>CM059442.1:13313274-13776879 GCA_030390025.1 Squalus acanthias | reverse complement strand
CCCCCCCCCCCCCCCCCCAATCAAGTCTCCCCTCAGCCTCCTCTGTTCCAAAGAAAACAACCCCAGCCTATCCAATTTTTCCTCATAGCTAAAATTCCCCAGCCCAGGCAACATCCTCATAAATCTCCTCTGTACCCTCTCTCGTGCAATCACATCTTTACTGTAATGTGATGACCAGGACTGTACACAGTACTCTAGCTGTGGCCTAACTAGCGTTTTATACAGTTCTAGCATAACCTCCCTGCTCTTGTATTCTGTGACTCGGCTAATTAAGGAAAGTATCCCGTATGCCGCCTTAACCACCTTATCTACCTGCCCTGCTACCTTCAGGGATCTGTGAACATGCACTCCAAGGTCCCTCTGTTCCTCTACACTTCTCGGTACCCTACCATTTATGGTGTATTCCTCACCTTGTTCGCCCTCCCCAATGCATTACCACACACTTCTCCAGATTGAATTCCATTGGCCACTTTTCTGCCCACCTGACCAGTCCATTAGTATCTTCCTGCAGTCTACTATCAACCACACAGCCACTTTTTGTATCAAACTTCTTAATCATGCCCCCTACATTGAAGTCTAAATTATTGATATATACCATAAAAAGCAAGGGACCTAGTACTGAGCCCTGTGGCACCCCACTGGAAACAGCCTTCCAGTCACAAAAACACCCGTTGACCATTACCCTTTGCTTCCTGCCACTGAGTCAGTTTTGGATCCAACTTGCTACTTTCCCTGTATCCCATGGGCTTTTACTTTTCTGACCATTCTGCCATGTGGGACCTTGTCAAAGGCCTTGCTAAAATCCATGTAGATTACATCAAATGCACTACCCTCTTTGACCCTCCTCGGTACCTCCTCAAAAAATTTAATCAAGTTAGTCAGACTGACCTCTTAAATCCATGCTGACTGTCCTCGATTAATCCGTGCCTTTCTAAATGACAATTTATACTGTCCCTTAGAATTTTTTCCAATACTTTTCCCACCACCGAGGTTAGGCTGACTGGTGTGTAAATACTCAGTCTATCCCTTTCTCCCTTTTTGAACAACGGCACAATGTTAGCAGTCCTCTGGCACCATGCCTGTAGCCAGAGAGGATTGGAAAATGATGGTCAGGGCCTCTGCCTATTTCCTCCCTCTCACAACAGCCTGGGATACATTTCATCCGGGCCTGGCGATTTATCTACTTTCAAAGATGCTAAATCCCTTAATAATTCCTCTCTCTCTGTTTCTCTCTCTCTCTCTCTCTCTCTCTGTGTTTATCCCATCTAATATTTCACACTCCTCCTCCTTAACTACAATGTCTGCATCGTCCCTCTCTTCTGTGAAGACAGACGCAAAGTATTCATTAAGAACCATACCCACATCTTCGCCTCCGCACACAGGTAATCTTTTTGGTCTCTAATTGGCCCTACTCTTTCTTTAGTTATCCTCTTGCTCTATTTTTTCATGCCCTCTCTTTGCTTTCCTAATTTTCTTTTTAATTTCACCCCTGCACTTTCTATACTCCTCTAGGCTTACTGTAGTATTGAGGTCTCGGTGTCTGACAAAAGCTTCCCTCTTTTTCCTTATCCTACCCTGTATGCTCTTTGACATCCAGGTGGCTCTAGATTTGTGAGTCCCACCCTTTTTGTGGGAACGTATTTGCTCTGGACCCTCACTATCTCCCCCTTGAACACCTCCCACTGCTCCGACATTGATTTACCTTTAAGTAGCCGTTTCCAGTCTACTTTTTGCTAAATCACATCCCAGCTTAGTAAAATTGGCCTTTCCCCAATTGAGAACTTTTACACCTGGTCTATCTTTGTCCTTTTCCATAACTACGCTAAATCTAACTGAATTGCTGGCATGGACTGGTTGGACCAAATGGCCTGTTTCTGTGCCGTATATCCTATAAATTAGCCATTCACTGCCAGATCTGGCTGGACCACATAAAGCATTATCGGGTCCTGCTCTCGTCTGCCAAAATTGCTCACTATTCCAGAATCATTCTGGAATACTAAGATAAAACCCTATTCTCTATTGCTAACCGTCTTCTTAAACCCCTCTCCCTTGTCTCCTCCACCCTCACCTTCGTTAACAAGTGTGAGGAGCTCATAGACTTCTTTGTCTCCAAGATTGAGACCATCCGTTCAGCTGCCTCTGCCACTTCCCTTCCTTCCCCAAGCCCACTGGGCCAAACTTCCTCTAATATTCACCCCTGCCCTAGCCCTGAACTCACATCTTTCTCCAGTTTCTCTCCGATCTCCCCTCATGACCTCTCCGCGCGCATCTTGTCCATGAGACCCACCTCCTGCTCCCTCTACCCTATTCCCACCAAACTGTGGCTCAGTGGGTAGCACACTCGCCTCTGAGTCAGAAGGTTGTGGGTTTAAGTCCCACTCCAGGGACCTGAGCACAAATCTCGGCTGACATTCCAGTGCAGTGCTGAGGGAGTGCTGCACTGTCTGAGGTGCCGTCTTTTGGATGAGATGTTAAACCGAGGCCCCGTCTGCTCTCAGGTGGACGTAAAAGATCCCATGGCACTATTTCGAAGAAGAGCAGGGGAGTTATCCCCAGTGTCCTGGCCAATATTTATCCCTCAATCCACATAATAAAACAGATTATCTAGTCATTATCACATTGCTGTTTGTGGGACCTTGCTGTGCGCAAATTGGCTGCCGCGTTTCCCACTATTGTTATTGGACAACACTCCAAAAGTACTTCATTGGCTGTAAAGCGCTTTGAGATGTCCGGTGGTCGTGAAAGGCGCTATATAAATGCAAGTTTTTCTTAACTGCTGACCACCCAACTTCCTTTTCTGGCTCCCATGTTAGCTGACATTGTTTAGGTACTGTCCCCCTCTCCCTCAAATCTGCCGTCATCACCCCTCTCAAAAGAAACAACCCTTGATCCCTCCGTCCTTGCAAACTACCACCCAATCTCCAACTTCCCTTTCCTTTCCAAAGTCCTTGAACGTGTTGTCACCTCCCAAATCCGTGCCCATCTTTCCCGCAATTCCATGTTTGAATCCCTCCAATCAGGTTTCCGCCCTTGCCACAGTACCGAAACAGCTCTCATCAAAGTCACAAATGACATCCTTTGTGACTGTGACAAAGGTAAACTATCCCCCCTTGTCCTTCTTGACTTGTCTGCAGCCTTTGACACGGTTGACCACTCCATCCTTCTCCAACACATCTCCACCGTCGTCCAGCTGGGTGGGACTGCATTTGCCTGGTTCCATTCTTATCTATCTAATCGTAGCCAGGGAATCACCTGCAACGGCTTCTCTTCCCGCTCCCGCATCGTTGCCTCTGGTATCCCCCAAGGATCTATCCTTGGCCCCCTTCTATTTCTCATCTACATGTTGCCCCTTGGCGACATCATCCGAAAACACAGCGTCATTTTCCACATGTACGCTGACGACACCCAGCTCTACCTCTTCTCTTGACCCATCCATGGTCTCTAAATTGTCAGATTGCTTGTCCGACATACAGTTCTGGATGAGCAGAAATTTCTCCAATTAAATATTGGGAAGACCGAAGCCATTGTTTTCGGTCCCCGCCACTAACTCCATCCCTCTCCTTAACATCTATCTGAGGCTGAACCACAATGTTCGTAACCTTGGTGTCATATTTGACCCTGAAATGAGCTTCCGACCACATATCCGCAGCATAACAAAGACCGCTTATTTCCACCTCCGTAACATCGCCCGCCTCCGCTCATCCGCTGCTGAAACCCTCACCCATGCCTTTGTTACCTCTAGACTTGACCATTCCAACGCACTCCTGGCTGGCCTCCCACATTCTACCCTACGTAAACTTGAGGTCATCGCCCATCGCCCCTGTGCTCGCTGACCTACATTTGCTCCCGGTTAAGCAGCGCCTCGATTTCAAAATTCTCATCCTTGTTTTCAAATCCCTCCATGGCCTCGCCCCTCCTTAGCTCTGTAATCTCCTGCAGCCCCACAACCCCCCCCGAAATATCTGCGCTCCTCTAATTCTGCCCTCCTGAGCATCCCTGATTATAATCACTCAACCTTTGGTAGCTGTGCCTTCTGTTGCCTAGGCCCTAAGCTCTGGAATTCCCTGTCTAAACCTGTCCGCCTCTCTACCTCTCTTTCCTCCTTTTAAGACGCTCCTTAAAACCTACCTCTTTGACCAAGCTTTTGGTCACCTGCCCTAATTTATCCTTATGTGGCTCGGTGTCATATTTTTATATTTTGTCTTATAATACTCCTGTGCAGCGCCTTGGGACGTTTTACTATGTTAAAGACGCTATATAAATACAAGTAGTTGTTGTTGTTTAATTATGATCACTACCACCAAAATGCTCTCCCATTGATACCCCTTCCACCTGCCCAGTTTCATTGCTTAAAACTAAGTACAGAACTGCCCCCTCTCTTGTTGGGCTTGCTACGTACTGGCTAAAAAAGTTCTCCTGAATACATTTTAAGAATTCTGTGCCCTCTATACCTTCCACGCAAATTTTATCCCAATTAATATTAGGGTATTTGAAATCACCTACTATTACTACCCTATTGTTTTTGCACTTCCAAGAAATTTGCCTACATATTTGCTCTTCTATCTCCCTCTGACTGTTTGGGGGTCTATAGTACACTCACAGCAGTGTGATTGCCCCTTTTTTGTTCTTCAGTTCAACCCTTATGGCCTCATTTGATGATCTTTCTAACATATCATCCCTCCTCACAACTGTAATTGTTTCTTTAACCAATATTGCAACTCCACCTCCCTTTTTATCTCCCTCTCTATATCATCTGAAAATCCTGTAACAAGGACTGTTGAGCTGCCATTCCTGCCCTTTAAGCCATGTTGCAGTAATAGCTATATCATCATACTTTCACGTGTCTATCTGTGCCTTCAGCACATCTGCCTTGTTCACTAGACACCTTGCATTGAAGTATATACCATTAAGCACTGCCAAAACACCTTTGTTGTCTATTTTCTAGCCTTTGTTTCCTCTGCCTTCCAAACTCACTTACTAACTTTCTGCCTTCCATTTCCAGCTTTGCTTCTCTCGCTACTACATCTATGCTCAGGTTCCCACCCCTCCACCAAGCTAGTTTAAACCCTCGCCAACAGTACTAGCAAACCTTCAAATATTTATCCAAATTTTGCTTAAAAGTCAATGGTTTCTGCCTCAACCACTCACTGTGGCAAAGCATTCATGCTCAACAATCCCCATCAGAAATTTTTCCGAATCTCTCGCCTCATTTAGTGATTTTAAATTGCTGACTCCTTGTCATTGACTTGCCAACCAGAGGAAATAGTCTTTCCCTATTCATTATTAAAATACTTCATAATTTAAAAAAACCTCTTAAATTCCATCTTTTTCTTTTCTGCTCCACTGGAAATAGTTCGCGATTCTCCTCATAATTCCTGTTTCCCATCCCTGGCATCATCAGTGAACCTATGCTGTATGTTCTCTATTACTTTAATGACATTTTATAATGGGACGCCTAAAACTGGCCTAACCAATGTTCATTGTTCCTACTTTGTTGCGTTTTAAACTATATTGTTGTCATGATTTCCCAATTGTTCTTATCTCACATTGTCCCATTTCATTTCCTAGAACAAATCAAGCGGTGGACTGGAAACATCCTGATTTAGAAAGTATTTCTTGATGCATTTCCCACTTTGACCATATGTATTATTTTTATTCATGTCTATCTTGCGATATTTGAAATCACCCAATATTAGTGCCCTGTTCTTGCATATCTCTCTGAACTGTCTGCAGATCTCCACCTCTGTCTCATTTCCATTGTTTGGTGGTATGTACACCATGAATTGTGCAATTTCCCTTTCTATTTCTTAACTCTGTCCATATGGATTCTAAATGCAGCCTCCCCCCCCCCCCCCCCCTCCCCAGTCCCAGGACATCCTTGAGTTCTAGTGCTGTGATAGAATCCTTCACTAACAATGCAGAGCACATTTTTTTCTTCCCTATTTCTCCTGAAAATCCTATAACCGGGAATATTAAGTTCCCAGTCCTGTCCATACATAAGCTGCATCTCTGTCATAGCTACCATACAGTATTCCTCCATTATTGCAAGTATTTTTAATTCTCAAGTTTGTGTTGAATGCTTTGTGTATTTCCACACTCAAGCCTGACTCTCTCTTTGAAATGAGTTATTCTTTTTCCTGGTTTTCTCATTTAATTTTTGATATCCCTTGCACCCTTCTACAATAGTGTGCTTATCTCTCGCTACTTCAAAGTCATTTTCTTTTCCTCTTCTACTGAAGGTATTTCCTTGCTATTTCAGCTAAACCTTCCACTTTTATCACACTAGCTGCTCTCCCTCTCCCTCTCTAGTCTCAAACCTAGAATTTCCCCACATCCCCCTCCTATATTAGCTTAAATCTTCCCCCATTGCACTATTTACCCTCTCTGCAAGGATGTTGGTGCTTCTATCTATGTAATTGGTTCAAACATGGACTACAACGTTTGGCTGCTCTCCTTTTGCCCCCCCACCCATTCCAGAAGCGTATCCACCCATTCCGTGATGTCTTTCAGTCTGTACCCCTACCTAAAAATTTCAGACTACTACCACTCCTATTCTTGTAGCCTACCTGCCTTGCACCCCCTTGGGTACACCTTGCTCAACTGTGGCATGATTTTGGTCAGGACCACCCCACCGAGTCACTGTCAACCTCGTACTTGTCTACCAATAAGTATCTAGGGATAGTACCAGTAACCCAGGGGTTCCCTGAACCTGTTTGCCTTGTCTCCCTCTGTTGCCCTGCAGGTCACCCACTTCTCTCTTTGTACATTATTCTCAGCTGTCTGGCACTGCCACTTGAGTGACCACATTCTCGAGAGTAGACTTCAGAAACCCCTCATCCTCTCTGCTGCAGCCAATTCCCGCTCGAGTACAGAGATCCTCTGCTCCTGAGATTCAGTGTTCTGAAATGTGCTGCCCCTGGATACACTGAGTTATCCACATACTGCACTCCACACACGTCATGCTGATGCCCTACACTGAAATCCCTTTGTCTGACTTTAAATGAAGATAGTGTTAGCCTGAACGCCCATTAGTATTTCATTAGCTGTAAAACCGTTTGGGTGTCCTGAGGTCATGAAAGGCACTATATAAATGCAAGTTCTTTCTTTCTATAAGCACCAAAATCCTCTTGCTCACTTCATGGTACATGCACAGCAGTTATCATGGGCGACTTTAATCTACATATAGATTGGGCTAACCAAATTAGTAACAATACTGTGGAGGAGGAATTCCTAGAGTGTATACGGGATGGTTTCCTGGACCAATATGTCGAGGAACCAACTAGAGATCAGGCCATCTTAGACTGGGTATTAAGTAATGAGAAAGGATTAATTAGCAATCTTGTTGTGCGAGGCCCCTTGGGGAGGAGCGATCATAATATGATAGAATTCTTCATTAAGATGGAGAGTGAAGTAGTTGACTCAGAGACTAGGGTCCTGAATTTAAATAAAGGAAACTACGATGGTATGAGGCACGAGTTGGCTAGGATGGATTGGGGAGCGTTACTTCAAGGGTTGACGGTGGATAGGCAATGGCAAACATTTAAAGAAACATAGAAACATAGAATCTAGGAGCAGGAGTAGGCCATTCGGCCCGTCGAGCCTGCTCCGCCATTCAATACGATCATGGCTGATCATCCAAATCCAGTACCCTGTCCCTGCTTTAATCCCCACAGTACACATATCCCACCCTACCCCCGTAACCCCACGTATTTAATTGCCCCTAACATATCCCATCCTATCCCCATAACCCCACATATTTAATCCCCCCTAACACTAAGGGTCAATTTATCATAGCCAAATCAACCTAACCCACACATTTTTGGACTGTGGGAGGAAACCGGAGCACCCGGAGGAAACCCACGCAGACACAGGGAGAATGTGCAAACTCCACACAGACAGTCACCCGAGGTCAGATTCGAACCCGGGTCTCTGGCGCTGTGAGGCACCAGTGCTAACCACTATGCCACCGTGTTGCCCGTGGATGAACTATGAAAGAGCGCATGGATGAACTACAGAATTTGTTCATCCCTGTTTGGCATAAAAATAAAACAAAAAAGGTGACTCAACCGTGGCTAACAAGGGAAATTAGGGATAGCATAAGATCCAAGGAGAGGACATATAAATTGGCCAGAAAAAGCAGCAAACCTGAGGATTGGGAGCAGTTTAGGATTCAGCAATGGAGGACAAAGGGATTAATTAAGAGGGGGAAAATAGAGTATAAGAGTAAGCTTGCAGGGAACATAAAAACTGACTGTAAAAGCTTCTATAGATCTGTGAAGAGAAAAAGATTGGTGAAGTCAAGCGTAGGTCCCTTGCAGTCAGAATCAGGGGAATTTATAATGGGGAACAAAGAAATGGCAGACCAATTAAATACATACTTTGGTTCTGTCTTCACAAAGGAGGACACAAATAACCTCCCAGAGATGTCAGGGAACATAGGGTCTAATGAGAGGGAGGAACTGAATGAAATCAGTATTTGTAGGGAAATGGTGTTAGGGAAATTGATGGGATTGAA
Organism: Squalus acanthias; assembly: GCA_030390025.1. Classification (NCBI taxonomy): domain Eukaryota; kingdom Metazoa; phylum Chordata; class Chondrichthyes; order Squaliformes; family Squalidae; genus Squalus; species Squalus acanthias. Next base: position 13,768,364 of record CM059442.1, on the reverse strand, counting down.
GGCCGATAAATCCCCAGGGCCTGATAATCTACATCCATTAAGGAAGTGACTCTGGAACAGTTCCCATGGATTGGAGGGTAGTTAATGTAACCCCACTATTTAAAAAAGGTGGTAGAGAGAAAACGGGGAATTATAGACCGGTAAGCCTGACATCGGTAGTGGGGAAAATGCTAGAGTCCATTATAAAAGATGTAATAGCAGAGCACTTGAAAAACAGTGACAGTATCGGACAAAGTCAACATGGATTTACGAAAGGTAAATCATGCTTGACTAATCTACTGGAATTTTTTGAGGATGTAACTAGTAGAATAGATAAGGGAGAACCAGTGGATGTGGTGTATTTGGACTTTCAGAAGGCTTTTGATAAGGTTCCGCATAAGAGATTAGCGTGCAAAGTTTAAAGCACATGAGATTGGGGGTAAGGTATTGACTTGGATAGAAAACTGGTTGGCAGACAGGAAGCAAAGAGTTGGAATAAACGGGTCTTTTTCCGAGTGGCAGGCAGTGACTAGTGGTGTACCGCAGGGATCGGTGCTAGGACCCCAGCTATTCACAATATATATTAATGATTTAGACGAGGGAACTAGATGTAATATCTCCAAGTTTGCAGATGACACAAAGCTGGGTGGGCGTGTGTGCTGTGAGGAGGATGCAGAGAAACTCCAGTATGATTTGGGCAGATGCATGGCAAATGCAGTATAATGTGGATAAATGCGAGGTTATCCACTTTGGTGGCAAAAACAGGAAGGCAGATTATTATCTGAACGGCAATAGATTGGGAAAAGGGGAAGTGCAACGAGACCTGGGTGTCCTTGTGCATCAGTTGCTGAAGGTAAGCATGCAGGTGCAGCAGGCGGTTAAGAAGGCAAATGGTATGTTGGCCTTCATAGCGAGAGGATTCGAGTGCAGGAGCAAGGATGTCTTGCTGCAGTTGTACAGGGCCTTGGTGAGACCACACCTTGAGTATTGTGTGCAGTTTTGGTCACCTTATCTGAGGAAGGATGTTCTTGCCATGGAGGGAAGATTCACCAGACTGATACCTGGGATGGCAGGAATGACGTATGAAGAGAGATTGGGTCGATTGGGCTTGTATTCGCTAGAGTTTAGAAGAATGAGAGGGGATCTCATAGAAACTTATAAGATTCTAACAGGACTAGACAGACTAGATGCAGGAAGGATGTTCCCGATGGTGGGGGAGTCCAGAACCGAGGGTCACAGTCTAAGGATAAGGGGTAAGCCATTTAGGACTGAGATGAGGAGGAATTTCTTCACCCAGAGAGTGGTGAACCTGTGGAATTCTCTACCACAGAAGGCAGTTGAGTCCAATTCATTAAATATATTCAAGAAGGAGTTAGATATATTTCTTAAGGCTAAGGGGATCAAGGGATATGGGGAGAAAGCAGGGACAGGGTACTGAATTTGGATGATCAGCCATGATCACATTGAATGGCGGAGCAGGCTCGAGGGGCCGAATGGCCTACTCCTGCTCCTATCTATGTTTCTAGTATTACTTTTAGGAGAGAAAAAGAGCTTCTGTCCAACTGGAATTTTTGAACTAAAATGTTTTATGCCAGAATAGGAGATAGAGTGTTTATTTATGGGACTTTTGTACTGCATCCCCATTGCTATAATTGCAAATGTTGCACAAAAAAAAATCCAATACAGGATCCAAACTTCTGCAACTGTATTGCTACACGTTAGCTTTCCAAGATATTGTGCAGCAGTAAATACGCCAATATCCCATGATGCCCTGAAACTTGTAAAATAGCCACGCGGCCACAGAAGAAAATGGCTAATTGCATCACTATTGTAACCAATTAATTGCCTGTAACCACCTGCAATCAGCTCACAGTCCCGAGGGCAGTGTTGTTCAATGTGTCTGGCTTGTGGCTGCCAAATTATGCTGGTCAGATGCACAAAGTGCTTTGGGCTTCCTTTAAAACCTCTATCTGAAGTCTTGAGATACTTTCAGGGCATCATGGGATATTGGCGTATTTACTGCTGCACAATATCTTGGAAAGCTAACGTGTAGCAATACAGTTGCAGAAGTTTGGATCCTGTATTCGATTTTTTTTTGTGGAACATTTACAATTCTAGCAATGGAGATGCAGTACAAAAGTCCCGTAAATAAACTCTGTATCTCCTATTCTGGCATAAAACATTTTAGTTCAAAAATTCTAGGCTTGCAGATGAATATCAGATATTTTATTACACTTGGCTAACCCAAAAGTTTTGTTCCAGCCTTCTAAAAGATTTTGGCGATTTGTTTATTTGTGCTTTTAACTTAACCTGTTTTAAAACCACCACGGAGTTGGAATTTCAGGGCACAAGAAGGTATTGAAGTACCTTGTGATAAAGCAACATGTGACCAAGTGAGGCGTGGCACATAACTAGGTTATTTGCTGTGCCAATAAAGAGGATGCCTTGTGATAATTGGGGAGGGCGGTGGAGAAACCATGTAGTTCTTAGAAAAAGATTGCAGTGTTCTTTTTATCTATTTGTGACATTACTCTGTCTATTTACCATAAATTACAATTGAACCTGTTTTCATGATTTAAATGTTGCTAGTAGCAGTGTTCTTGCCAGCCGCCTAGTACAAAAGTTTTTGTGTCCGAACAGTAAATTGCTTGATATTTATTGTCTTCATGCTGTTTTGAACTCTTAAATGTTGTCCTTTCACAATGTTATTTTTGGCGTGAGTCCACATGGTGTAAAAGCCTTAATGGGTGGCCTCTCAGCTGCAAGTTTGAATTTCATCTTGACTGACATTGACACTCCGGGTTCACGTTGGGCATGTTTTGCTAGCCTCGCCCGGGTATCCGTTTCCACACTGTCCAACTGAGCATTAACTCTGACCGCAGCTGCTGCATAGTCGTAACTGAAATAAAGGGAGAAAACTGATTTTTCTTTTTGAGCAAAGTTTAACAGTTAAAATTCTATAGTAAGCCATCTGCGTACTAGTGATACTATGGTGCAAATATTGTTAAAGGTGTCTGTCAACTGGAGATGAATTTAGTGCATAAAATTCAACGGCTTGCAAAATGAGATATCGCAAGTTCCACCCTCGCTCTCCACACCCTGTCGCTTCATGCACACAGGTAGCTCTGCATAGGCAAAAGAGCCAATAACATGCCTGCCAGTTCACTGGAAGGTGTTGTCAAATGACTATGGAGAAAAACCAGCTTTTACAGAAAGAAAATAATCAAAATTAGCTCATTATTCTGTAATGAACATTGGAATAAGAGTAGGTCAATTGGAACCACATTTAAAAATATATATGTGGGGGTGGGGGGAGAAATATAGCAATTTAGAACCAAATGTGAATAGGAGTAAATGACAGGCATCAAATTGTGATGCATTAAGAATCTGTACTTTACACTGAACTGTTAAAAATGTTCACTTATGTAAATATTTGAACCTTGTTACAGGTACTTTCCCATACTTTGTATTGTGTTGCAGGGCTTCCTAGATGTTCATAACCAAACCATAATGGATATTGGGAAATCAAAATAAGACCAGGGAAGGTGGGATCAGGAGGAGAAATCCATTGTGATTTGTTACATTGAGTGTTTATAGGCACACCATTGAGGGTTGTCTGTGATTACACTGCAAGATGTAAAAGCTCCTCAATCAGCATTTAGAATTGTGTACTTTGAACAAGGAGGAGAGAGTTGACTACAGTTCAGCTGACACAGCAGTAGCATGAATTCTTTCTGTAAGCAAGTAGCAGGTCAATGTCCGATAGGAGGTGGTGGAAGCAGAAGAGAGCCAGTCAAGTAAATCACATTTTTTTATAATTTCTTTGCATCTGCTATCTCCCTTGTTGCTGATTGCCTGATTCATAGAATGATATAGCACAGAAGGAGGCCATTCGGTCCATCGTGCCTGTCGGCCTTTTGAAAGAGCTCTCCAATTAGTCCCATTCCTCTGCCCTTTCCTCATAGCCGTGCAAATTTTTCCCCTTCAGGTATTTATCCAATTCCTTTTTGAAAGTGATTATTGAATCATCTTCCACCACCCTTTCAGGCAGTGCATTCCAGATCATCATAACTCGCTGCGTAAAAAAGAAATTCTCCTCATCTGGCCTCTGGTTCTTTTGCCAATGACCTTAAAGCTGTGTCCTCTGGTTACATAGGATATATGGTACAGAAACAGGCCATTTGGCCCAACCAGTCCATGCTGGCGTTTATGCTCCACATGAGCCTCCTCCCGTCTTTCCTCAGCTAAATCTATCAGCATAACCCTCTATTCCCTTCTCCCTCATATGCTTGTCCAGCCTCCCCTTCAATGCATCTATACTATTCACTTCAACCACTCCCTGTGGTAGCGAGTGCCACATTCTCACCACTGTTTGGGTAAAGAAGTTTCTTCTGAATTCCCTATTGGATTTCTTGGTGACTATCTTATATTGATGGCCTCTAGTTATGCTCTTCCCCACAAGTGGAAACATTCTCTCTCTATCCACTCTATCAAAACCTTTCATAATTTTAAAGACCTCTATTAGGTCACCCCTCAGCCTTTTTTCAAGAGAAAAGAGACCCAGCCTGTTCATCCTTTCCTGATATGTATAATCTCACATTTCTGGTATCATCCTTGTAAATCTTCTCTGCACCCTCTCCAGTGCCTCTATATCCTTTTTATAATATGGCAACCAGAACTGCACGCAGTACTCTAAAGAAGGAAGACTCAAAGTGCGGTCTAACCAAGGTTCGATACAGATTTAGCATAACTGCCCTACTTTTCAATTTTATCCCTCTAGAAATAAACCCTAGTGCTTGGTTTGCTTTTTTTATGGCCTTGTTAACCTGTGGCACAACTTTGTGATTTGTGTATTTGTACTCCGAGATCCCTTCGTTCCTCTACCCCACCTAGACTCGCACCCTCCAAGTGATGTGACCTCCCTATTCTTCCTACCAAAATGTAATCCCTCACATTTATCTGTGTTGAACTTTATTTGCCAATTATTTGCCCATTCTGCAAGTTTATTAATGTCCTCCTGTAATTTGTTGCAGTCCTCCTCAGTATTGAATGTCCCCCCCCCCAATTTGGTATCATCTGCAAATTTAGAAATTGTTTTTGATTCCAAAGTCTAAATCGTTAATGTAAATTGTGAACAACAGTGGTCCCAGCACTGATCCTCATGGAACATCACTACCCACCTTCTACCACTGTGAATAGCTACCCTTTACTCCCACACTCTGCTTTATGTCTTGAAGCCAGCTAGCAATCCATTCTGCTACTGGTCCCCTGACTCCGCATTCTCTGACCTTATTCATTAGTCTATTGTGGGGTACCTTATCGAAGGCCTTTTGAAAATCTAGATAAATTACATCTACTGCATTACCATTGTCTACTCTCTCTGTTACCTCTTCAAAATATTCAATGAGGTTGGTCAAGCAGATTTTGCCTTTTGAAATCCATGCGGACTATTCATTATTATACTTTTTGTTTCTAGATGTTCTTCTATTCTCTCCTGACCCAGGAAACAGTTTCTCCTCATTTACTCTATCAAAACCCTTCATGATTTTGAACACCTCTATTAAATTTCCCCTTAACCTTCTCTGCTCTAAGTAGAACAATCCCAGCTTCTCTAGTCTCTCCACGTAACTGAAGTCCCGCATCCCTGTTACCATTATAGTAAATTTTCTCTGTACTCTTAAGGCCTTGACATCCTTCCTAAAGTGTGGTGCCCAGAATTGGACGCAATACTCCAGCTGGGGCCTAACCAGTGTTTTGTAAAGGTTTGAAGCGGGTTCAGGCCTATTTTTGTCCTCCAGTAATTTTTTTTAACAGATTCTAAGATGAAGGATCTGGGTACGTAATGTAGGACACCATCAAGGTTGGAAAGAATAGAAGACTAGAAAATAATGGTTAGGTGAAGCCAGGCCTCGCTTTTAAAAGTAGAGTTTGAGTTTTGATGTCCTCTGCCCTTCCCTTCCTTCTCCTAGCCCACCGGGCCAAACTTCCTCTAAGGTTCCCCCCTGCCCTAGCCCTGAACTTGCATCTTTCTCCAGTTTCTCTCCGATCTCCCCTCTTGACTTCTCTGCTCTCATCTTGTCCATGAGGCCCACTTCCTACTCCCTCGACCCTATTCCAACCACGCTGCTGACCACCCAACTTCCTTTTCTGGCTCCCATGTTAGCTGACATTGTTAACCGTTCTCTCTCCTCAGGTACTGTCCCCCTCTCTCTCAAATCTGCCGTCACACCCTTCTCAAAAAACTAACCCTTGTCTCCTCCGTCCTCGCAAGCTACCGCCCCATCTCCAACCTCCCTTTCCTCTCCGAAGTCCTTGAACGTGTTGTCGCCTCCCAAATCCGTGCCCATCTTTCCTGCAACTCCATGTTTGAATCCCTCCAATCAGGTTTCCGCCCCGCCACAGTACCGAAACGGCTTTCATCAAAGTCACAAATGACATCCTTTGTGACTGTGACAAAGGTAAGTTATCCCTCCTCATCCTTCTTGACTTGTCTGCAGCTTTTGACACAGTTGACCACTCCATCCTTCTCCAACGCCTCTCCACTGGCTGGGTGGGACTGCACTCGCCTGGTTCCATTCTTATCTATCTAATCGTAGCCAGAGCATCACCTGCAATGGCTTCTCTTCCCGCTCCCGCATCGTTACCTCTGGTGTCCCCCAAGGATCTATCCTTGGCCCTCTCCTATTTCTCATCTACATGCTGCCCCTTGGCGACATCATCCGAAAACACAGCGTCAGTTTCCACATGTACACTAATGACACCCAGCTCTACCTCACTACCACTTCTCTCGACGCCTCCACGGTTTCTAAGTTGTCAGACTGCTTGTCCGACATCCAGTTCTGGATGAGCAGAAATTTTCTCAATTAAGTATTGGGAAGACTGAAGCCATTGTTTTCGGTCCCCGTCACAAACTCTGTTCCCTAGCCACTGATGCCATCCCCCTCCCTATCATCTATCTGAGGCTGAACCACACTGTTTGCAACCTTGGTTTCATATTTAACCCTGAAATGAGCTTCCGACCATACATCCGCAAGACCACCTATTTTCACCTCCGTAACATCCACCCTTGCCTCAGCTCATCTGCTGCTGAAACCCTCATCCATGCCTTTGTTACCTCTGGACTTGACTATTCCAATGCACTCCTGGCTGGCCTCCCAAGCTCTACCCTACGTAAACTTGAGGCCATCCAAAACTCGGCTGCCCATGTCTTAACTCGCACCAAGTCCCGTTCACCCATCACCCCTGTGCTCGCTGACCTACATTGGCTCCTGGTTAAGCAGCGCCTCGATTTCAAAATTCTCAGCCTTGTTTTCAAATCCCTCCATGGCCTCGCCCCTCCCTAGCTCTGTAATCTCCTGCAGCCCCACAACCCCCCCGAGATCTCTGCGCTCCTCTAATTCTGCCCTCTTGCGCATCCCTGGTTATAATCGCTCAACCATTGATGGCCGTGCTTTCAACTCCCTAGGCCCTAAGCTCTGGAATTCCCTCCCTAAACCTCTCCGCCTCTCTACCTCTCTTTCCTCCTTTTAACCATGATGTGGAGATGCCGGTGTTGGACTGGGGTGGACAAAAGTGAGAAGTCGCACAACACCAGGTTATAGTCCAACAGCTTTATTTGAAATCACAAGCTTTCGGAGCGCTGCTCCTTCGTCAGGTGAAGTGTTCACCTGACGAAGGAGCAGCGCTCCGAAAGCTTGTGATTTCAAATAAAGCTGTTGGACTATAACCTGGTGTTGTGCGACTTCTCACTTTTGTCCTCCTTTTAAGACACTCCTTAAAACCTACCTCTGCCCATATTTCTCCTTTTGTGGCTCGGTGTCAAATGTTTTTGTCTTTTATAATACTCCTGTGAAGCACATTGGGACATTTTACTACATTAAAGGCGCTATATAAATAGTTGTTCTGGGAAAGAATAGGAAATCATGCAGTGTCTTGATTTCAATATAGGAGATGTAGGGAAGAGCAAGTAGGACAATATATTTGGAGCTTGGGGGGAAAAAAAAGGAAGGAAAGTTTGTAGTAGAGTCAATCGAACAGAGAAAGATAGGAAAGGGTGCAAGAGAGAGGTTAGAAGTGAAAGAAGGATTACCTGTTGGACAAGCTTTTTGCTGTATCTTGTGTAGGAGTGGTGTGAAGTTTTAGACGAATCTCCCGAGATAAAGGAGCCGATGAGCTTGGACTTTTATAGAGAGCTGAGCATGGGAGGGAGGATTGAGAGCGAGAAAAGTTTGGCGGTAGCTTCAACAATGGGGAAAATGTGAGAAATGTGTTTGAGACTGTGAATGTTGGCTACAAGACTAAGGGTGGAGCCATTACCGGTAAGAAGTGGTAGTTTTTGGTTAGACTTGAGAGACATTCATAAATGCCTCATGAACAAACCGTTTCTCTGAAGAATTGAAGGGAACAAGATTTTTGTTGGCCCGAAGATCATAGAGGAGATCAAGGTGGAGTGTTTCAGGCACTCAACCTGCCCAGAATTTTTCCACATTTTGTGTTGTATACCCAACCTCCCTTGCATTTCTCCAATGATGGGATGGGTTACAGCTTCAGGTTCCCACTGCTCAGTCCCTCAGATTGTTGAATTGCTCTCTGCTCAGCCACTAATGCCCTGCTATTATACAACATGATGCGGAGATGCCGGTGTTGGACTGGGGTGGACAAAATTGAGAGGTCGCACAACACCAGGTTATAGTCCAACAGTTTTATTTTAAATCACAAGCTTTCGGAGTTACAACTCCTTCGTCAGTTGTAACTCCGAAAGCTTGTGATTTCAAATAAAACTGTTGGACTATAACCTGGTGTTGTGCGACCTCTCAATATTATACAACATGCCAGATTTCAACACTGTGTCAAGCTAACGAACAGGATTATCAGCAAAGCATTAAAGAAATGTATTTTTACATGGAGTACCACAATTGTATGTAATTTCCTGGTGATTGCTGCCTAGTTACTATCAGCATTTATGAATGTGTTTTTCTACCCACCATCTGTGAGTAACCGTAGAGACTGACCAAGGTCGTACCTGCTACTTGTTGGCACCAATTGTGAAGACCCGCATACAGCACTGCTCGTCATTGTGTCCTAAACACAATTGTATGCGCAACAACAACTTGAATTCCTGTAGCACTCAAGTCCTAAGGATTTTACTTTTTGCTTCCCCCCCCCCCCCCCCCCCCCCAATCCCTGGAACATTGCAGAATTTGCCTCCCATACCTAACATCCACTGTCCTTTCCCTGGCTTGCTTTGTACACCCATCTTCCCCAGGATGAGGAGCCACAACTCCACGATCTCTCGACCTATCCCACCCGTCAGGATCATTACACAAGAGATGATTGTTCCTGTTGTCCTGTACTTGACAGAGTATGCTTCATAATGAGATGTTATCTGCTGAATCTCCATCTCCGTACTGTATCCATTTACATTGTAATTGAGTGCCTTTTTAACACAATTTTGAGGCCGTTTTTCTGTTTTGAGGGTTAGCCGTAGTATGCTTTTATTCACTATTCTAATCGTAGCAGGACAAACAACTAGTGGTGCAAAACCAGTCATCGGGTAAAAGACATATAGGTGAATGTAAGAATTCCACATGTGCCTGTCTAAGAATGAATCCAATTCTACTGCATGAGTTGAATGGATAACAATTATAAGATAAACAGTGAAGGACAAGCTCTCTGAGTAACCTAAACCATAATAGATATGGATACAGTAAAGAAAAAACACCCTCCTGCCACTCCCCCCACAAATGAGAGTAAGTAATTAAAGCAAACATCAACAACTCCAAATTTGGAGCACCCAGAACGTATTAAGGACTAACCAGGTGATGACCACAAATGTAACCCAAAGCGGTTGTGCACAAAGCAACTGTTGTACAAATTCAGAACCAGTAACCACAGCTATTAATCCCAAAAGAATCTGTACAAACTAGCTCCTATTACCTAATCCAGGAGTGGTAACCCATGACGACACATGCAGGTGAATCAGATATCCGAGGTATGCTTTGGCAACAAATACCTCCCCTCTCAGGAATGCTAATGTCAGGGTGACTGTTTTTAGGTGGGGATCTGGATCAGATGTTTTCATAGATAGTCAAAAATTGAGGCAGTCTCCAGACAGTGAGAGAGACTATTCTGGAAGAATTTCTACACAGCAGTGAAGACTGGAATGATAATTATGCTCTATGAATTTTTCCGTGTGTGCAAATTAGTACAAGAAGGGGCAACATTGTGTGACATCAATTCTCTAGAGAATTTTTTTGTTTTAATGTAACCTCTCCTTATACCTTCATTTCAGGATTGCTGACCTGTACACTTTTCATGAGAAATGTACACAATCTAAGGCAAGCTTTATAAATTCAAATTTGATAGCTTTTTGCAGTATAAATTTTCAAGCATTTTACTGCTCTGAGATGTTGTGGTTTTAGCTGATGCATAGTAGCCTTAAAGATGGGCAGGATCAAAATACCTGCGTGCTGCTTCAACTTAAAATCATTTGTTTGATTAAGCAATACTTGAACCACTTTGATTTCTCCATAAATGATTGTTGATTAATGATCGGCTCAGAAGATCCTACACCTATAACATCTCGCAATAAGTAAAATGCTGAGAGTTAAATGGATGGCTAGTATGCAAAATGGACAAATTCCCACTGAAGTAGTAGGGTTAAGGCACATCGTTAGGAAAGAATGGTTCAAGAAAATGAGTTTTACTCTGTATCTAGCTTGTGCTATACCTGACTCAGGAACAGTTGATACGGACACTTGGTGCCAAAAGTGGAAAAGTGTCCCATCCTTGAGCACTGATGCTTATTATTTTGATTAAAAAGAAATTACCCAAAACAAATAAATATAAAAGTAGATGAGACTGGTATCTCAGAGTCATAACGGCACAGAAGGAGGCCATTCGGCCCATCGAGTCCGTGCCGGCTCTCTGTAGAGCAATCCAGTCAGTCCTATTCCCCCCCGCTCTATCCCTGTAGCCCTGCAAGTTTATTTCCCTCAAGTGCCTATCCAGTCTCCCCTTGAAAACATGGAGTGTCTCCGCTTCCACCACTTCTGTCGACAGTGAGTTCCAGGTCCTCGCCACTCGCTGCGTTTTAAAAAAAAGTTTTTCCTCACATCCCTCCTGTATCTCTTGCCCCAAACCTTAAATCTCCTAGTCCTTGTACCATCAACTAGTGGGAACAGCCTTTTCCCATCTAGCCTATCCAAACCCGTCATCTTGTACACCTCTATCAAATCACCCCTCAACCTCCTTTGCTCTAATGAAAACAAATCCAGCTTCTCCAACCTGTCCTTGTCCAAAATAACAACAGAAAATGCTGGAAATACTCAGCAGGTCAGGCAGCATCGAGGAGAGAGAAACAGAGACAACGTTTCGGGTCGAGGACCCCTTGTCAGAACTAGAAAAGGTTCGAGAAGAAAGATTTTTTTTTTAAGCAGGGACAAAGAGGAGGGGAGGAAAGAACAAAGGGAAGGTCTGTGACAGGCTGGAAGGCAGGAGAGATTGACTGACTAAAGGGATGATGGTGCAAGGCATAAAGAGAGGTAATGGGACAAGTTAAACAAAAGCTGACTCTAGATGAGGTGTGAATGGCGATGGCAGAATCATCAACAGCTACCATGTGAGAAGACAAGGGGGGGGGAAATTAAAAAGTATAGGGGCCGAGGTTATAGTCTGAAATTATTGAACTCGATGTTGAGTCCAAAAGGCTGTAAAGTGCCTAATCGAAAGATGAGGTGCTGTTCCTCGAGCTTACGTTGAGCTTCGTTGGAACAGTGTAAGAGGCCGAGGTTGGAGAGATCAGTGGAGCGGAGAATTAAAGTGATAGGCGACTGGAAGCTCAGGGTCACCCTTGTGGACTGAACGGAGGTGTTCCGCAAAGCGGTCACCCAATCTGTGTTTGGGTCTATTTGCTTCTGAAAGACTCTGGACTGCTCAGAGCGATAGTATATGTTACAATATCGTGTGTCTTATCTTGTTTATTTTTGATTAAGCCTTTTCACATAACAAAGAGGCTTTGCTGCCAGGCTCTACATTTTTAATACCTTTTTAAATAGCAATTTCTAAAATCCAGTACTGTACTCAGTATAAGAATGTTGCCAACTTTAATATTGTTCTCTGACTCTTCAGTGATCCAGGTTAGGTAGATCACTTTATCCTTCAAAAACTTGTGGAACAAATGTAATGGTTTACTAGGTATGTCTCGCTCATCAGATCAGAAACCTTTGTTTCCATTACTGTCTGCTCCTTGTCGTGTCTTGCGACTGAGGCACCCATTAAGCCAACACTGTGTAACTAAATTGAAAGATGTATTGGTGTCAGATATTATACAATGAAGTTTATTGGGAAATTGCATTTTCTGGAACTTAAACCTGCATATTTTTGCTGACTGTACCAAGACAGTTTTTTTTTCGCAGGTACAGATTGTCCGCTGCTCTGTGAAAATGTTTAACCAGAAATAAACTTGGAAGCACAGGAAGATAAATGGGAGTTAGTTAATGCTGTTACTTGTGATATTTTCTAACATCATGCATGGTGTGAATAAAATCTGCAGGGTGAAAATTGCTGTATTAGTGAGACTGTTGGTAGAAGCTATTTTATGTGTGGATTTCAAGCCCTCTCAAAAATGTAATGGCTTGGAATTTGTGGTCAGCGGCGAAGCGACAGCACTCGTTGCTGACCTTGAAGAAAGCTGCCCACAATGATCTAGCGATCTCTGATGTGAACTTCAGCTCCCCAGTCATTCGGCGTCCAGCAATAGTGATGTCATCACATTGAAGAATTCTCACAGGCAGCAAATCAGGAAGTAAAATGCATACATTATAATTTTTTTTTTTACAGAGCGAAATAAAGATTGGAACATACACATAGGATTAAGGTAGAAGCTGAAACAAACTTAAAAAAAATTATATTAGAAGCCATGTAATTCTTATATTAATGGAAATATTTGACATCCCACAAATATAAAATTAGTTTTTCAGAGCCAGAACGGTTGTTCAGCAGTCAATACGCCGTTAAAAACCCAGTTACACCTCTTTCAACAAGGCTTAACTTATTTGTTGGGGGGGGGGGGGGGGGGGGGGGGTTTAACAGCGATATTCCAGCATAATAGGGGACGTTTTTGTCAGGATCTGTGATTTGAATTGATTGCCAGCCCTGGGGAGTTCCACAGCGCAACCTGCGGAGGAGCAGGAATGACTGACAGCAACTTCTGGATTTCCGTGTTTATTTGCGCATGCACTGATTCCAGAAGTTGCTGTCCCTTTCAGAGGAGTAATGACGGCGAACACTGACAGTTTCACTGTCATTACCACCGCAAAATCTGGGCCATGAGTTGGTATTGTTAGACTCCCAACCTAACCTGTTCAGTCACATGGCTAACTGAAGTGGATTTGTTTCCTATCCAAAAAGAATTAATGTTCTGCCAGTGCCTACAGGGTGGATTATAATTACATAAATCTACCTGTTCGTAAATGATTCATATAAATATGTTTGAAATAAGGATATAACGTGTAATTAATCAAGTTATTAAAAACCACATCAGAAAATGTGATAAAGTATGCAGATGATTCCAGGTACCAGTCTGCTCCATTTGTGTTGTATGTTTGAGAGAGATATATATATATATATATATGTATATGTATGTATGTATGTTTGAGAGAGATATATATATATATATATATATATATATATATATATATATTTTGAATCTGTTGCATGTACTGGGATTCCACTGGGTTTTCATCACTGACATTCAGAATTAAGTTATTAAAACAGGTCGCACTTATAAAAAAAAAGTATGCTTGTACTATTTTTAAAAAAAAACATTGTGTTACCCGCTACATAAATCAGAATAGAAGTACCATTAGATTGGCTAATTCAACAGGGATCAGACCAGCGAACTTCCTGATTCCGATGACTCGGCATCGCACTGTGCAGTGCTTTAATGCACAGAAGTAAAGGGAATTAAGGGTTACGGGGAGCGGGCAGGAATTTGGACATGAGTCTAGGTTCGGATCGGTCATGGCCCTGTGGGTAGCGTAGCGGGCCCAGGGGCCGTGTAGCCTGATCCTGCTCCTATTTCGTGTGTCCAATTCTGTTAGGTTCAGGAGATGGTTCTGTGATAGTAGATTGGCGGTTAGGATCAGATCAGCCATGATCTTATTGAATGGCGGAGCAGGCTCGAGGGGCCAATTGGCCGACTCCTGCTCCTATTTCTTATGTTCTTAGAACCATGGAGGCGGAGACTTGGAGCATTCTTTTAAACTGCAGATTAAGGAAGGGTAGGGAAGGAGATAAGATTTTTATAACAAGTTTGAACAATTTTTAAAGGGAAGTACTTTTTTATTAAATGGGTGGTTCTGATGTCTTAAATCAGGAGTGACATTTACAAATTTCAACAGAGCCCCTGAGGTTGAGAAACATCCTTTAACTTGAAGTTGTGTAATAGTTCATTATAAATGTAGTGAATGTGATAGTGTTTTATAAGACCCCCACCTGTCCTACACTTGTAATCTTGAATAAAATGTATGTATATTATGCTGAATCTTGATAAGCAGTTGAACTTTTGCCAAAAATGCTATGTTTGAAGTGGTGTTCCAACAGTTACAGATGATAAATAACCAATTGATAGTTATTTGTGTAACTGACCACCACTACTACTAGTGAGATCAACAATAGTTTGCCTTTGTGTTCCTAAAAGTTAAATAGCAAATTGTATTTTCTGGTGCAAAACATATTCTAAACTTATTTACAAGCTTTCCTGATATCTGTGAATTTATCTAATAAGTAGTTGAGTCATATAAACCAGAACAATCCCTGGTTGGAGCTAATCTGGGCTGGAGAACACTTGGGTGCTACAGTTGGTGTTGGGCTTAGAGGGAACAATTTACCAAGGTTACCACTCCCTATCTACTCCCGTGGAAGTGCATATGCGTAGATGTGGGGCTTGGCTATAATTTCCCTGTGGTGGAATAACCTACTGACGCTCATTGTCAAGATTCATACGTGAGTGGTCACTTCAACAACAACAAAACGTTACATTTATATAGCGCCTTTAACATAGTAAAACTTCCCACGGCGCTTCACAGGAGCGTTATCAGACAAAATTTGACACCGCGCCACATGAGATAGTAGAACACTTGAGCAAGATACTGGAGGGCAAGCAAAAAATCCTGTTTTCAGGAAAGGGAGAAAACTGATGAGGAAAACATTTTTATTAAAAAAAAAAATGTGTTTATCTTTGAACATTGAATCCCTGACCTGAATATTTAAAGTTAAATCCAACCAGCTTCGAAAACATTTCTTGCTCAGATGTGTAGAATATAGGCAGAACAGCAGAGAATGGTTTGGGATCATCCTGCTCGTTGCGGAGATATTGATGCAGAATATCGAAGCCTGCTTAAAGGGAAGCAAAACAGTGGTTTTATTATGGAGGCCAGTTATACTTGAAGGGACAATTAAAACACTTGTAAGGGCAATTAAAGCAATTGTGTTAATATGGATCCGCCTTGTACATCAAGATAATTTGCGTGAAGCTATTACATTGTCTTAGATGACTGAGGTAACATCTGTGGTCTGATCCTTTCAACTGTGGGTGCTAATGGGCCTGGTGCCCTTTCCTCACAGCAGCTTGTGCTTTGTTTTTATTGTATTTTGGATGTTTTGAAAAAGTGTCTCCTTTATCGGGAGTGTTCCTCCAACAAAATCTGGCAATCTGGCTTTTACTGGGATCCTATTTATGATCCTTGCTGCTTATCAACCACTTGGAATAGAAAGTGGATCGTGCTAATAAGATTAAGATTAGATACCAGTTGTTTGTGAAATCTCACTACCGTTGCCAGAGGATGAATAGATCACGCACAGTTGTACAGGCCAGAGCTGTCATAATATTTGTGTAAAAACATGTGTAAGTCCCCCCCTTTTTTTTGAGGATTATGGCACTGTTTAATGTCCTGAGATGGTCTTATCGTAATGCATTGATATATTTGGATCAAGGTTAACGGTTTATTGGAGTAACAGCATAATGTGGAAATTGAAAGATCTAGTTGTATTCATGCAGTGAAGGAGTTGAAATGCTAAGTGAAATGTCAACAGAATTTGGCTATGCTGTGATAATTGTTGGTCACATGAAATTCCCTGGATCTGGCATGGGGCCAGAATTTCTGTTGGGAGCTTTGAAATCTCTGGAGAATTGACTGGTGTGGGTGGTGTATTTGGAACTGTATTGGGAGATAAATCCAATACAAGGTAGTTTAATTATATTAAACAAACTCTCATATATGTTTAAAAAAAAATGCTGTATGATCAGGAAGGAAGGAAAGTGGTAAATCATTCAAGCTGAATTGGCCTTGGATTTTTGGCCTATCCCAGTTGATTGCATGATTTGTCGGGCAGATCATTGGTGTACATGGCACAGATATGGATGGAGTGGGCTTGCTGAGGATCTTTTCCTGCCCTTGGTTTTGTATGTGAGCAGAGGGGTACAACTTTCAACAGTGTAATCTATTAGACGGACTTTCATGTTAATTAGTAAAAACAGAGAGGCAGTCCTGAGTCGTGGAAAGTGCAGCCCCTATAGGTCTGAGGCATGGGACTGGAACGAGGATGAGTGGACCAATTGTAAAAACCAATAGGGATGAGTTACCACAGCTCTCAAAGGAAAGGCCTATAATGAAGTTGCTTGGGTAGGCCCAAAGCTTTTGAGTAAGATATTCCTGAACTGGAGCAAAGTAGTTGGTGGTTTTTCTAAGGGTGGCTCTTGGTAAATATTGATTGAAATGTTATAAGTGCGTATGTGACGCACTCTGTGGTTGTGGGTTGTTATGACTTGGGAGATTGAAATGTTAATAAAGGACTAATACTTTTATGTGGAAGATAGAACTGGCTCTTTCTACAAATAGCTCAACAGCTAATGAAACAAACAAAATCCTATAATAAATGGTATATTTGAAAACACTGTTCATGGAGGTCAGATGTGTGCATAATTTTAAAATGTTGCCTTTCCTGATCACAAGAATGACCATTTTATGATCATGTTCTGTTAACCTCTAATCTTAGTGATTTGGGGAGTTTGGAACCTTTTCAGAAGTATTTTCAGCTAACTCATGGATGTGTGGATATGTATGGTTTAATTAAAAATAATCTGTTGGGTGGTTTGGAAGGTTCAGCCTAAGTTTGAGGAATTGTATAAAATTAGTTGCTTTTCTATACAATAAAATGTTGATGAATAATGTATGAAGGAAATTTATTGCTGGTAATAGTTCACTAAATTCTAATATAGACCTAAGATCGTACTTTCCATTTTTTAAATGTGTACGTAGTCTGTTTGTACTAATCTTGGCTTTACTATTGTCATAAGATATGGAGAATTTATTGGTGACAAATATATATAGTGATGTACAAGGTTTTCCAAATGTTAGAATGGTACCCAAGGGTGTAGTAAATGTGCCACCAACAAATGCTCAATTTGCTGATTAACACTGGCACCACTTTAGCTGATGACTTGTGTTTGTGAGCTAGCTGATTTAAGGTCCAGAAATACTGTACAAGGCGTGTGAATTGCGCTGTCTAGTGGCTCATTTATATCATCTATGTAATGTTAAATAATCTGGCTGCTCCCTAAGAAAGCCAGCTTCATTCTGCTTACAAACATGAATCTGCAGCACTGCTCTCATTTCTGTACTAAATGGACAAACCCACTCTTTGAAGCAGTAAGGGTTCCCAATGCAGGCGGTGGATGCGAAAAGGGGGAAATGTTACATTTGCAGTACTAATATCACCCACCTCAAAGAGCACAAAAATGGCCTTTGGGTCAGGTTGTCCGTTTTGGTATGGAACAGTTTTGTGTTGGGGATCCGCTCCTCGTAGAAAGCAGGCTGAAGATACCAAGACTCGTTTCACTTATGTCTGTTGGAGTGACGACCTTTCATACCATTAATCTAGTTTCAAAGGCAGTTCCCAGAAATGAAAGTGTTCTAAACCTCTGCAGCTTCCTCTGTTTAGAGTAGCCTGTCCTCATTTGTTTAAATCACTTTGGCTGGTAGTGGGTATGGGTGGTATTTGCATCCCATTTCCTATATAAAATCTACTGCGTTCTCTGGGAGAAGCATCCCTCGACTGAGTCAAGATTGCTTAAACTTGTCCTGAGCTGGTGGCCAAGCAATCTGTTCCAAAGCCCCTCCTGCTGCTGATTTTGAACCATAGTTATGAGATACATAACAACTGCTTGCATTTATAATAGTGCATTTAACGTTGTAAAACATCCCAGGCGCTTCACAAGAGTGTTACCAAACAAAATTTGACACGCATAAGGAGATATTGGGACAGGTGACCAAAAGCTTGGTCAAAGAGGTAGGTTTTAAGGAGCGTCTTAAAGGAGGAGAGAGGTAGAGAGACAAGTGTCATGAGGTTGATTTTGTGTACAGATTTGTAATCCTTCCCTACCCTCTCTCTCCACCCGCCCCAGACAGATCAGCTGTGATAGGGATTGTACTACATGGAGATTTCTGGGGAGGATAAATCTACGTTTTATGCTGCTTTTGTTTACGAATATACTGTTATGAATATATGCTGCTTTCTACCTGCCATCTCATGGCACCATTTTTACAAGCTCTCAAAGTAAATGAAAATTACTGAATTGTGAGTGGGTACAGAGAGTATCTGCAATAACAACATGGACCAGTAGTTCTTGACAATTAGACCTAATCATAAGCTTGCATTGCAATGGCTACATCTTCATTCTCCTCCATATCCTTTAGTGGAGTAACACAAATCTTGTTTCTTTCAATTCTTCAGTTTCTTTGTCTCTTGCAACTCTAACCAGTGGCTCCCACTTCTTACCTTTGGCTTCACCCTCCATCCTCAATCATATATTGGTATTTCTGACCTCACGATCTCGCCTGATCTCAAATGGAACGCCTCATGTCCTCCATTGCTAAAACTGTTACCAAGAAGCTTGATATCTTTTTTTTGTATGAAACACTTCTACCCTTCAACAACTCTTAATTCTCTATAAAACCGAAGCCTGTCCAAGACTTGAATGACTTCCAAATCTGGGGAAGTTCTCCCATGGCACCTGTGACACTTCTGGCAGGATACAAGGAAAGGCCTGTTGTGTGGTAGAGGATCACTATCTCACTTCTAGTCACTAACTTCTCCAGCTGTTGCACCCTTTCTTCCTCCATTTTATCGTCACTGTAATGCTCAGTGTTGCTCAAAATTGTCTTCTCTGGTTCCTTCTTGGCTGCAAAAGATGGGGTCCTAGATGCTGTTCTTCCTCCCTACATCCTAAAAGTAATGAAGTCAAGGCTTGCTGCAATGAGTCTTTTTTTCCAACAGCCTACTCTTAATTCCTTCTTCCAGAGCACCCTAAAACTGGAATTACTGAACCTCCTTCACTTTTTCCCACCACCAATCCTTGCTGTCACCTAATCACTGTTTCCAAATTTCACATCTTTTCACTCATATAACCTTTACTATGCTTCAATATGGAGCCTTTATCTCAACTACTCGATGTAAAAAAGGGTGCAAACTTTTGCCTCCTCACTTGGAAAAGCGGTAACAATTGACAAAGGTCACTAATTAGTTTGAAAGTGACGTGACTTGGGAATTTTTTAACTTAACACAGGTTGAGTCTGATGGTGCCTGGTACGGTAATTCATATTTGATTTGACAATGTTGTAAGAATGGGGGTAACCCTAACCCTAACCCTAACCAATTAATATGGGTAGGACAGTCCCTTTGAGTGGCTAAAGGCACTTGTTTTGTTTATTGAGGATTATTTTCATTCTGTGACATTCCAAGTGTAGCTTTCACTGTGCAAAGAACAAAGGACTTAATTTTTTTTTATTTGTTAGGTGTAGCCACAACTTTTGGCATGGAATTAGACAATGCAATCTTAGTCCCTTGAAAATGAGTTTTATTATGCAGTGTTGATGTTTAACCTATGTTCAGTTTTTCAAAATGCTAGATGACTTAATTAGGATTGATCTCGAAACAACGCTTAAGCTGATATCACAAGTGTTTTAGAATAATTTTTTTGAGATTTATTCATGTTGACTCTGTTGTTGTACCTGCTATAGATAGAGCATTGCAGACTGCGTGAATGCAGCAAGATCTGAAGTATTATGACATATTTCAATGATTTGTACTTGTGGCATTTGCCTGCAACATTGGATTACTTAAATGGGGTCATTGTAGTTGGATGCATGTAGATGTAGGAGTGGGTGGATAGATTTAGTGGTATTCGAGAGATAACAATTTTTAAGCAGACTCCATTTTAGTATATCTTTGATGTAATGCCTTCCTGACTGATTGTATCTCTGCAAACACATTGTTCTCTGTCTATATATGCTTTGTATCTGATTTGTATTCCTTCACTTTACCTGACGAAGGAGCAGCGCTCCGAAAGCTCGTAATTTCAAATAAAACTGTTGGACTATAACCTGGTGTTGTGCGACTTCTCATTTTTGTCCATTTTATTAGGTTAAGGTTATAAGGATAGTCAATAAGGGAGAACCCTGAAGGAATAAGAACACAAGAATTAGGAGCAGGAGTAGGCCATACAGCCTTTGAGCCTGCTCCGTCATTCAATAAAATCACAGCTGATCTTCGTCCTCAACTCCACTTTCCCGCCCAATCCCCATTTCCTTAGAGTCCAAAGATCTATCTATCTCAGCCTTGAATATACTCAATGATTGAGCATCCACAGCCCTTTGGGGTGGAGAATTCCAAAGATTCACAACCCTCTGAGTGAAGAAATTCCTCATCTCAGTCTTAAATGGCCGACCCCTTATCCTGAGACTATGCCCCCTAGTTCTAGACTCTCCAACCAGGGGAAACAACCTCGCAGCATCTATCCTGTCAATCCCCTTCAGTATCTTATATGCTTCAATGAGATCATCTCTCATTCTTCTAAACTCCAGAGCATATAGACTCAATCTCGCCTCATAGGACAACCCTCTCATCCCAGGGATCAATCTAGTGAACCTTTGTTGCACCGCCTCTAAGGCAAATTTGTCCCTCCTCAGATAAGGAGACCAAAACTATGCACAGTACTCCAGGTGTGGTCTCACCAAAGCCCTACTCTTGTACTCCAACCCCCTTGCAATGAAGGCCAGCATGCTATTTGCCTTCCTAATTGCTTGCTGTACCTGCATGCTGACTTTTTGTGTTTCCTGTACGAGGACACCTAAATCTGGGTAGGTACTCAAATTGGCAGGAGGTGACTGGTGGTGTCCCGCAGGGATCTGTGTTGGGGCCTTAACTATTCACAGTATTTATTAATGACTTAGATGATGGCATAGGAAGTCATATATCCAAATTCGCCGATGACACAAAGATAGGTGGAATTGTAGGCAGTGTAGATGAAAGCATAAAATTACAAAGGGATATCGACAGATTAAAAGTGAATGGGCAAAACAGTGGCAAATGGATTTCAGTGTAGGCAAATGTGAGGTCATCCACTATGGACCTAAAAAGGATAGAACAGGATACTTTCTAAATGGTGAAATTCTAAAAACAGTTGAGGCCCAGGTACATAGATCATTAAAATGTCATGAACAGGTACAGACAATAATCAAAAAGGCTAATGGGAAATAAAAACAGAAAATGCTGGAAATACTCAGCAGGTCAGGCAGCATCAGTAGAGAGAGAAAAACAGAGTTAACGTTTCAGGTTGATGACCCTTCATCAGAACTGGAAAAAGTTGGAGATGTAACAGGTTTTTAAGCAAGTGTAGGGGTAGGGAGAGGGGGGAGGAGAGGAAAGAACAAAAGGGAAGGTCTGTGATAGGATGGAAGGCAGGAGAGATTAAGAGACAAAAGGGATGATGGTGCAAGGCAAAAGGAGATGGTAATGGGACAAGTTAAGAAACAAAAGATGACTCTAGATGAAGTGTAAATGGCAGTGGCAGAATGATCGACCGCTGCCATGTGAGAGAGAAAACAAGATAATGGGGCAGAGGTTATGGTCTGAAATTGTTGAACTCGATGTTGAGCCCAGAAGGCTGTAAAGTGCCTAATCGAAAAATGAGGCGCTGTTCCTCGAGTTTACGTTGAGCTTCATTGGAACAGTGTAAGAGGCCGAGGACAGTGAGGTCAGAGTGGGAGTGGAGTGGAGAATTAAAGTGACAGGCGACCGGAAGCTCGGGGTCACCCTTACGGACTGAACGGAGGTGTTCTGCAAAGCGGTCACCCAATCTGCGTTTGGTCTCCCCAATGTAGAGGAGACCGCATCGTGAGCAGTGAATACAGTATACTAAATTGCAAGAAGTACAAGTAAATTGGTGTTTCACCTGGAAGGAGTGTTTGGGGCCCTGGACAGTGGGAAGGGAGGAGGTAAAAGGGCAGGTGTTGTATCTCCTGCGCTTGCACGGGAAGGTGCCGGGCGAACTGGAAGGGGTGTTGGGGGTGATAGAGGAGTGGACCAGGGTGTCGTGGAGGGAGCGGTTCCTTCAGAATGCTGAAAGGGGAGATGAGGGGAAGATGTGTTTGGTGGTGGGATCACGCTGGAGGTGGCGGAAATGGCGGCGGATGATCCGTTGAATGTGGAGGCTGGTGGGGTGAAAGGTGAGGACAAGGGGAACCCTATCGTGGTTCCGGGAGGGAGGGGAAGGGGTGAGGGCAGAAGTACGGACACGGTCAAGGGCCGTGTCAACCACGGTAGAGGGGAATTCTCGGTTGAGGAAAAAGGAAGACATGTCGGAAGCACTAGTATGGAAGGTGGCATCTTCAGAGCAGATGTGGCGGAGACGGAGAAACTGGGAGAATGCAATAGAGTCCTTGCAGGAAGCGGGGTGGGAGGAAGTGTAGTCCAGGTAGTTGTGGGAGTCAGTGGGCTTATAGTGAATGTTTGTCAATAGCCTATCCCTAGAGATGGAGACAGAAGTCGAGGAAGGGGAGGGAAGGGTCGGAGATGGACCATGTGAAGGTGAGGGAGGGGTGGAAATTGGAAGCAAAGTGAATGAAATTTTCGAGTTCAGGGCGAGAGCAGGAAACGGCACCAATACAGTCATTAAAGTACAGGAAAAAGAGGTGAGGAAGGGGACCCGAGTAGGACTGGAACAAAGAATGTTCCACATATCCCACGAAAAGGCAGGCATAGCTAGGACCCATGCGGGTTCCCATAGCAACACCTTTAATTTGGAGGAAGTGAGTGGAGTCAAAGGAGAAGTTGTTCAATGTGAGAACAAGTTCAGCCAGGCGAAGGAGGGTGTTGGTGGATGGGGACTGGTTGGGCCTCTGTTCAAGGAAGAAGCGGAGCGCCCTCAGGCCATCCAGGTGGGGGATGGAGGTGTAGAGGGATTGGACGTCCATACTGAAAAGGAGACGGTTGGGGCCAGGAAACTGGAAACTATTAAAGTGGCGGAGGGCGTCGGAAGAGTCGCGGATGTAGGTGGGAAGAGACTGGACAAGGGGCGAAAAAATAGAGTCGCGATAGGAAGAGATAAGTTCCGTGGGGCAAGAACAGGCTGAAACGATGGGTCTACCAGGGCAGTCCTGTTTGTGGATCTTGGGAAGGAGGTAGAAACGGGGTTGGGGAACTATGAGGTTGGTGGCTGTGGAGGGAAGATCTCCAGAGGAGATGAGGTCAGTGACAGGCTAATGGGATGCTGGCCTTTATATCTAGAGGACTAGAATACAAGGGGGTAGAGGTTACGCTGCAGCTATACAAAACCCTGATTAGACCACACCTGGAGCACTGTGAGCAGTTCTGGGCACCACACCTCAGGAAGGATATATTGGCCTTGGAGGGAGTGCAGCGTATGTTTACCAGAATGATACCTGTACTTCAAGGGTTAAGTTACGAGGAGAGATTACACAAATTAGGGTTGTATTCCCTAGAATTTCGAAGGTTAAGGGGTGATCTGATTGAAGTTTTCAAGATATTAAGGGGAATAGGTAGGGTAGAGAGAGAGAAACTATTTCTGCTGGTTGGAGATGCTAGGACTAGGTGGCATACTCTATTTATAAAAAAAAAATTAGAGCCAGACCTTTCAGGAGTGAAATTAGGAAACACTTCTACACACAAAGGGTGGTAGAAGTTTGGAACTGTCTTCCGCAAATGGCAATTGATGCTACGCCAATTGTTAATTTTAAATCGGAGATTGATAGCTTTCTGTTAAAGGTATTAAGGGATACAGGCTATATGGAGTTAGGTTGCAGATCAGCCAGGATCTCATTGAATGGTGGAGCAGGCTCGAGGGGCTGAATGGCCTACCCCTGTTCCTATGTTCCTATGATTGCCGTCCACTGCCTGCTCTGAACACCAACATTTAATAGAATATTTTTTAAATAGTGAAAAACTATCTTTCTATTCTTCCTACCAAATTGCATAATCTCACATTTCCCCACGTTATACTCCTGCCATGTTTTTGCCAATTCACTTAACCTGTCTATATCCATTTGCAGGCTATTTGTGTCCTCCTCACAGCTTACTTTCCCACCTAGCTTTGTATCGTCCACAAACTTGAATACATTGCACTTGGTCCCTTCATCTAAGCCAGTAATATAGATTGTAAATAGCTGTGTCCCAAGCACTGATCCTTGTGGCACCCCACTAGTTACAGCCTGCCAATCGGAAAATGACCCATTTAGCCCTACTTTCTGTTTTCTGACCGTTAACCAATCCTCTATCCATGCTAATATATTACCCCGACTCCATGAGCCCTTATCTTGCGTAGCAACCTTTTATGTGGCACCTTTGGAGTTCTTTGAGGATGTAACTATTGGAGTAGACAAAGGGGAACCGGTAGATGTGGTGTATCTGGATTTTCAGAAGGCCTTCGATAAGGTCCCACACAAGAGGTTGGTGAACAAAATTAGGGCACATGGAATTGGGGGTAATATACTAGCATGGATTGAGAATTGGTTAACAGACAGAAAACAAAGAGTGGGGATAAACGGGTCTTTTTAGGATGGCAGGCTGTGACTAGTGGGGTACCGCAAGGATCGGTGCTTGGGCCCCAGCTATTCACAATCTATATCAATGATTTGGATGAGGGGACTAAATGTAACATTTCCAAATTTGCTGATGACACAAAGCTAGGTGGCAGTGTCAGTTGTGAAGAGCATGTGAAGAGGCTTCAAGGGGATCTCGACAGGCTCAGTGAGTGGGCGAGAACATGGCAGATGGAATATAATGTGGATAAATGTGAAGTTATCCACTTTGGTAGAAAAAACAGAAAGGCAGAGTATTTCCTAAATGGTGAAAGATTGGGGAATGCAGATGCTCAAGGGGACCTGGGTGTCCTTGTACATGAGTCACTGAAAGTGAATGTGCAGGTGCAGCAAGCCATTAGGAAGGCAAATGGTATGCTGGCCTTCATTACAAGAGGATTTGAGTACAGGAGTAAAGAAGTCTTACTCCAATTATATAGGGCCTTGGTGAGACCACACCTGGAGTACTGTGTACAATTTTGGTCTCCTTACCTAAGGAAGGATATACTTGCCATAGAGGGAGTGCAACGAAGGTTCATGAGATTGATTCCTGGGATGGCGGGACTGTCGTACGAGAAGAGATTGAGTAAACTAGGCCTGTATTCTCTTGAATTCAGAAGAATGAGAGGGGATCTCATTGAAGCATACAAAATTATTACAGGGCTTGATGGGGTGGATGCTGGGAGAATGTTTCCCTTGGCTGGGGATTCTAGAACCAGGGGCCACAGCCTCAGGATAAAGGGTAGGCCATTCAGGACTGAGGTGAGAAGAAATTTCTTCACACAGAGGGTGGTGAATCTTTGGAATTCTCTACCCCAGAGGGCTGTGGAGGCTCAGTCATTGGGTATATTCAAAACAGAAGTCGATAGATTTCTGACTAGTAAAGGCATCAAAGGATATGGCGATAGGGCCGGTGAATGGAGTTGAGGCAGAAGATCAGCCATGATCTCATTGAATGGCGGAGCAGGCTCGAAGGGCCGAATGGCCTACTCCTGCTCCTATTTCTTATGTTCTTATCATATTGAAGGCCTTTTGGAAATCCTAATATATTACATCCACTGGTTCCCCTGTATCTACCCTGCTAATTACATCCTCAAAAACCTAATAAATTTGTTAAACACTATTCCCCTTTCATAAAACCATGTTGACTCTGCCTAATCATATTATGATTTTCTAAGTGCCCTGTTACCACTTCCTTGATAATGGATTCCAGCATTTTCCCAACAACTGTCAGGCTAACTGGCCTGTAGTTCCCCATTTTCTCTCTCCCTCCTTTCTTGAATAGCGGGGTTACATTTGCTACCTTCCAATCTGCTGGGACTGTTCTAGAATCGAGGGAATTTTGGAAGATCACAACCAATGCATCCACTATCTCTGCCGCCACCTCTTTTAGAACCTTAGGATGTAGGCCATCAGGTCATGGGGATCTGTCTGCTCTTGGTCCCATTAGTTTCTCAAGTACTTTTTCTCTATTGATATTAATTACTTTAAGTTCCTCACTGTTATTAGCCCCTTGGTTCCCCACTATTTTTGGTAAGCTTTTTGTGTCTTCTACTGTGAAGACAGATTCAAAATATTTGTTTAAAGTCTCTGCCGTTTCCTTATTCCCCATTATAATTTCACCTGTCTCCACCTCTAAGGGACCAACGCTTACTTTTGCTACTCTCTTCCTTTTTACATACTTGTAGAAGCTCTTATCTGGTTTTATATTTCTTGCTAGTTTACTCATTCTATTTTCTCCCTTTTTTATCAATTTTTTGGTCATCCTTTGGTTTCTAAAGCTCTCCCAATCCTCAGGCTTACTACTACTCTTTGCAACATTATAAGCCTCTTTTAATCTAATACTATCCTCAACTTCTATGGTTAGCCATGGTTGGATCACTTTTCTCGTGGATTTTTTATTTCTCAATGGAATGTATATTTGTTGAGAATTTTGGAATATTTCTTTAACTGTCTGCCACTGCTTATCTACCGTCATACTTTTTAATCTAATTTCCCAATCTACCTTGGCCAACTCGCCCCATGTACCTATGTAATTGGCTTTATTTAAATTTAAAACTCTTGTTTCTCATTTAAGGATTTCACTCTCGAACTCAATGTGAAAGTCTATCCTATTATGATCACTCTTCCCCAGAGGATCCTTTAGTATGAGATTACTAATCAACCCTGTCTCATTACATAATACAAGATCTAAAATAGCCTGTTGCCTGGTTGGTTCTAGGAAACTGTCTCAAATGCATTCCATGAACTTGTCCTCCAGGCTACCTTTGCCCAGTCGATATGAAGATTCAAGTCCCCCATGATTATTGTATCACCTTTGTTACAAGCTCCTATTATTTGTTGATTAATACTCTGTCCAATGGTATAGCTACTGTTTGGGGGCCTAAAAACTACTCCCACCAGTGATTTCCTCCCCTTGTAATTTCTTCTCTCCACCTATACCGATTCTACTTCCTGATCTTCCGAGCCAAGATCCTTTCTCACTACTGTCCTTATGTCATCCTTTATTATCAGAGCTACCCGCCCCCAACCACCTTTCCATTCTGCCTGTCTTTTCGAAAACGTAAAGTACCCTGGAATATTTAGTTCTTAACCTCGGTCTCTGTAATGGCTATTAGATCAAAGCCATTTATCTCTTTGTACCACTAATGTGTCTATATTGTTACGAATGCTTCATGCATTCAAATAAAGAGCCTTTCATTTAAATTTTTTACCATTATTCCTTGCTTTCACCTTATTCGCTGATGCACTATTTCCGTTAAACTCCCTGTCCCTTCCTGTCACACTTTGCTTATTTTTACCCAAATCGATACAGTGCTCCATTGCCTTGACTTTTCTCTTTAGATTTCTAAATTTCCACTCACCTGACCCCTTCCCCCCTCCCCCCCCCCCCTCCCTTTTTTAGTTTAAAGCCCTATATACAGCACTAGTTATTCGATTCGCCAGGATACTGGTCCCAGTCCGGTTTAAATGGAGCCCTTCCCAACAGAACAGCTCTCTCTTTCCCCAGTACTGGTGCCCGTGCCCCATGAATCGAAACCACTCTTTGAGCCACACATTTAACTCTCTGATCGGCTTGTCCATATGGAGCAGTTTTGAACCCCTGGACTGGGTTGGATAATTGGTTTGTTTTATAATGCATATGTTTGATTAGGGCAAGTGATTTAATGACCAATCCCACTAATTTATAGTTGCTATATGTAATCCAGTTTGTTGCCTGAAGAGTCTTAAGTCCGAGAGGCAGTAAAAATGCTGGTTTCTTAGCAATAAATGATTTTCAGTAATGATGCAATTAATGCAATTCTGCTGTCCTTGTGCGTTGCAGTATCTTGCCAGCGATCTGACTTTTTGTTTTGCACTTTCTCTGATTTGCTGCTTTCTGTGTCTACAAAAAAACAGATAGGAAAGATATCTTGCAATGGTGACGATTATTGTTTCAGAATAATTTTACTGGATACGAACTGTTTATGGTATTTCTAGTTCACAATTTTTTGCTTTTAATTCCAAAAATTGAGAACAGTTGTTACAGATCGCATTTTCTCTGCAAACTCTTGACTCGTGTTCACAGCCAAAATACAGTTTCCATAAGCAGTGCTGGATCTCCTATGAACTGCAATATGTAACCTTGTGCATGATGTGAATGGATAGGCATGCCACAGGAGTAACAGTTGCCATTTTAGCCCAGTATTTTGCACCAGCTTTGAGCTGTCTGTCCTGTCTACTTTGAAACATGATAAATATCATGCTGTGAGACTATTATTCAGGCTAACACTATTAGTCAAATTTATTTACAAATGAGAAAATAAGCAGAATTGTATAATACTTGCACAATACTCAAATGGTTCCAAAAACAATATAATCCGAAATCTTGGTACTTTTTCTGGAAGCTTTTCAGAGTCTATAATGAATTATTATGTGAGCAATGATTATTCCAGACCCCCTTTTGATAGTCCCCACTGGAAAGGGGTAGTGCGAAACAGGGAATCGAAGTCTTATGGGAAATCTGCCAGCTCTTCTACAACCTACTAGGATTTTCCAAAGACAGGCTTTAGCACCCAACATTGAAGTGATTCTTCCTCAAGATTCAAACAGTTAAGATTTTTTTTAAACGGGTGTTAATCTTGAGACAACGCCTTCATTTTGAAATGTTTGATTGGCATCCCATCCACCAGCCTTAAACATTCACTCCCTCCACCACCGGCGTACTGTGGCTGTAGTGTGTACCATCTATAAGATGCACTGCAGCAATTCGCCAAGGCTTCTTCAACAGCACCTCCCAAACCCATGACCTCTACCACCGAGAAGGACAAGGGCAGGAGGCGCATGGGAACACCATCACCTGCAAGTTCCCCTCCAAGTCACACACCATCCTGACTTGGAAATATATCGCCATTTCTTCATCGTCGCTGGGTTATAATCCTGGAACTCAAGTGGGGGGAGTAAAAGGAAATGTTGTAGTGATAGGGGAGAGTGTAGTTAGGGGGATAGACACTGTTCTCTGCAGCTGAGAGCGTGACTCCCGAAGGCTGTGTTGCCTGCCCGGTTCCAGGATTAAGGATATCTCCTCTGGGCTGGAGAGAAGCTTGGAGTGGGAGGGGGAGGATCCAGTTGTCATGGTCCACGTAGGCACCAATGACATAGGTAGGACAAAGAAAGAGGTTCTGCTGAGAGAGTATGAGCAGCTAGGGGCTAAATTAAAAAGCAGAACCACAAAGGTAATCATCTCTGGATTACTACCTGAGCCACGAGCGAATTTGCATAGGGTGAATAAGATCAGAGAAATGAATGAGTGGCTCAAAGACTGGTGTGGGAGAAATGGGTTTCGATTTGTGGGGCACTGGCACCAGTACTGGGATAAGAGGGAGCTGTTCCGTTTGGACGAGCTTCACTTGAACCATGCTGGGGCTAGAGTCCTGGCGAATCGAATAACTAGGGCTGTAAACTAAATAGTTGGGGGGGAGGATCCAGGTGAGCGGGAATTTAAAAAGTCAATGAGAAATGAGAAAGCAATAAAGCAGGATAGAGATGGGGGGAAATAATAACCAGAGTGTGACAGGAAGGGACAGAATGTTTAAAAATAAGAGTGCAACAGAAAATGGGGCCAAAACAAGGAGGAATGGTAAAAAGACAAAGTTAAAAGCTCTATATCTGAATGCACACAGCATTTGTAACAAGATAGATGAGTTGACGGCACAAATAGATACAAATGGGTATGATCTGATCGCCATTACAGAGACGTGGTTGCAAGGTGATCAGGGCTGGGAACTGAATATTCCAGGGTATTTGACAATTCGGAAGGATAGACAGAAAGGAAAGGGAGGTGGGGGTGGCTTTGTTGGTAAAGGATGGGATCAGTGCAGTGGTGAGAAGTGATATTGGCTCAGAAGATCAAGATGTAGAATCGGTTTGGGTGGAGATAAAAAAAAAATAAAGGGAAAAAGTCTCTGGTGGGCGTAGTCTACAGGCCTCCGAACAGTAGCAATACTGTTGGACAGAGTATAAATCAAGTAATGGAAGCCTGTAAAAAAAGGTATGGTAATAATCATAGGTGATTTTAATCTCCATATTGATTGGACAAATCAAATTGGCCATGGTAGCCTTGAGGAGGAGTTCATAGTGTGTATCCGGGATGGTTTCCTAGAATAGTATGTAATGGAACCAACTAGGGAGCAGGCTATCTTGGATCTGGTACTATGTAATGAGACAGAATTAATAAATGATCTCATAGTAAAGGATCCTCTAGGAAAGAGTGATCATAGCATGGTTAAATTTCAAATTCAGTTGGAGGGTGAGAAAGTTGTATCTCAAACCAGTGTCCTGATCTTAAACAAAAGCAATTATAATGGCATGAGGGCAGAACTGGTTAAAGTGGACTGGAAAAATAAATTAAAGGGTAAGACAGTTGAAATGCAGTGGCGAACATTTCAGGAGATATTTCATAACTCTCAACAAAAATATATTCCAGTGAGAAAGAAAGATTTTAAGAGAAGGGAGCACCATCCGTGGCTAACTAAGGAAGTAAAGGATGGTATCAAATTGAAAACGAAGGCATACAATGTTGCCAAGATTGTTGGGAGACCAGAGGATTGGGAAATTTTTAAAAACCAGCAAAGAATGACTAAAAAAAATAAGAGAGAGAAGATGAAGAATTATGAGAGTAAACTGGCAAGAAACATTAAAACAGATAGTAAGAGCTTCTACAGGTATATAAAAAGGAAGAGGGTAGCTAAAGTAAATGTTGGTCCCTTAGAGGATGAGACTGGGGAATTAATAATGGGGAACGGGGAAATGGCAGAGACTCTGAACAACTATTTTGTATCTGTCTTCATGGTAGAAGACACTAACAACATCCCAATAATGGCTAATCAAGGGGCCACAGGGAGGGGGTAACTAAAGACGATCACTATCACTAAGGAAATAGTACTTGGTAAAATAATGGGACTAAAAGATGACAAGTCCCCTGGACCAGATGGCCTGCATCCCAGGGTCTTAAAAGAAGTGGCTGCAGAGATAGTGGATGCATTGGTTGCAATATACCAAAATTCCCTGGACTGTGGAGAGGCCCCAGTGGATTGGAAAACCGCAAATGTAACACCCCTATTTAAGAAAGGAGGGAGACAGAAAGCAGGAAACTATAGACCAGTTAGCCTAACATCTGTCGTTGAGAAAATGCTGGAGTCCTTCATTAAGGAAGCAGTAGCAGGGCATTTGGAAAAGCATAATGCAGTCAAGCAGAGTCAGCATGGTTTTATGAAAGGGAAATCATGTTTAACAAATTTGCTGGAGTTCTTTTGAGGAGGTAATGAGCAGGGTGGACAAAGGTGAACCAGTGGATGTGGTGTATTTGGATTTCCAGAAGGCATTCGATAAGGTGCCACATAAAAGGTTACTGCATAAGATAAGAGCTCACGGAATTGGGGGTAATATATTAGCATGGATAGAGAATTGACTAACAGAAAGCAGAGAGTCGGGATAAATGGGTCATTTTCTGGTTGGCAAACGGTAACTAGTGGGGTGCCACAGGGATCAGTGCTGGGGCCTCAACTATTTACAATCTACATTAATGACTTGGATGAAGGGTCCGAGTGTAATGTAGCCAAGTTTGCGGATGATACAAAGATGGGTGGGAAAGCAAGTTGTGCAGAGGACGCAAAGAAACTGCAAAGGGATATAGACAGGCTAAGTGAGTGGGCAAACATTTTGCAGATGGAGTATAATGTGGGAAAGTGCGAGATTATACACTTTGGCAGAAAAAATAAAAAAGCAAATTATTATTTAAATGGAGAGAGATTACAAAATGCTACAGTTCAGAGGGACCTGGGGGTCCTTGTGCATGAAACACAAAAAGTTAGCATGCAGGTACAGCAAGTAATCAAAAAGGCAAATGGAATGTTGGCCTTTATTTCAAAGGGGTTGGAGTATAAAAGCAGGGAAGTCCTGCTACAACTGTACAGGGTATTGGTGAGACCACACCTTGAGCACTGCGTACAGTTTTGGTCTCCTTATTTAAGGAAGGATATACTTGCATTGGAGGCAGTTCAGAGACGATTCACTAGGTTAATTCCAGAGATGAGGGGGTTGACTTATGAGGAAAGGTTGAGCAGGGTGGGCCTATACTCATTGGAATTTAGAAGAATGAGAGGTGATCTTATTGAAACATATAAGATACTGAGGGGGCTCGACAAGCTAGATGCAGAGAGGATGTTTCCCCTCGTGGGGAAATCTAGAACTCGGGGGCATAGTTTCAGAATAAAGGGTCGCCCTTTTAGAACTGAAATGCTGAGGAATTTCTTCTCTGTGGAATTCTCTGCCCCAGAGAGCTGTGGAGGCTGGGTCATTAAATACATTTAAGGTGGAGATAGACAGATTTTTGCAAGATAAGGGAGTGAAGGGTTATAAGGAGCGGGCGGAGAAGTGGCTTTGAGCCCAAGATCAGCCATGATCTTCTTGAATGGCGGAGCAGGCTCGAGGGGCCAAGTGACCTATTCCTGTTCCTATTTCTTATGTTCTTATGTTCTAACTCCCTCCCTAACAGTACTGTGGGAGAACCTTCATCTCACTGACTGCAGTGGTTTAAGAAGGCGGCTCACCACCACCTTCTCAAGGGCAACTAGGGATGGGCAATAAATGCTGGCCTTGCCAGTGAATTAAAAAAAAAGTTCTCTGGTGCAAACTTGCATACACTAACCTCTGTGGATGAGAAATAATCACTTGATGTGATTAACTAATAAATACAGGCAACAATGTTGGAGCAGGGAACTGGCTAGGCCAGATGGCCTTCCTGGAAATGTGGATATGTCTAGACAGTTTCATACATTATTTTTCTCTCTGGCACCAAGCCGTAGTAAACTAAAGCCAATTTTAAACTTGCAGTATGCTGTCTGTCTCAAATCAGATCAGAATGATGTACTATAAAAATGTTCCTGTTTGTGGCATGGCGGAGCTTTAGTTCCTTCACAGTGCTCAGCAGCCAAGAAGCACAAGTGTGAACCTCTGTATGGTCAAAGGCAGTGTTGTCTAATAGAAATATTGACCGGCGTTTCCATTGCGACACTGCTTTAGCCACACGCACTCATTTTAATAGAAAACCCCTTAATACACTGACACAATACAGGTAAATGTACTTCACGAGTATATTTATTTAACGAACATCTACCACCATTCAGTAACCAAGGAAGTAAAGCGCACACAATGATTAAAAAACACTCACACACTCTGCTTTTCGTCTTCCCATTTTACCAACAAACACACATTGTTGTAGTATACATGCATACGTTGTGCAAATATGAATATTGAAATCACATGCCCGACAACGATGTTTTTTTAATTTACTAATCAGAAATGCAATGAGCCACATGTGGCTACTGGCCAACGTATTGGACAACACTGGTCTACAGGCAAAGTACAATCTTGGCACATAATTAAAAATATTGGAGATTCTTTTGTTGTAACAATATATTTAAAATTGAAGATTTGCTTTCCTTATCTCAGTTTCTCAGTACAAATAAAAAGGTTAGAGCTGTTGTGTCCTTGCTTGGAGTAGAGATAACTTTTGAGAAGGTTACTGGTTAATGAAAGAGTGAATTGACACAGGTAGTTTCATGAAGCTTGTCTTAGAAATTTTGACGAGCGAGACTATATTAAGTATCAGTATTTATAATGCAACTCCTTGGCGTCATTTGTACTGTGCAATGAATGATGGCAACAAAATTGTCCGTGTGCAAAGGGCTTATGAAAAGAATTGATCACTGGGACTGCGTTATAAATTTGACAAAATTGCTGCCTTCAGTATTGATTACTGAAGTTTTCTTGCAATGTGCCTCTAAGCTGCTAAAACTACCTAATAATCACACCAATTATATTAACTGGAATTTTGCTGGAGATTGCATTCCGAATACCAACTGTCGAACCAGAGACTAAATCCCTGTGGTTAAATCATTAAATTAATTGCACATTTTTGTCATCGTGCCACTGTAATTACTATGATTCTTTTTCGTGTAATCAGGTAACTATTTATTTCTGTCAGCTTTGTTGCCAAGCACCCTCTCGCCTGCTGTGAAATGCGGGTCACCGTGGACTTGTGGGTCTGCATCCTGTGTAAAGTCCACACCCTTTGGCAGAATTCTTGATATTTAGTTCAAAATACAGGAAACTCTTTATTAACCGGCACCCAAATATCTGGAAATCTCTCTTAACCGGCAAAATTCTTGAGTAGGTAACCGGGGTTTTCATCATCTCTCGATTAAGATTAACTTTTAAAAAACCCCGAGGCGTTTGCCTTGTATCGGAGCGTGTAGATTGGGAGGGGAATGTGCAGCCCGGGTAGGCAGCGGACACGACAGATGGTCAGCTGGCGGTCCCCGGGGAGACGGAGCTCCGAATGCAGGCGCATGTCAATGTGTACGGGGCTCTCGTACGTTGGGAGATATAACTCTCCGTTATCCGGACTTTTTGATTAACCGGCACCACGCCAGTCCCGTCGGTGCCGGTTAATAAAGAGTTTCCTGTATAGGAAAAGGATGACAAAGTAATGCAGTCAAGGACTTTGTTACATGGTTTATTCTCCTTTGAATTGAGTTCTTGTAGTTCCTTCTTTCTTTTAGTGATTAAATTTAAATTTTCTAAATGTAATTCTCGTTGATTTTAACAGTGCCGTAAAATGTCTCATTTGTTAGTCATTTTAGACTAGCCCTTTGAAGTTGACCATATACAACATATAGCGCACAATGTACTGTGCATAAAAAAGACCTGATTTTTGTTTGTGTGGTCGATAATTACGTTGGAATTATTATTACTTAATGAAAACTTTATCTGTGCTTTATGGCTTAGAGGGTCAATGCGCCACTGATCATTGTGGTACTTAGCCACACAGATCAGTAAGGCTCTACGCATGATCCTTAAAGAAATTAGGAGAGCGAAGAGGGGGCATGAAAAAACACTGGCGGGCAAAATAATGAAAAATCCCAAGGTGTTTTATAAGTATATTAAGGGCAAGAGGATAACCAGGGAAAGAGTAGGGCCCATTAGGGACCAAAGTGGCAATCTGTGTGTAGAGCCGGAAGATGTAGGTGAGGTTTTAAATGAATATTTTGCATCTGTGTTCACTATGGAGAAGGACGATGTAGGCATAGAAATCAGGCAGGAGGATTGTGATATACTTGAACAAATTAGCATTGAGAGGGAGGAGATACTAGCGGTTTTAGCGGGCTTAAAAGTGGATAAATCCCCAGGCCCAGGTGAGATGTATCCCAGGCTGCTGTGTGACAAATTTTCAGAACCTCTCTGGCCACAGGGGAGGTGCCAGAGAACTGGAGGACAGCTAACGTAGTACCATTATTCAAGAAGGGTAGTAGGGATAAATCAGAGAATTACAGGCCAGTGAGCCTAACATCAGTGGGAGGGAAATTATTGGAAGAAATTCTGAGGAACAGAATTAGTCTCCACTTGGAGAGGCAAGGATTAATCAAGGATAGTCAGCATAGCTTTGTCAGGGGGAGATCATGTCTAACCAATTTGATTGAATTTTTCGAGGGGGTGATTAGGTGTGTGGATGAGGGTAGTGCAGTTGACGTAGTCTACATGGACTTCAGTAAGGCTTTTGACAAAGTCCCGCATGGGAGACTGGTCAAGAAGGTAAGAGCCCATGGGATCCAGGGCAATTTGGCACATTGGATCCAAAATTGGCAGAGGGTGATGGTTGAAGGTTGTTTTTGTGACTGGAAGCCTGTGTCCAGTGGTGTACTGCAGGGATCGGTGCTGGGTCCATTGCTGTTTGTAGTGTACATTAATGATTTAGATATGAATGTAGGAGGTATGATCAGTAAGTTCGCAGATGACACGAAAATTGGTGGAGTGGTAAATAACGAGGAGGGAAGCCTCAGGCTACAGGACGATATAGACGGGTTGGTCAGATGGGCAGAACAGTGGCAAATGGAATTTAACCCTGAAAAGTGTGAGGTGATGCATTTTGGGAGGACTAACAAGGCAAGGGGATACACAATGAATGGTAGGATCCTAGGAAAGACAGAGGATCAGAGGGACCTTGGTGTGCATGTACATAGATCCCTGAAGGCAGCAGGACAGGTAGATAAGGTGGTTAAAAAGGCATATGGGATACTTGCCTTCATTAGCCGAGGCATAGAATATAAGAGCAGGGAGGTTATGATGGAGCTGTACAAAACGCTAGTTAGACCACAGCTGGAATACTGTGTGCAGTTCTGGTCGCCACACTATAGGAAGGATGTGATTGCATTGGAGAGGGTGCAGAGGAGATTCACCAGGATGTTACCTGGGCTGGAGCGTTTCAGCTATGAAGAGAGACTGGACAGGCTGAGGTTGTTTTCCTTAGAGCAGAGAAGGCTGAGGGGGGGACCTGATTGAGGTGTACAAAATTATGAGGGGCATAGATAGGGTAGATAGAAAGGAACTTTTCCCCTTAGTAGAGGGGTCAATAACCAGGGGGCATAGTTTCAAGGTAAGGGGCAGGAGGTTTAGAGGGGATTTGAGGAAAAACTTTTTCACCCAGAGGGTGGTTGGAATCTGGAACTCACTGCCTGAAAGGGTGGTAGAGGCAGGAACCCTCACAACATTCAAGAAGCATTTAGATGAGCACTTGAAACGCCATAGCATACAAGGCTACGGACCAAGTGCTGGAAAATGGGATTAGAATAGACAGGGCTTGATGGCCGGCGCGGACATGATGGGCCGAAGGGCCTCTTTCTGTGCTGTATAAATCTATGACTCTATCCTGATCCGTGGCAAGTTAGCCAATGGTGTGTCCCTGGTCCAGAGAGAAGAAAAAACAGTCAACGTTGCCACTCCTGATTTTGCTATGTAGTGACCTGTTTTGGAAAAGCTATATGGGTCAGGTCAGGACAGCATCGGGCTTGGCTGTGACTTTTTCATCCCGCCCTCACCTGACCCGTGATTGAATTATCCTTGCTGCTCCGCTTCACATATGAAGAATGCTCATTTGGGTCAAGTACTGACTTAAGTCACTGCATTCTGGAGAAAAGGCAAGAAAATTGGGACTAGAGGAGGAGAGGGGAATGAGGCTGAAATGGTGGTTTGTTGTAACATGCTTTTACAATTGGTCTTTGTTTAGTTTGGAAAATGAGAGCGCAATGTCTGCACCTTCTCCGTGTACGTTGCTGGAACTGGCTCCCTCTTCCTGATGCTAGACTCTTATGCCCGTGTGTCTACGATTCTGCTGGGATGAGAGCTGGTTTTAGTAATGTAAACATGGGGAGTTGGTGCACAGATGTTGCTGACTTGGTGATCCGAGCTAAACCAGCAGCAGAGGTAAAATCCCATTTACTGTCTCTGCCAACTCAACTTTCGGCAACTCAGCCGTAACCCGTTCACAAGACTGATGGGTTTTCCATAGTGCATTGGCACGGCAGGTACTTAATGCTGATGTTCTGGGAAAGGCATTTTAATGCCATAAAACAATCCAGATTTGATCCAAATGCACATCTGTGTTGTATATGCACACTGTGCCATAATTCTTTGATATAGAAAGGAAATATTTAACCATTTATATCAAGGGTTGCTCTCTTGATATTTCTGTTCCATACTTAACCTAAATCTTTCTAGAGTTTATAAATATTGAAAAGGAATCCTTCCATAGTTGGAATAAATTTGATTTATTTGCTGTGTGGTTAGGGATTATCTGTTAATGCTGGATTTAGTCTAGGTGCAGGGAGCCAGGATCTGTATTAAGCTTATTAAATGGCTACTTAAATGTTGGCCACTGTGGACTCATCAGCTCGAGATGAGACCGTGAGACCAATTTTTGGTCATATGGGGATTGTAAATCTTAAAACGAGTTAGGTTGAATTCCTTGAATGTTATAAATTCAATCGGAGATTAACCTTAATCCAATTTCTGTTTTGTGAAAGTGTTATCATTTGCTGAAATTTGTTTCTGAAAATATTCAAACAGTTACATTCTTGGGATGTGATAACTGATTTTAAATGTATTCTGTGTTTCAAAAAAACATGGGAGGTCTCAGCCAGAGTGGCAGTAGACACTCTTGGGCTAGTGAGGGGAAAGAGCATCCAGGGTTCCTGTTTCCTTGTTGGTATCTAGTGACACCTGTTGAGAAGTGTGAATGTGGAGTGAGGGCAGGATGTGGTTTGGCCATGACACCTTCCGCGCTTGGATACGCTGCTAACATGTAATATCACATGGCCAGTTGGTTAGGTACAGAGCTGCCTGGATCTGTGGAGTTCCATGGATTCCAGCATCCTCCTATTACCTGACATAATTGACCATTCTTCATGTATGAATTTTGATGGACCGTGCTGCTAGGCTAAGTCTATTCTGTCCTTGGTCCACCATACATGCTTTTGAGCAGGGCGTGTTATTAGATCAGCAGCAGGAACTTGTGATTGCTCGCCGCCCCACTGTGATTAATTGTAATGCTGCTACCACAACTCTAGCTGAAGCCGGATAACTGAGACCAAACCAAGGGGAAAACCTGGGACCTGCCTGCCCTGTATGGTTCAGTACCATGCTGGGCAGGGCACTGACATCAAGAAAATTTTAAGTTGCATGTTATTTAGACTCTGAACAGGGCATTGCTTTGAACTGGCCCGTGACTCCCGTTAGTTGTATGTGCAATAGCACTCAATGATTCAGAGGGCTGGTATTTGTTTCTAATACCTACATTATAACTAATAATAGCCCTATCCCCGAAGAATGTAAAACTCTCGCCGGTAATTTGCTTGTTTGTTTTTCTTGCCCTAAGACATCCACTTAATGTGTCTGGATACTCTTCTGATCGTCCAATTTTTGAATACAGTACTTCAATAGACCATTTCCCCATGATCTATCACTTCACAAGTAATAATGGATGGCTTTCTAGTCCAGGAGTGTCTACTGCCACTCTGGCTGAAACCTCCCTTTTTTTTTAAACACTGAATACATTTAACAATGAATGTGATGGTTTGAATATTTTCAGAAACAAATAGCAAAAGATAACTCTTTCAATGGAACAAATATTCCAGTACACTCCATTATACCTTTGCATTCCCCTTTTCAATGAATCCACCAAATAAAAGAACAGTTTTTCTCTTTCCTGTTTCCTGTCTGGAAGACTGCTAGAAATCATGGGTAAAGTTCCATAGTTTTCAGCAGCCTACTAGTATCTCAGCCAAGTGGCCGTTCCGCCATGCAAGTCCAGACAGTGAATGTTGACAGGCTATTTCACCATAGGGGCAACACAACAGAGCCTGATTCTGTTCAGATTCTAACGTCTACATGTTACAGTAGGAGTTGCTGGATAGCCATCTGGAGTGCAAACCCTATGACTTCTTTCCCATTCTCTTCCTCCATCACTCTCACTCCCAGCATGTGCTCCACCTGCTATTAGAGCCCATTTTCTCTTCTCCCACCCCCCCCATCCTGGTGTGAGCCCCACCTGAGATCAGCTGCCTCAGCCCAAAACGGAGTTTGAATTTAGTACTTTATAGTCTATCATATCCACTAAGGCGTTAGATGGCTGAAGAGATGATTTCCCACAAATCGCAGCTGAGATGAATGACCAGTTAACTTGGTGTTAGTTGAGGGATGAATGTTGACCAAGGCGCTGGGGAAAAAACCCTGCTCTTCTTGAAATAGTGCTATGGGATCTTTTTATATTCACCTGAGCTGGCAGACAGGTCCCTGGCTTAACGTCTCATCCAAAAGATGGTGCGTACCTGTCCATGCACAGATGCTGACTTTCACCAGTATTGCTACATTTGCAGTTAACTTGGTAACTTGGTAAAAGAGGTCAGTGATGGTGAAACTGTTACGTTGGCCTGCACAGAGGCTTGTTGTAGCTGATGACTTTTTTGACTACCTTCCAGCAAGCCATTTTGAGTTTGATGCAGCAGAGGCGTGGGTTGAAATCACCTATTTTGGTTGGGGTGTATACTGATTTTGGTAACCAGAGAGCTACTTTGTTTACATTTGCCACTTGTCACAGTCTTTGGAGGGCTATTAATCTGCATGGTTGAACACCAAGCTGTGAATGGAACCAGCAGAGAAAAGCTAAGTGTTTGAATTTAATTTGGATTTTAAGTAGGTGCTAGCATTATGGATTTTTTTAACGAGTTATAGCTGCCCCATCTTCTAAGTGCTCATGTTAAAACCATCTCAGAAGAGCCAGACAAATCTCGAGAGAAATGCAGATGGTACTATATTTGTTAGAAGATACAGCAGGTCAGCTTAATCTGATTTAGGCTCAGCTGTTCAGTTTTGATCAACTGTAATCTGTGGCAATGTGACGGCCATCTATTTTGGTTATTAGTTTGAAGTGGGAGTTTAAAATCATTTCAGCATCAAAGCAGAGTGGAATGAAGGAAGCCACGAGGACTTAACAGGTCAGTCTTTCCATTGTACTTTAGTTACTTTTGTGCACTCTTCATGTGGATTTGTGTTTCTAAATAACAGCAAATTCCTCAGCATTACTATTTCAGCAGGTGATCCTGCTTCACATACTTCATGTTTTGTAATACTTTAAAAAAAAGTGTAAAATGCAGTACTGGTGAGAATAGAGCTTTAATATTCATTCATATCTTCAGCATAGATCATTAGGCACTGTAAACACTCGTTGAAGAGCCATTGCTTTTTAAATGGGTTTATCAACACCATTTAAATCCACTTAAATCCATGGTGCAATAAAGATCTGGGAGATAGATTATCATGGATATTAATTGGGTTACAAAGCCTCTCTTAAAAATACTTTATTGTGTTGTAAACCCTGCCTGTCTCCTTTTGGTTTAAAAAAGAATGCATGAGAATAAAATTGGTGGTCGATTATCCATCCTGGCAGTGAACTTTTATAGTAATCTCTATCACCATGAAGCAGCAACTTCTGAAAATAGCACTCCATTTTCTAACTAGCAATTATTCTAAAGACTGGAGCATACGCTACACTGGTAACTATTGTACCAGAAGCTAAGCTGCAACAGGTTGCTTTTGGGAGTGCCAGATTTGTAGCCCGTATTCACAGATAATTGTGAAGGCGAAGTTATGCACTGGATATTTTGGGGGGGAGGGGGAAAATGTTAGAATCCTTTTGATCGCTGCAGTGGTTTCAGATTTTCTTGGTATTCAGTGATGCCTAAGTACAAAACCAAACACTTTTGCTGCCTTGATATCATCAGCTGTGGTACATTTTCAGACTGGTCACTAGGTCAGGGGACTTGTCATTCATCCTGTTGTCATGCACATTCCTAAGAACATGGATTAATCTCTTGATTGGTGTTGACAGTACGAAGATTAACGGCATTTCTTTGCCATTGGGGTGTAAATTTGGTGACTTGAACTATGTTACTGATGAAGGTTCTGGTGCTAATGTTTCAAATGCTGACTTTGTGGAGAGTCTCTCTGGGTTGTTTTAATGCCGATATATATTTAAGTAGCGATTAATATTTTTTTTAAATGATGGACCTTTGTCACATTTTTGTGTTTAATCATTACCCCTGAAGGAATTTCCCCAAGATTGAGCTTAACCATTTCCTTGTTTATTGGTAGTACTATGTACCCGTTTCTCTTCCCCCCCCCCCCCCCCAAATTACACAGCATTTTAATCTGCAGGCCGCATCTGTGGGCAGTGTGACATTAGGTCGCTTTTGAGTCGAGCAGAATCATGATTAAACATCATGCTCATCTCTCTAGTCAGTTTTGTCTTTTTGACTACGTTGGTCCATGTCATTTTCACCAGACAGAACTGTTTTTATTTTAAAAAACAGCAGCAATATGATATTCTGATCATAATCAAAATACAAAATGTACATCTCTTCAGTAATTCTGAGCATTTTGTAGTAACCTGGGCACCCAATGCTATTCACTCAAAGGGGGACAGTAAGCAGATGCAACCTGCTGGCTTCAGTTCCCAGCTCCACAAGACACCTCTGCAGCCAGGAGATGGGCCAAAAATACTTAATTCATTATACTTTTTCTACTTTGGATTGCAGAATTATCACAAGCAATTGTTTTTAACTCTCTGCATTTGTAATAATATATACTTGATCACTTCGCATGTGAAGAAAATTCTGAGCCCAGCAACATGCTCTTTCTTTGCCTCACCCTAAATATCTCTGGCAAAAAGGTTTTGCTTTCACGCTCTCTGTCGCTGTGTCTGTGTGTCTCTCTTTCTCTTTCTCTCTCTCCCCTTGGTGCACACGCTCACTCCTTTACACGCGTGCTTTCTCTCTCATGCACGCACACGCTTGCAGGCAGAGGTCGGCATTAATTTTGCCAGTTCTAAAATTATGAGTTAGAAGTGTAGAAAGCTCAATCTTTCAAACTTGTTCACAAGAGGATGTAGTGGGCAATGTAAAATGGGAGGAAGACATATAAAGATGCAA
The DNA here is from genome assembly GCA_030390025.1 of Squalus acanthias. Classification (NCBI taxonomy): domain Eukaryota; kingdom Metazoa; phylum Chordata; class Chondrichthyes; order Squaliformes; family Squalidae; genus Squalus; species Squalus acanthias. The sequence continues at coordinate 13,725,586 of CM059442.1, read as the reverse complement.
ATAGTTTGGGTGTGTAATAAATTGGATTTAATTGTGTACTGTGTATTTTAATATGCAGCTGTTTTCAGCATGCATCATGAAGGCTGTTTCTGCTTTAGGAATTTAGTGCACAAAATATATGTATTACACTACTCGTGTGCTGATCAATCAAAATTAATTAAGAACCATTTATATTTGGATTAAGGTCGTGCACTTAGAGAATAAGTATGTGCAGTTTAAAATCAGGTGTGTTTTTATACCACATTTAAAAAATCTTATGTAGACTCAGTAATTGATAATGTGGGTAAGTATTTTTTGATTGAGGTGACTTGAATAATTTGCAAATGACGTTGACAGTTTTTTTGCCTTTCCTAGCCCAGGGAAGTCAGTGTATTGCCTTTAGCACTGCCCTGGTTGAGTTATGGAAGATCAGCTAACTTAACACAGACTAGAGCATGAACCTGGGACTTCCCTGGTGTGCATTCCAGTGCAGTCAGCTGTGGAGCTTATATAATTACCGTCTGGATTGGCATCAGGAATGAATAATACACCAATTTCCATTATTCACTGCAGACATTAACTGAGATTGTTTCCTTGATGAACAAACAAAAATGAACATCCCTTTAATGGAGGCATTTGGTTACTGAGTCCATGGCTGATGTTGGTTGAATGTTGCTCAGACTATCGCTAACCTGAAGTAATGGATTTCTATTGGGGTGCAAGTTTACTTTTTCCTCAGCTTTGTCTCTTCCTCTCCTGAAGGCACTGACTGATGCTGGGGTAGGTTTCAAGGCCAGTACCGTTCTTTGTGGGAGCCTCGACGATATCGGCTCATTCGAATGCAGTGGTGGGGGAGGGGTGTGCAGCCAAGCCCATTTATATAATCCTTTTAAAATCTTCTGCAAGATGGGAGAAATGTTAAAATGATATGGGAAGCCTTAGGGGCGTGGGGGTGGGGAAAGGCGCGGGGGAGATATTTTGCATTGAAATGACCCCTTCAGTAATATTTGCTTCTGAATGCCATATTTATAAATTTTCCCACCTTGCTTGCAGAAGTGTGGAGAAATTTGTCGATTACTCTGTCTACAAGCATTAACTTGTGCACTTGTTTGCTGTTGCATGTTTAAACTTTATAAAGTACCCTCTCTAATCATTAGCCATTAACTGTTCTTTCAAAACTGGGAGCCGGGTGACATTTCTTTACTGCCTGACAAGTTTGGACATTAGCTGAAGTGTCTGGTAACATTTTTTTGCCCATTATAGTTTTTAATGGTATGTCACTAGCTTTTAACCAAATAATGTTCCTTTTGGAATGAGCAAGTAGACAGTTTCTGCACTGAGCATGTATTGGGCTTTAGGAGATTTCGGTTTTATAAAATAAAAAAATTCAAATCTTTTTATGATCTCAGCAATCACATTTGAGAATGCTGTTTGAACCAAGAAAACTAAAACGTCTAACCTTGAGACCTAATAGACCTGGCTTTTCAGGGTGAAACGTCACGTTTACTTAAACCTTATGAATCAGTATACTGTACGTAAATTGCCAAGATTCAAGATGTTATTAGACACCCTATAGAATTGCCTACACTAATTGACAAAGAATATCGTACTCCCAAACCAGAATAGTAGCATGCGGTCCACATGAAAAGCTGGTTCTAGTCCTGGTATTTTTTAAAATGTCTCCCAAAATGATGGATTCAGGCCAATAGTCAAGTTCCGGAAACTCCAGAAAAACACACAATCAAGAATGCAACAGGAAATCTATCCCCACAACAAGTGCTGTTGCATGTACAGAAGTATTTTAGCAAGAGCTACCCACTTGGATTTACTGGCTGGTGAAACATTACCTCAGGGCAGAGCTAGGCTGTTCTACTAGAGACAGTAGCTGTTTTCACTTATACAATAGCAAAATACTGCGGATGCTGGAAATCCAAAATAACAACAGAAAACGCTGGAAAAACTCAGCAGGCCAGGCAGCATCCGTGGAGAGAGAAACAGAGTTAACATTTCAGGTCGTTAACTCTGTTTCTCTCTCCACGGATGCTGCCTGGCCTGCTGAGTTTTTCCAGCGTTTTCTGTTATTGCTGTTTTCACTTAATTGATTTCCCCCCCCCCCCCCCCCTCCCCCCATCTCCACCCCGCAGTGTCTATGGGGAAATTTCCATTGGAATTTCCCAGGACATTGCTATTGTTTACATATTGCCAGATTTCCCAGTCCTGATATTTCTGCCAGAGCATTGTTTATTGGACACAAATAGCAGTGGGTTCCTTTCAGGTCAGGACAGAAAATCCTAGCCAAGACTGAGCTCTGGTTTAGAATTCAGCTAACTCCAAACACCAGACTTCCTATGGTCCACGCAAGTAACTCTAGTGCACAATGTTTTCTCAAATTCTGTTGTGCCGTCAGATGGTGTGTGTGCGGATTCTGTTTTGTCAAAAGGCTCAAAATACTGGAAAGGTAAAGATAACACTTTTCAAATATCTTACTGCAGTCACCAACCTCAAATACTCATGATACACATGATGAGATGCATCCAATCTGTGCATAGTACTCGTAAGTATCAGCTTGGCTCATTTGGTTGCACTCTTGCCTCTTGAGTTCAAGCCCTAGTACGGACTTGGGCACATGATCTAAGCGGATAATTCAGTGCTGTGCTGTTGGAGATCCTGTCTTTTGGATGAAATATGACTATGGGAGAAAAGATTCCTGGTGCATTCTCTCGATATCCTGACCAACAGAATTTTTGGTAATTTCTTTGTTGTTTGTGGGACCTTGCTGTCCCCCTATTTGCTGCCGCATTTGCCTACCTAACGGTGACTGCACTTCAAAAGCATATGATTGGTTGTAAAATACCTTGGGATGATCTGAGGATATGATAAAGTGTTATACAAGTGCAAGTCCATTCTTTACTTAATCTAGACTGTATGTCTTGAAAGAATATTGTTGTCTGTATATTTCAGGGACTGTGCATTTCCATCATCTGTTCTCAACCTCAGAACTTTAAGGTTCTCCTACTTGAGGCCAAATTTTATAGAGCCAGTTAGTTGAGATAAATGTATTGTTTTAATTTTAGGTCTGGTGTATCTGTATTTTTATATCCTAGTGGGTAATCAATAAAAACATTATTTTTTTTAACAAAAGGTTTATTTAACCGTTGGAATTAACTGTAGTATTCTAGATTTGGCAATACAGTATTATCCAGTTGAATTTATATACCATAGTGTGTGTTTTCTTGGAATGTGTTTTAAAACGGATGTTGGAAAATGATTGCACATGATCCCATTTTCCAGGGGAAGCAGCTGTTGAAGTCTCCACGTCACTGCTCGTACTGTCTGGGTGCAGTTTAGTTGTCCTCATCATCCTGATCGTGAACTGTACGTCCTGCTGTAAAGATCCGGAAATAAATTTCAAGGTGAGTACATAGGATGCACCTTAGTTGCACTGATTGATTTCTAATCAGCTGCCACATAATTTTACGAACTGTAACCTTGAAACTGCTTACGTAGTGTGTTGGCAGTATATCAATCGAAACGGAATTTGCGTTGCATAGTCCCACACTGATTGCAGATGGCTACTTCAGGAGGATTGCTTCACAAGTGCGATTTTTTAACTTCGCTTGATTCAGATTTTTTCTCTCTCTCATCTGATTGCCAGCCATGGGAACAAAACAATCGTCTGAGATTATCAATTACTCATTGCAGTCTACTGACTTGTTTACGAGTTTTTTTCTGGGGGAAACTGTATCTATTGATTTATATTTCATCGTGTGTATTAATAGTACCAGTGTCAGAAACTTGGATTCAGGTTATGTAGGTTGAAACTTGTTCAAGCAGGTTTGCTGCTCGAGCTTCAGTAGTAGAAACACACGCTTATCTGTACATTGTTTGATTCCAGTGTTTTAAAAGGGCATGGTCGCTGTGCAGAGACAAAACTGATGATGGATAGTCAGAAGATCAAATGAATTTGAAAATTGCACTTTAAAAAGTTCACGAATCAATCCTGTTGAAGTATTTTTGCTGTGATGTAAGGCATGGAAGATGTGGTGCATTATAGCACTATTTACAACATTGCAGTTTTGCTTGAAAAGCAGTGAAAAAAGTTTTTGCCAAGCACATTCTCATGGAAATAATGCCCCTTTAAATGATATCAGGCCTCTCACTATCGTTTTTCTTAATTTCAGGAATTTGAAGATGATAATCTTGATGAAGAAAATGATTTCATACCACCAGCAGAAGACACTCCTTCGCCTCCGACGCCTGCTGAAGTTTACACACTTACAGTTCCAAATATCGTACTTTCTACTCCAACGCAGCTTCAGTCATCTAAAACACAAGGTCTGAGCTGTTCTGTATTTCAGAGAGCCTTTTACTTTTTCTGCATTAAGATTGGTTAAATGGCAGTAAACATTGCTTGGCAAATATGTGTCCTAATGGAAGTCCCGTTCTTGTTGCGTTTTATTGCATACATTGGTTTGAAACAAGTTGATCATTAAGTGACACTTACCGATATGATCTTTCTCGTAAGTTCCCTAGTGACTCAGCGAGTTTATCTCGGGGAGTAGCTGAGTCATACAGACCAGGAAGATCCCCAGTTCAGTCCTCGGTCTCTACTGAGTGAGCTGATTTCAGCTGGGGTGGTGACATTAGTATTCCAGTTGGCCCCTCTGCCCCTGGGTTAGGGAGGGCAAACTTTCCCAGGGTTCTCATTCCTGGTCGCCATTAAGAAACCCGCGCTGATCATGCGTCCATGTGTATGTCTGATGATGGCAGGAACAAGCATGGCTGTGATGCTCTCTGCAGCTGACAAACCTGCCAACATTGTCGAGGCTCTTGTGTATAATGGCCACTGGAGCAGGCAGTGGACGGCAATCATAGGAATATAGGAACAGGAATAGGCCATTGAGCCCCTCGAGCCTGTTCCGCCTTTCAGTGAGATCATGGGTGATCTGAGACCTAACTCCGTATACCTGCCTTTGGCCCACATCCCATAATACCTTTGGTTAACAAAAAGCTATCAATCTCCGATTTAAAATTAACAATTGATCTAGCATCAATTGCTGTTTGTGGAAGAGTGTTCCAAACTTCTACCACCCTTTGTGTGTAGAAGTGTTTCCTAATTTCACTCCTGAAAGGGCTGGCTCAAATTTTTAGACAATGCCCCCTAGTCCTAGAATCCCCAACCAGTAGAAATAGTTTCCCTCCATCTACCCTATCTGTTCCCCATAATATCCTGAAAACTTGGATCATATCACCCCTTAACCTTCTAAATTCTAGGGAATACAACCCTAATTTGTGTAATATCTCCTCATAACTTAACCCTTGAGGTCCAGGTATCATTCTGGTAAATCTACGCTGCACTCCCTCCAAGGCCAATATAACCGTCCTAAAGTGTGGTGCCCAGAACTGCTCACAGTACTCCAGGTGCAGCATAACTTCTACTCTCTTGTATTCTAGTCCTCTAGATATAAAGGCCAGCATCCCATTAGCCTTTTTGATTATTTTCTGTACCTGTTCATGACATTTTAATGATCTATTGTACCTGGACCCCCAAGTCTCTTTGGACATCCACTATTTAGCTTTTCACCATTTAGAAAGTACACTGTTCTATCCTTTTTAGGTCCAAAGTGGATGACCTCACATTTGCCTACATTGAAATCCATTTGCCACAGTTTTGCCCATTCACTTAATCTATCGATATCTCTTTGTAATTTTATGCTTTTATCTACACTGCCTACAATGCCGCCTATCTTTGTGTCATCGGCAAATTTGGATATATGTCTTTCTATGCCATCATCGAAGTCCTTAATAAATACTGTGAATAGTTGAGGCCCCAGCACAGATCCCTGTGGGACACCATTAGTCACATCCTGCCAATTTGTGTACCTACCCATTATCCTTACTGTCTCCTGCCGCTCAGCCAATTTCCTAACCAGGTCAATAATTTGCCCTGAATTCCGTGGGCTTCTACCTTAGTTAACAGTCTCTTATGTGGGACTTTATCAAATGCCTTCCGGAAGTCCATATAAATAACATCCATAGACATTCCCCTGTCCACTATCACCTCCTCAAAAAATTCAATCAGATTTGTCAGGCATGACCTACCTTTCGTAGATCCATGTTGGCTCTCTGATCAACTGAAAATTTTCGAGGTGTTCAGTCACCCTATCCTTAATTATAGATTCTAGTAATTTCCTGACAACAGATGTTAGGCTAACTGGTCGATAATTCCCTGGTTTCCCCCTCTCGCCATTCTTAAATATTGGCGTGCCACGCGCAATTTTCCAATCTAAAGGCGCGGTTCCTGAATCGAGAGAACTTTGGAAGATTATAGTTAGGGCATCTGCAATGTGCTCACCTACTTCCTTTAAAACCCTGGGATGGAAACCATCTGGTCCTGGGGATTTGTCACTCTTTAGTGCCATTATTTTCTTTTACTTTTATTTTACTTATATTAATTTTATTGAGTCCCTGTCCCCGATTCAATATTAGTTTCCTGGGGATTTCCGACATGCTGCTTCTACTGTAAATACTGACGCAAAGTAATTATTCAACATGTCTGCCATTTCCTTATTATCATTGACAATATCACCACTTTCAGTTTTTAAGGGGCCAACATTGCTCCTGATTACCCTCTTTTCCTAATATAATTATAAAAATTCTTTGTTGATTTTGATATCCCTTGCAAGTTTCTTTTCATACTCCCTTTTTGTAGCTCTTACTATCTGTTTTGTGACCCTTTGCTATTCTTTGTATCTTTCCCATTCGCCAGGGTCTGTGCTTTTTTTGCATTTTTGTATGCCCTTTCCTTTAGTTTTATGCTGTCCCTTACCTCTTTATTCCCTTACCTCTTTACCTCACAAGACCAGCAGTTTGCTGTTTTAATGGAAAAGTGGATGTAGTCGCTGAATATAATCCCAAAACACTAATTTAAAAACACTGGAAAATCCCAGGGTGATCCCCTAAATGCTGGTTAAAAATTCCAGAATATCACGTAATAAGAGGAAGTTTTTCAGTAAAAGTCGCCCTGGTAAATGGCACACATGTAACTTCATGTCAGCAAGGAGTTGGCCTCTGAAAGAGAGGGCGTAGAAAATAGAGGTGACATTGTGGGGGAAAGGGGGCTTAAGTTTTCCTAACCTTTGTGTTTTTATTGACCTGAATAAAACAAATGAACTGTTGTTCGTTGCTTGAGTGATTGCTATCAACATGCCTGAAAGTCTTAACTTCTTTAGTTTTCAAAACTCCATTTAACTCATTTACTTTAAATTATGTCCAGTCTTGGCAAATTATACTTTAGAACAGTATCAGTGCGCTGCATAGCATTAATGTATAAAGCAGCAGTGTGAATGTATAAAACAAATATTTGTAAGATGTGCTGCTCTTAAACCTGTGCACTTAAATTTCATTGATCCAGGGCAGTCTTTCATTATGCCACTAAATGTGTTTAAATCAGGCTTGTCAGAAAGATCAAGTTAACAGTGAAAAGGTGACAAATTTTAATACAATTAAGGATTTAACTATTGGGTTAATAATATGAGAAGAAATTGGAGTGAATGAGGATGTCGCAATATTTTCTGAAGTAAGAAATGGAGTTGACTATTTTTAAAAGAGCTTTACACTTCTGCAATTACACAACTTTCACAGATTTCAGATCATAGCCTAATTCAAATATAAGTGGAAGCTGGGCGATTAGGGAAGATTATCTACCTGGCATGACCTTCCTTGTTCTATAAAATCAGTATGTTTTTGGCTTCCACTGCATCTCTGGTTTGAATGTTTGGGCATTAATTTTTTGAAAATAAATATTTTCCGTTGCAATGTAAAACTAAATTACAGTTTTTTGGGGAAAATTCTAGAGGTTGCCTCACTCTTTTCCAGCCCACTCTGGTCATTAAACTATTCTGTACCAAGTTATAGCTCCTGCAATTATATTGGAAGTTGACTCTTTGTAGATTGCTTGTTTGTATCTTTTCTCTTCTGCAGAATTTTACCCAGGTGAAAATGTTGAATCTTCACAAAATTGCTGCGTAAACAGAAATACACGGCCACACTTTCTTGGAGGCAGTTATGATAAAAGGATTAACTCAATTGTGTAATTAGATGGGAGGGGAAAGCAACCAGACGTAGATCTACGGAAAATAACATTGGTGTCACCAGTTAAATGTGTGTTAAGGTGCAGGTTAAACAAGGCTGTGTTGCCTTGCACCCTCCATAAACTTGAGCTCATCCAAAACTCTGCTGCCCGTATCCTAACTTGCACCAAGTCCTGTTCATCCATCACTCCTGTGCGCGCTGATTTACATTGGCACCCGGTCTGGCAACACCTCAATTTTAGAATTCTTTTCCTTGTTTTCAAATCCCTGCAGGGCCTCGCCCCTCCCTATCTCTCTAACCTCCTCCAGCCCTACAACCCTCTGAGATCTCTGCGCTCCTCCAATTATGGATTCTTGCGCATCCCCGATTTTCTTCTTCTCCACCATTGGCGGCCGTGCCTTCAGCTGCCTAGACCCTAAGCTCTGGAATTCCCTCTCCACACCTCTCCCCTCCTTTAAGACGCTCCTTAAAACCTACCTCTTTGACCAAGCTTTTGGTCACCTGCCCTAATATATCCTTATGTGGCTCGGTGTCAAATTTTGTTTGATAACATTCCCATGAAGCTCCTTGGGACATTTTACTACATTAAAGGTGCTATATAAATGCAAATAATTGTTGTTGTGGTAAACAAGCAGGCATGGGTTATATTTGGAACAGACGGAAGTTCTGTTTTTCCTTTTTTAAGATCCATGTTCCTGACAGTGGACTTCCTTTCTGGGACCTAAAAGCCTCTGCTGTGGCAAGGCTTGACATCTTGACCTTTAGCACAGTTTCTCTGTAAACATCCCGCTGTATGCTATTGTCACTTTGGGGCTTCCTTTGGAATAAATATGACTTATGTACCTCTGTTGAAAGATGGAGACTTCTTGTGACTGCATGATACTTTTTTTCCTTTTATTTTTTATCCTCTAATGAAGTTCCTCATTCAAAACCTTTTTTCAAAAAGTGCATTTATGTTTGAGTTGTTTATAGATACGTGTACATCAGCAATGCTTAGCTCCTGCACTAGGATACAAATTTATAAATAACACAGACCTGCGTAATGTTAATCTTTTAATCTAGTTATAGTTTCACTAAGTCCAAATTTTTGCTTGGGTTATTTTTTACAGGATGCTGCAATGGTAAAGTACTTGGCACGATGTGTATGCATTTCCTTTATAACTATTGATCTATTCGTCATGGCCCTGGAAGTTCCCTGTTTCTTCGCCTCCCCCCCCTCCCCTCCCCATTAGAATTTGCTCAGAACTTTTCTGGTATCCTGCTGCTCTATGCTTCATCACAAACTAGAGGCGCTAATTCAAAATGTAAAACTTGGTTTGGAAAATTGGTGCAAAATAAAGCTGAAGTCTTCCTGTTTGAGCGTTTTTATAAAAGCCACTTCCGTCGTTTGTTTTGTTGTGTTTTACAGGAGTATCCTCAACATCTTTTATGCGTCAGAATCTTAGCTACATCCAAGAAATTGGAAATGGCTGGTTTGGTAAGGTAAGCACTGCTTTTACAAACGAAAGGTGACAATCCCCAAATGATTTTAGTAGGAAAGTGCTCTTTAACCATACCCTGGATCTGAAGTGTATTTAGTGGGCCGTTAACAGTGATCTAAACATCTGCTAGTAAAGGCAAACATTAGCAGCAAAGGTACTGGTCATATAAATAAATCTGCATTTTAAATCAAGTTAGAAGATTTTTAAATTGTTGGAAATCTTAAATCCTAGGTGTGCCACCATTAAAACTTGGTTTCATACCTGGTTTCCATTTATAATGCCAGACATGATTAACCCATTGAAATTAATGGCAGAGGTCCCAGCTTCTGATGGGAACAAGATGTTAGGCAATCCTGTTAAAATATTCTTCCAATTATGTTTGAATATGCCAATTTTCAAAGGGACAGGGTGTTGCAGTGGGCTATAAAATGGCTTCTCACCTACAGCTTAGCCTGGTCTCTGAATATAAGGGTCCTGAGTCTAATAGCATTTGCACTGGCAAATTTAAAGTAAAAAATTTGCAGGGCTATGGGGAAAGAGCAGGGGAGTGGGACTAATTGGAGAGCACTTTTAAAGAGCCAGTACAGGCACGATGGGCTGAATGGCCTCATTCTGTGTTCTATGATTTGGAGAGCATTCGAATCAAAGCAAAATATAGGTTTATACTAGTCATGGACAGTATAAGCCATTAAGTCTTTTTGAAAAAGCAATTGGCCGCCTTTATAGCATTTTGATTGCTCTGTATGATTTTGAGAGTATACGCCCACGTTTACTAACCTGACATAAATGTAACACGGTCTAACTGCGGCTTAAATTAAATGCGGAAAGTTCAAGCTCTTAAAAATGATTCTGTAAAAATGCTATGGATTGTCATTAAGCAGAATTTTTTTTTGTTTTGATTTTCAAATTGGATAATCAGTAATGTTTTTACTTGGGGACTTTGTCCCAGTCAGGCAAGGTTGGATCACAGCATTCCTGATTTATGCCTATTTCCTGTTGTTGCCCTTTCCTGAGGATGAAGGCTTGGTGACCCAAGCGCTGTGATGTGGACTTGACAGAGAAATGTACAAACATCCTTTGCCACCTGCTGCAATGTCCTTGTCCTTTTCCACATTCCATGTAATCAAGTGTGTTCATGGGAAATTAGGGACTTCCTGTTTTGGAGAGTGAAGTATATAAAAGTGCTTTTCTACATATTTCTGCAAGGTTCTTCTTGGGGAAATCTACGAGGATTCCAGTTTGGTAAGGGTGATTATTAAAGAACTGAAAGCCAATGCAAGCTCAACGGAACAGCGTCGATTCCTTAAAAATGGAGAGGCTTACAGGTTAGTCGTATTCTCCACTTTTGTAGCTAGTTCAAGTGTGTGGGGGAAAAAATTTAAACTTTTTCAGTTTGGAATCTACATGATTTTAGTTCTTCACAAACTGCAAATAGTGACTTTTATCCAGTGTCGACCTTTTTGATTTCAAAGATCATTAATTGTGGAATTGTATTTCGGGCTGGTATTACAAGTAAGGTATTAAGGGAATCAAGGGATATGGGGATAGGGCGGGAAAGTGGAGTTGAGGTCGAAGATCAGCCATGATCTTATTGAATGGCGGAGCAAGCTCCAGGGGCAGTATGGCCTACTCCTGCTCCTAATTCTTATGTTCTTACAATTGCAAATACAAATTTTAAATTGCTAAAATTAAAGTTTTATAGTTTTCTGCACAACTTGAAGCAGAGATTTTTGAATCTCCTACACAGGCATAATTGGAGATGGCAGGGAGGGAAATGAAGACACTTCATGTTGTGGTTCTCTCTGACTATAGATGTTAGTTTAGATTAAAATGATTCATCAGATTTTATATTTGTTTTTATAATTGAATTCCTTTCAAAAATAGGTGAGCCGGGGACTATCTTTGTGCTATTGTGCCTGTTGATATTAAATTCGCCCTATAGTAAAACTTTTCATTGGGTTTTCACCAAACCTGGAAATTAGGGCAGTTTAAATTAGATTCTTGGCTCCTTTCAATGATGGGTGTATTAAGAACAGTACATGCGTCACTTCTGTGTCTTCATCTAGTGAATTGAAACTGCTTTAGCAGATGTACGATATTTTTCAGACTTTTGTTTGGAGCTTTCATTTATACATGTACAAGTCGTATCCTCTCTTTCACCAAACTGCTTTCGTACCTGGGAGCAAAGCAATAGACCAGCACACCTCTGTTGCAATGAGCCTTTGTTCCTACACTGTTCTCTTCAGATTTATTGGCAAATGTTTGATGCACATGTTTACTGCAAGAAAGTGCACTGAAACAGGCTGTATTGCACGACTAGTTTCTGTAATACACAGTGGGGTTTCCTGTTAGACAAAGTGGAGAATTGCGAAGACTGAACAGATGTTGCCAAGGATGTAATAAACAGAACTGTGCATCGCAAATGTTCGGAGTACGGAGCCTTTTTTCTTGCATTGCCCTTTATTGAGCTTAATTATGGGAGGGAATGAATGCACGATGGTTTTTGTCATCAAAATTACAGTGAAAATGGTTGAAGTATGCCCTTGCATTTGGATCTTTCTGTCAATAGAGACCTCTGCAGAGCTGTGTTTACAAGAAACCTGGTCTGTAATCGCACTGTCTTGATGTTTTGTGATACAGCAGTTGCTTAAAAGTACTGTCAGCAGCTGAAATGGTAGAACAATTTTGTTGAGATAATAGACAATCAAAATACTCAACTAAAATAGATGGAGCTTAAGATGCAAGAATGTTTTGCATGAAACCCCTTTGCATGTGAGTCTTGATCGTTATTTCTAATTTCAGGGTTTTGCAGCACCCAAATGTGCTTCACTGCTTGGGACAATGTGTGGATGCTGTCCCTTACCTGCTGGTCTTTGAGTTTTGTCAGCTGGTAAGTAAACAATCAGCTGTCTGTGAGTTTAACCTTTTCCATGTCATTGTCCACAACAAGGTTTCTAGCATCTTGCGTCCCTTCTAATTGAGTGAAATGGTATTTTTCTTCAGTTACTGTATTAAATAATAGTATCAATAGTCTACGGTGCAGCACAGAGCACAGTACCAGTCAAAGCAGGCTCCTACACGGTTTTGAATCTTTCACACACATTTTAGGGCTGCATCTGCAACCTTCCCATTCCCGAGTGTTGATCCGATCTGTCCTTTAAAGCAGCTGGTCAGAGGGAGGGGCTTGCTGAATGTCTTCCAGTTAGGTGACCTGACATTTCAAGTATCAACCAGCTGCTTTCTGACGTGAAGCAGTGTAAATAATCCCTTCGGGAAGAGATGTATCAAACAATTTTTCCTAACAGACCTTATGAGAAATACTTTGCATTGATGATGCTTTCTCCCCAGAGTGATTTTTCCTTTTGATACCTTTCCCCAATTAACTTGCCTTTATTGAACCCCCCTTTGAAGCTGTCAATTACACACACTTAGATAATATTCTTCTGAATAATTAACAATTCCCTGTAATTGTTGCCATTGCATGTTAACATTGTGGAAAGTTGAGTATGTAATGTATGCAAGAAAGTTGTCATTTCATCGAAGGATTAGATGAGATCATAACCTAGGAGCAAGGGTTTGAGCAGTTTCAGAATGTATTCTTAATCTTAATATGAAATTATAGCCGTGCACACTCCACCATTTTTAATATTCTTCCATCAATAAATTGAAACCTTGAGTTACAAATTATGCCAGAACTGTGAAGAATGAGACGGTATTGTAATGTGAAGGCAATTGTGGGTGTTGGTGTGATTCACAGGGTGATTCACTAAAATTTTACAGTTCTAAAGCCAAATTTCAAGTGAGTTTAAGATGCAGAAAATGCATTTTCCATTCGCAATCAGCTACCTGGCGTGTGTGAACTTTATTTTCCAATTACCATACCAGTTGTATAGAATGATTTTACTTTGTCAAGTGGAACTTGGGCATCACTTGGCAAATTTCACATATACAGTATATAATATGTAAGAATTTGTATTGTCATGTAATACTTGATATTGAAAACATTAAAAATGTTGTTTTCTAGTTAACGTTTTCTTTTCTAAGGAGTTATTTGTAATATTATCTACAGATAGAATGTTGTCTGTGTTTAGTACTTGTTTTGTGTTACGTTTCTTTACTGGTATCTCACTGACCAATGTACTACATTGTTGCTGCAGTTCGACATACTTGATTGTCTGAAAATTATCATGGGTTTTCGGGTCGGGTCAGAAGGTGCAATTAGCATTGGGCCAGGTTAAGAGAGCAGTGGCCAGGGATCCATTACATTACATAGATTTTCAAGTGCAGCATAGTACTGTAATTTAACACTGCTGCTGTCATTCTTTTTTCCTCTTGGGTTTTGAAAGATGAACACACATTGTGATTGATTTCCAAGCGTGTACAAGTCAGTGGGGAAAAGTAAATACGGTACGGGGTTAACCCAACAGCTGGGAACGAGCACTAGATCAAAATATGCGATCTTCAGCACAACAGTGGGCACTGCAATCTTTGAAGCATAACATTCCCCTCACAAGCTTAATTAAAGTTTTTGTTGCAAGCTTTGTTGACCAGCTTACATTAGACTTTGAATTCCTTTCTCTATGGTGAGGATTTCACTATTTGTAAAATCTGCAATTTTACAAATAACAGTGAAATGCTGACCTTGTTTCATGGGACATAATGTTTTTGCTAGAAGACTACAGTTTCCCCTACAGGTTTGTATAGAATTTGAACCCTGGTTCCTTGCATGCAAAGAATTCAATTTTCTATTGCACTTTGGCCCCGTGTTGCAAGAGATCTTGAATGATGTCTATTAGATACACGCAACTAATCACACGTGAAGGTGATGAGTGCATACCCTGTTTTGTTTGGATTGCAAAGCCCATGCTTTTTCTATTCCTAAAGTTTGTTGAATGCTTTGGAGAATGGAAAGTTTGATTTAGTTTTGGTTGTAAAAGAATCGCAGAATCTACATCACTGAAAACCAGCAATGTCGCATCAGTTACCTGCTCTGTTGCATGTCTTTGATGAGATAGAAAAGAGATGTACTTAAGATTTAATTCAACAATGGCATTTTGGAGAGTTAATAAACTGAAAGAAAGCAGGGGACGAAACTGGCAGAAATTACCAGTTACTCTTGTAGTTTGTTAGAGTATTCAAGCAGGTGGTTGTGATAGCTAGCATGAAAGAGTCCATTCTAAGAGCTTGAGGCTCTCTAACAGTACCTGTCACAACATCCTGCTCAAAAGCATCCTTGGTGACTGTCTTCTTTCATTTCACTTCTTTCACCTCTTCCTTCAGCAAAATGTATTTACCTTTTCCAAGGCATATTCCCGTTGGACACTGTGCCAGATGCAGTGAGGAAGCAGGATTTTTTTGGGGTTGAGTGGGTCCAAGATTACACACCTGGTGATGGAAGGTGGGAGCCAAGTCTGTGGGTTAATTTAGTAATGAACCAGGCAGGCCCACAGTATTTCACAGCACTGTAGATGACTGACCAGTCAACCTGGCTCATTAATGGAACCTGGAGGGGTAACCTGTCACTGGGGGCTGGGATTCTTCCCCCTTCGCTCCAAGTAGTCCAGCAATCCAATATCCTAATTGGTAGAGTGGGCTTAACTGAACAAATGGCAGGAAGCTCACTGGTACTTTCTTCTAGTGAGCTGTGCGGTTTAATTAATTAAACCTTGCACACACTTGGAGTCGGGGTGGGGGGCGTCTTACCAAACTCTGCCTAAGCTTGGGTAAGTGGGGTGTTCCTATAGAGTATGGGGGGGGAGAGGAGTGTATACGCTGTATTGGGCAAATAGAAATTCTACATGTAGATTTCTTGTTTTGGTGACGCTTAATACATTCATATTTCTGTACGTATCAGACACATGGCTAACTGGGGATGTTGGGAGAGGGGAGAGGAAATATATTCCTGCTTTAATAACATGGCCATCAAACCATGCTGTGAATTTGAGAGATCACCCATAAAGTCATTGTTAATGTGAAGTGGTTAATTTCTGCAACATTCAGCATTCCTTAATGCTTTGCCATATAAACTGACCTGCTGCAGTGTTTAATGTATCCGTAAAAATATACAACCAGTGTTGAGTTTTTTATAAAGGTGAATGCAGTTAACTATAATTCAACTTGAACTGAAGCTGACCTATTCCCATTAAAGTGTAATGCCATCTGCTGGCTAGATTTGGCCCAGTTAATAGATGAACTATCAGTTGTGTAGAATAACAGTTGAGTGTGTGACAACTCTTAACATGTTTATATGGTGCCATCAGAATACTAGGATTATGTTAGTTGTCCTGGCATTCAGTATCTGACTCTGCAGATATGTTTTTTTTTAAAAAAAACATTGAGATTCTGGAATTAGTTGTTTGTCTGAACTCTTATTAGGATTCTGGATTTTTGAGTGCATTATTGAGGTAACTCAAATAACAGACTTCATTTTTAAGTTCCAAACAGCTTGTTATTTGTACATGTGCCAATATTTTACACCAGTTGAAAAGAAATAGGGAAGATCTGTGTATTGCAATGAAGATTATCCAGTATATAACGGAGGTGGGATAATGATACAGGAAAATGATTCACTGTGTCACATTTAATTGCCTCAATGAAAATATCATGCTTACCCCTTGGGAAATATGCATCAATGGGCACTATACTTTAATAGTGTTCACATAGCATCTGTGTGCTGATGGAATGATAACTCTTCCTATTTCGGCATGGTGTAGAATTGTTGGTAGGCTCATGTACAGCCAAAGATGCCCTATGCTTTGTGGAAGTCAATGGTGCCTGTCTATTGGGGAATCCAAGCAGGACAGAGGAGAGCAACAAGACTGATCTCTAAAGCTGGAGGGAAAAACTAACATGGCTCGAAAAGCTAGAGTTCTAGGGGTTCTTCAGCCTCAATGCGATGTCAATGAGGGAATGTTTGTTATGCAGGTATATAGGATACGTAATGGGCTAGAGAAAGTAAACCGTAAACAGTACCTTCAGATACTCCAGGGCAGCAGGAAAAGAGGGTACAGGTTCAGGGCTGCAAAGTGCAAATCTAGGACAAATGTTGAGAACTCTGTCTTTATACAGCAGGTGATCAATACCTGGCACACGTTGCTGGGAAGGGTGGTTGAGGCCAGGGCACTGAATTCATTTAAGAAACAGCTAGATGCTGTATTTGGAATTGGTAGGGTTATTATTCTGGAAAGATGAGATCAATTGGGCTAAAGGGTCTTCATTTAAACCCAATACAATAGCAAAATACTGCGGATCCTGGAAATCCGAAATAGCAACAGAAAACGCTGGAAAAACTCAGCAGGCCAGGCAGCCTCCGTGGAGAGAGAAACAGAGTTAACATTTCAGATCGAAGACCTTTTGTCAGAACGAAAGGTCTTCGACCTGAAACGTTAACTCTTTCTCTCTCCACGGATGCTGCCTGGCCTGCTGAGTTTTTCCAGCGTTTTCTGTTATTTCATTTAAACCCACCTTGTGATCTCTCTGGAAGATGAACCTTGGCATGGAATAGGCCAAATTTGTCCAGCCCAGTGGTTAATGGTTTGGTACCTTTTATTGAGCTATAGAGCCGAAGAAGACTACACTGAAGGAGGCCATTGGCCCATCATATTTGTGCTGGCTGTTTGCAGAGCAATCCAGAACTAGCCCTACTGCCCTGTGTGTTGCTCTGTTCCAAATATTTATCCAATTCTCTCAAAATATGCAGTGGTCTCTGCCTCAACCACTCCCTGTGGGACAACATTCCATGTTCCAACAAGATGCTTGAGTGAAGCAATTTCTCCTAATCCCTCTCTGACAATTATAAATTTGATGACTCCTCCACATCAACTCCCCCAACCAGAGGAAATAGCCTTTCCTTGTTCAGCCAATCAAAATCTTTCATTAATTTTAAAAACTTCTATTAAATCTCCTGTTAACCTTCTCTGTTACAGTGGAAATAGTTCCAGTTTCTCAAGTCTCTTGATATAACTTTGCAAGAGGATTTTATTGTGCAGGCTGCCAAGTAGGTTTGTATACAGTGTTATCACTAGTTGACAGTAGAGTTTGTGGAATACTGATGATGCTGATTGGGACAAGTAGGACTGAACGTTCTTGAAATATTCTCTCTTGTGCCAGCTTTTTGAAGTAAAGGAACTTTTTTTTGGAACCAGAATGCTTTTATATTCTTATAGGGTAGGAGTGGGTAGGACAATATTGCAGTCAGGCTCTCTCAATAAGATCTGTTTATACTCTCCGTATTAAATATAACTCACCATTTGAAAGCCCACTGGGAATGATGTAGTTAGATTGATCAAACTGTATGAAGTTGAAAAGTTTGACATACAAGAACATTTAGTTGGCATCAATTCTGAGTGCTAACATTTTTACCTTGTTGAAAAGCTGTTTTAGTTTTGTAGGCAACTTTAATCATGAGGTTTAAAGCATTTGGAGGCATATGGAATATTCTTGAGGGCTAAATAGTGCTTTTTTGCACCATATACATCTATTTTGACAGTTCATGCCATTTTTCTTCATTTGAACCTCTTATCACATGATCTATATTTATCTTGTCTAGTTAACCCTGAAATTTACTATGACTGCACTAAGCTAAGTCAAAAATAGTTTTGTGCCCGATACGCGAACCTTGATATTTTGCCAGTTGTACTTGGCGGAAATTTTCAGTTGCACAAATTAACACACTCTGATTTCGTCCGCATCGTAAATTTAGTATTTCCTGGTACAAATGGTAAAAGGCTTATGGGCATTCAAATCTGTCTTTGTGATCCAATATGAGTTACAAGCTGATTCCCTTGAATATGCATTATACCACTTAAGTGCCCCAAATTCAGGTCTGCTGTCGATACCTTCTCTAGTTCAGTGGTGTAAGTGGATCGAATGCCCCTTGCGTTCCGGAGTTGACCTGCTACTCCCCAATATCTACTTAATGATGGCGTAACCCATGAGATGCAACAGTGTGTCCCCCTTGACATATGAACAGGATATCGTGAACCTGCATGTGCCCCACGTGAGGTTCATCGATAAGCGGAACCAATGAAAACTGGCAAGATAAGGTTGATGGCAAATGGTAGAAGCTGGTTTATTTTGCAGAATACACGTGACTAAACAATTCCAGTCTCCAACATTCTTCCGCAACGCTTCCCATAACAACACAAAACAACAAAAGCATGCTATGCTATCCTGAATAATGAACAGAATATTATACAGTCATAGAATAATACAGCACAGAAGGAGGTCATTCGGCCCATCAAGTCTGCACCGGCTCTTTTGAAGAGCGGTCCAGTTAGTCCCACTCCCCCTGCTCTTTTTCCCATATCCCTGCAATTTTTTCTCCAAGTATTTATCCAATTCCCTTTTGAAGGCTATTATTGAATCTGTTTCCACCACTCCATCAGGCAGTGTATTCCAAATCCTAACCACTTGTTGCGTAAAGTTTTTCCTCATGTCACCCCTGGTTCTTTTGCCTATCACCTTAAATCTGTGCCCTCTCGTTATCGACCTTCAGCCATTTCTGTTATTTCCCTTTTGTGTCCTCTTCCAGCTGGGAAAATCTGTATCTTAATTCCCAGGTCAGGTCTTTACATGCCTTCTCTCAGCCATTGTTAGACCTGATTGACCCCAATCATGTTTTTCTTTGCTTTTTGTTAATTCTGACCTCGGGAAGCAGTATCTCAAGATAGTGAGCTTAAATGAAACTGGTCATCTGAACCAGAATAGATGTGAATGATTTCTTCCCTTGTCCAATCTCTTCCCACCTACATCCGCGACACTTCAGACACCCTCCGCCACTTTAACAGTTTCCTGGCCCTGACCGTCTCCTTTTCACCATGGACGTCCAATCCCTCTACACCTCCATCCCCCACCTGGATGGCCTGAGGGCGCTCCGCTTCTTCCTTGAACAGAGGCCCAACCAGTCCCCATCCACCAACACCCCCCTCCGCCTGGCTGAACTTGTTCTCACATTGAACAACTTCTCCTTTGACTTCACTCACTTCCTCCAAATCAAAGGTATTGCTATGGGAACCCGCATGGGTCCTAGCTATGCCTGCCTTTTCGTGGGATATGTGGAACATTCTTTGTTCCAGTCCTACTCTGGTCCCCTCCCTCATCTCTTTTTCCAGTACATTGATGACTGTATCGGTGCCAGTGCCTGCTCCTGCTCTTGCTCTGAACCGGAAAATTTAATTCACTATGCTTCCAATTTCCACCCTTCCCTCACCTTCACATGGTCCATTTCCGACTCTTCCCTTCCTAGATTTCTCTATCTCCATTTCTGGGGATTGACTATTGACAAACATTCACTATAAGCCCACTGACTCCCACAGCTACCTTGACTATGCTTCCTCCCACCCCGCTTCCTGTAAGGACTCTATTCCATTTTCCCAGTTTCTCCGTCTCCGTCGCATCTGTTCCGACGATGCCACCTTCCGTACTAGGGCTTCTGACATGTCTTCCTTTTTCCTCAACCGAGGATTCCCCTCTGCCGTGGTTGACAGGGCCCTCGACCGTCTGTTCCATTTCCCGCACTTCTGCTCTCACCCCTTCCTCTTCCTCCCTGAACCACGATAGAGTTCCGCTTGTCCTCGTCTTCCACCCCACCAGCCTCCGCATTCAACGGATCATCCTCCTCCATTTCCGCCACCTCCAGCGTGATCCCACTACCAAACACATCTTCCCCCTCCCCTTCCCTTTCAGCATTCTGAAGAGACTGTTCCCTCCGCGACTCCCTGGTTCACTCCTCAATTACCCACAGCACCTTCCCGTGCACGCGCAGGAGATGCAACCCCTACCCTTTTACCTTCTCCCTTCCCACTGTCCAGGGCCCCAAACACTCCATCTTGGTGAAAGTGATTTACTTGTACTTCTTGCAATTTAGTATACTGTATTCATTGCTCACAATGCGGTCTCCTCTATATTCTTGAGACCAAACGCAGATTGGGTGACTGCTTTATGGAACACCTCTGTTTAGTCTGTAAGCGTGACCCCGAGCCTGTCACTTTAATTCTCCACTCCACTCCCACTCCGACCTTTCTGTCCTCGGCCTCCTGCACTGTTCCAATGAGGCTCAACGTACGCTCGAGGAACAGCACCACCTCTTTCGATTAGGCACTTTATAGCCTTGAGTTCAACAATTTCAGATCATAACCTCTGCCCCATTTTTTTCAGATGGCAGCTGACGCTGATGATTCTGATATCTAGATCCATCTTTTGTTTCTTTACTTATGCCATTACCATCTCCTTTTGCCTTGTACAATCATACCTTTTGTCATTTAATCTCTCTTTTCCACCCTATCACAGACCTTCCCTTTTATTCTTTCCTCCCCTCCCCCTGCACTTGTTTAAATCCTATTATATCTCTAACTTTTTCCAGTTCTGACAAAAGGTCATAGACCTGAAACGTTAACTCTGTTTCTCTCCATAGATGCTACCTGACCTGCTGAGTATTTCCAGCATTTTCTGTTTTTATTTTAGGTGTGAATGATCTCTGAAATGTCCAAATTAACTTTAATTGTCTGAAGCATACCGGATCAGACATCCTATTTGAAGCCTATTCTACATCTCCAAGCCCTGCTGTATTTAGAATTTGGTCCTTGAGAGCTCAATTTAACTCGATAGTCGCGTTTTTAACATATTACACCAAAGCCCCCTGTGGTGGCATAGTCAGAAATCCTGAAATGTGACATTGCCGAATGATAAATTACCGGATGTATCGGCAAGTTTTCTGTATCATGTAATGGCTCTTTTACGTGTAAGAAAATGAATCCCAATTAATTAAATCTAATTAAAATTATTTTGCACAACAAAGGAGGAGACAGTGAAAAGCTTGCATGAATTTTTCAAGGCTGCATGGGGTATAAAATGTTAGCCTTTAAAACACATATTTAAAACATTTTAAGACAAAGGAGCATTTACTTCTTAGTCATATTTCATAAAATGTTTGAGAGCAGTAGCTTTGAAAGCCCATCTTGTGTGTCTTGATGTAAGCATACTTTGAGAAAATCCGAATGTACCATCAATTAAACTTTGCAATTGATGATTCAGTGTTACAGTATATATGTTAAGTACTTACAGAATCCGGTGACCAATATAGTTTTGGTTTAGGTAGGATTCACCTAAAACCAAAATGTTGATCTTGTTTATTGGCTATATTTGGTTTATCCTAACTTTGTTAGCATAAATTTGATATGCAAAAAAACCAAGGGGTGATCAGGAGAATTTTTTTTTATGCAGTGAGTTGTTGTGATCTGGAATGCACTGCCTGAAAGGGTGGTGGAAGCAGATTCAGTAGTAACTTTCAACAGGGAATTGGATATAAATACTTTAAATTAAAAAAATTGCAGGGCTATGGGGAAAGAGCAGGGGAGTGGGACTAATTGAAGAGCTCTTTCAAAGAGCAGGCACGATGGGCTGAATCGCCTCGTTCTGTGCTGTATGATTAGCTCTCGCTAACCATTTTCCACATGTAAGTTAGCATCCATTGCAATTATTTAAACTAACATAAATATATATATTTCAACATAACTTCTAGGAGGGAAAAATGCTGCAAGCAGGCTCACTCCAATGATGCTGAAATGCTTTTGGTTGCAGAATCAAAAGAGTGAAATAAATGCTTTGAGGTGTTGACAAGATTTATGGCTGGCTTTTTGTTTTTGGCAGTATCTAGTTTTTGTGAAAATAGTAGCAACAGTTCTTCAGTACAAGACAAGTAAAAAGATACAATGGTTTAAATAAAAACCTGAAATGAAAAAGTAGGTTTGGAAGTGATAACAGCAGGAAATATATTGAGAAATGGCATATTATGAGCATAGATCACAACAGGCTTTCTGGTATGCATAATATTTTTGGCAAGAAGAGATAAGCGATCGAGTCTGAGCTGTAAATGAGCGCTTCTGAAAGAGGAAACTCCTGACTCAGTACATTTTGTTCAAACATGTAAGCCTTCCCATTTGGTGTGTACTGCAGTGCACCAGTTGCTGTTTTGCTGAGTGACAGGTTCTCTTATTTTAGTGGGAAAAATAAGCAGCTATTTGCTGCCATCTAGGGCAAACTGTACAGTGTTATCTGTTGCTTATGTGCTTTCATCATCAAATCATTGTCTTACATTCATTAAAACTGAATAAATGACAAAAATTGTCAATGGTTTTATATAGTTTTGGATAGTTGGTGTTGGCACCTTACAAATTTGTTTTGGAAAAGACCATTCAGCTGAACTTATTGTGGTTCTTTCATGAACATGGAAGTACCATAACTTGGGAATACCAGTGGCACAAGTGAAAGAGGAAAGAATTTGCATTGTCAAAGGAGCCATCTTGTCAGATACAATGTCTGCCTGCTCAGGTGAGTGTCAAAACTCCCATGGTACTATTCGAAGATGATCAAGGAAGTTCCCCCCGTGTCCTTACCAATATTTATTCCTCAACCAACACCACCAAAACCGATTGTCTGGTCATCTATCTCATTGCTCTTTGTGGGACCTTGCTGTGTGCAAATTGGCTGCTGCATTCACCTACGTAAGAACAATGACTGCACTTCAAAAGTAATTCTGTCGCCATTAATGTAGTTATCAGGGTGCATGAGGGATCACTTTTGAGGGGTGTGAAGTGCTGTCATAGCTATTGCATCCACTGGAATAGAACTACGTTATAAATCTAATATCTAGAGGGTCTGTCTTTCAGATTGGATTCTGGGGTGCCATGTAAAGTGGTTATATATCCTCTTTGGGCCAATGTTCTCTATGTCGTGCGGACGCGCATCTCTCTGCTGGTCCCGCGCAGCCCGGGACCGGCTTTTCCTATGTTAAAGTTCACGTATGCGTGAACCTGTGAAGGGGCCGCGTACCCAAAAAGATATTACAGGCGACATTGCTTTAGACCCTACTGAAATTATCCATATTGACTGGTTCAGGTAAAGAATGCATTGCATTTTGAATTGTTCATTTCTTTTTCCACATCAAAAACTCTTCAGCTGTAATCAAAAATTCAGACACTGTCCTCCTGATTGTCTTCCAATTGTTATCTCAACCATCAGTGAAAGTTCAGTCTGTGTATGGGTATGCTTGAATTTATGTATCATGTCCCTATTTATGCTTGAGGAACAACAACTTTAGGGACTGGAGCTGAGTCTGACCACAGGTATTTTCCATGAACAGCGGGAAAGTATGTACATAAAGAATATTGTAGAAGAATACTGTTGAAAAGCATATTTATTCCACAAGTACAGAAGACTGTAGTTCGATAGTGAAGAAGATCACAAGTGAATTATACAGGTCTTATTCATAAGTGGAATAACTATTAAACAATCTCACATGCAATATTTCATTTGGACTTTGAAAAGAAACTTGTGTAATGAATGTAGTTTTGGGCTGGTGCTGCATTTTTCTGAACTACAATGTAGATTTACCAATACCGTTTAGGGCAATGATATAGCTTGTATCATCCTCATTATTGGGTCATCAAAAAGGGATGGTGACTGAGAGTTTGGTGAGATTGGTTCACATTTCTTTGGTGAATTTGGACTTATCAGGATGAGGGGTGCCAGTGCTAATTTGCATTTTATTTTGGTGTTGCTCCTCTTTCTCCCCCTACCACCCCCCCCATTCCCTTGCAGAATTGTGTTGATATACAGCTAACTACATACATGGCCAAAATGCAGTGTGCTCAAATAAGTAGTTGGTAATATTGTATAGAGAAAAAATGGCATTGCAATTTTGCCAAACGATTGTAGGTAACTATTAACATCAACCAAAATCTGTTTAGTGATTGATCAGACATTTTCTCTGCTTAATTAAGACATTATGCTATATAAGTTTTTGCTGTTTGCAGTGGAGTTGCTTTTGTCTGTTATCCAAATTAATTGGCTGTCCTCACTATTGCAATTCCAGCTTCTAGCCAGTACTTTTTAACCTGTGTGCTAAGCTCCTCCCGTCAGACCCATGCTTCCCATGAAATAAAACTCGAATTGTGAAAGATATCTAGACAGCATTGCCACGGACGAACAATGAGGCCATCTACCATTGGGATCTGCACCTGAAATAGGAGAACATAACAACCATGTGTTCCCGATCTCTCAAACTGGAAAATACCACTGCGTAGCTCAGGCTAAAAACTATGAATCAGGCTTATTGTGAGGTAAAACTATACCAGACAAGAATAAATAATATATTTTTTAAAAACCACACATGGCCCTTAATTCTCCCCAGTATTTAAAACAGTTTTTCTCTGACCCAAAATAACAAAAGTTATTTGAGATTCTTTTTACATCAACGCACACTGTTCTACTTGAGTCCTCTATCACAGTGGTTCTCAAACTTTTTTGGTTGAAGGACCCCTTTTCAAATGGATTAGTAATCACAGACCCTCCATCTAAATTACTATTGCTCCCTTGTATTGATCCAGGACCTTCTGACAATGAATTGCAAAATAGCTATGGTGACGCTTACAAAAC
Source organism: Squalus acanthias (assembly GCA_030390025.1). Taxonomy (NCBI): domain Eukaryota; kingdom Metazoa; phylum Chordata; class Chondrichthyes; order Squaliformes; family Squalidae; genus Squalus; species Squalus acanthias. The sequence goes on along the minus strand of CM059442.1, from coordinate 13,700,597 downwards.
GGGAATTCCTCAAGTATGTATGTATGAAATTATAGTGATTTTAAAGCATTGATTTTTTTTTTTTAAATTACAAATGCATTGGTTATTCAGTGTATTCAAATGCTGCCCAGATTATGATGTCAAATTTACTCCTTGGCCAGCCCTTGACCATGGGCAAACAGGTCTAATGTAATGTATGTCGGACTTACAGGGCCTGTTATTTTTTGGCTGTGTTCCGGCGCTGCTGCAGCCGGCTGGTAGTTGGGATGGGCTCTTTCTTTACAGACGGTCGGTTCCTCTCCGAGCAGCTGGCCCTGCTCCCGATCCTCATCTTTAATAATAAAAAAAGCTGCATCTTGTAAATTTGATCTTGCTTGGCAGCACTGCATATCTGTTGGTAAAGTTATCTGAAAGCAATGATCATTCAAACTCCAAGAGCTTCTTTACATTTTAAATCCTTGTGTTACTTTCTCTAAGTGAGTCAAGACATTCACAAATGGTTGAATTTATGGGCAGGCGTACACTGTTTACGGCTTGTAAGTGAAGATTATAATGTCAGAGCAGTTGCATGATCAAGAAAAGTTTCAAAAGTGAGATAAACCAGTTATATCAGTAAAAATATATTCAGTCTTGCTGTGACAAAAGGCCCAGCTCTTTTCCGCCTCCATCTGCTGTTGCTGGCGGTGGCATTGCGGCTACTGCTGGCCCGCAGTCTCTTTCCCTCCCTCCTTCTCCTCTTCTTCCTGCAGCACACAGCTGCTTCTGCCCCGTTCAGCAGCACCTGGTCACTCCACACCGGCTCACGCTCCATCTCCGATTGGGGTTTGTTCCACGGACACCCTGGAAAGCCTCTACAGACCCCCAGGGGTCCGAGGACCCCAGTTTGAGAACCACTGCTCTATCACCACAGTGACCTGGACTTAAGATTGAACGAAAGAACTGGGGAAAGCTTACCATATTTATCGCTAGATCCAGACAGCTTTTGGCAACAGGACTGTTGATCAAGACTTGGAACAAAGTCACAATGGCAGGAGGTGCCTCGCATATGTTTGGCAGGAACACCTGTGTTAGCTTTAACCAGGAGATGCTGATTCTAACAGTGTGCACCTGGTTAGCTTTTGAAAGACTAATCTTATTTTATTTTTGATCGTTGAGCCACTAGTAAGTAATAGCATCTCCTCTCTCATTGGTATCACAAGGCTGTGGTGGGTAGTGGAGGTTCCACTGTAGAAATTAAATGCGACACTAAAGTTGCACCTCTCTCATCCTTGGTGTTTTTGTACACTGGACCAGTGATCTTTCCAAAAAAAAAAGAATTTCTTACTCTGTGAATTCCATTTACATCTGCTATCCCTCATCTGATGCTGACCTATAGTAGCAAGCAATTTGATTACTCTGTATTTCAGCAAGAGTATTACATATCAGCTAATTATCATTTGGAATGTCGAACCATGTATTTTACAGACACTCAGTTCTTTCGTCAGTTTTGTATGACACTTGCTAACACTTCAACCTGAATTTGCAGCATAGAGATATATATATATAATATATAATGGCAATTTCTGTTATAAGCTTTTGGTTTCAGGCTTTTACTTGGGGCATCATCTAAAACATAGAAGATAGGAGCAGGAGTAGGCCATTCGGCCCCTCGAGCCTGTTCCGGCCTTTAATGAGATCATGGCTGATCATCCAAATTCAGTACCCTGTCCCTGCTTTCTCCCCATATCCCTTGATCCCTGTAGCCTTAAGAAATATATCCAACTCCTTCTTGAATATATTTAATGAATTGGCCTCAACTGCCTTGTGTGGTAGAGAATTCCACAAGTTCACCACTCTCTGGGTGAAGAAATTCCTCCTCATCTCAGTCCTAAATGGCTTACCCCTTATCCTTAGACTGTGACCCCTGGTTCTGGACTCCCCCGCCATCGGGAGCATCCTTCCTGCATCTAGTCTGTCTAGTCCTGTTAGAATTTTATAAGTTTCAATGAGATCCCCTCTCATTCTTCTAAACTCTAGCGAATATAAGCCTAATCGACCCAATCTCTCCTCATACGTCATTCCTGCCATCCCAGGTATCAGTCTGGTGAATCTTTGCTGCACTCTCTCCATGGCAAGAACATCCTTCCTCAGATAAGGTGACCAAAACTGCACACAATACTCAAGGTGTGGTCTCACCAAGGCCCTGTGCAACTGCAGCAAGACATCCTTGCTCCTGTACTCGAATCCTCTCGCTATGAAGGCCAACATACCATTTGCCTTCTTAACAGCCTGCTGCACCTGCATGCTTACCTTCAGCGACTGGTGCACAAGGACACCCAGGTCTCGTTGCACTTCCCCTTTTCCCAATCTATTGCAGTTCAGATAATCTGTCATCCTGTTTTTGCCACCGAAGTGGATAACCTCGCATTTATCCACATTGGGCAGATGCATGGCAAATGCAGTATAATCACCCAACCTGTCCAAATCATACTGGAGTTTCTCTGCATCCTCCTCACAGCACACACGCCCACCCAGCTGTGTGTCCGAGCACCGATCCCTGCGGTACCCCACTAGTCATTGCCTGCCACTCGGAAAAAGACCCGTTTATTCCAACTCTTTGCTTCCTGTCTGCCAACCAGTTCTCTATCCAAGACAGTACCTTACCCCCAATCCCGTGTGCTTTAACTTTGCACGCTAATCTCTTATATGGGACCTTATCGAAAGCCTTCTGAAAGTCCAAATACACCACATCCACTGGTTCTCCCTTATCTATTCTACCAGTTACATCCTCAAAAAATTCCAGTAGATTAGTCGAGCATGATTTACCTTTCGTAAATCCATGTTGACTTTGTCCTATCCTGTCACTGTTTTCCAAGTGCTCTGCTATTACATCTTTTATAATGGACTCTAGCATTTTCCCCACTACCGATGTCAGGCTTACCGGTCTATAATTCCCCGTTTTCTCTCTACCACCTTTTTTAAATAGTGGGGTTACATTAGCTATCCTCCAATCCATGGGAACTGTTCCAGAGTCTCTAGAATTTTGGAAGATGACCAGCAATGCATCTACTATTTCTAGGGCCACTTCCTTAAGTACCCTAGGATGTAGATTATCAGGCCCTGGGGATTTATCGGCCTTCAGTCCCGTCAATTTCCCTAACACCATTTCCCTACAAATACTGATTTCATTCAATTCCTCCCTTTTCATTAGACCCTATGTTCCCCGACATCTCTGGGAGGTTATTTGTTGTCTCCTTTGTGAAGACAGAACCAAAGTATGTATTTAATTGGTCTGCCATTTCTTTGTTCCCCATTATAAATTCCCCTGATTCTGACTGCAAGGGACCTACGCTTGACTTCACCAATCTTTTTCTCTTCACATATCTATAGAAGCTTTTACAGTCAGTTTTTATGTTCCCTGCAAGCTTACTCTCATACTCTATTTTCCCCCTCTTAATTAATCCCTTTGTTCTCCTTTGCTGAATCCTAAACTGCTCCCAATCCTCCGGTTTGCTGCTTTTTCTGGCCAAATTATATGTCCTCTCCTTGGAGTTTATGCTATCGCTAATTTCCCTTGTTAGCCACGGTTAAGTCACGTTTTTTGTTTTATTTTTATGCCAAACAGGGATGAACAAATTCTGCAACGTTCCCCAATCCATCTTAGCCAACTCGTGCCTCATACCATCGTAGTTTCCTTTATTTAAATTCAGGACCCTAGTCTCTGAGTCAACTACTGCTTCACTCTCCATGTTAATGAAGAATTCTATCATTATGATCGCTCCTCCCCAAGGGGCCTCGCACAACAAGATTGCTAATTAATCCTTTAATTACATAATACCCAGTCTAAGATGGCCTGATCTCTAGTTGGTTCCTCGACATATTGGTCCAGGAAACCATCCCGTATACACTCTAGGAATTCCTCCTCCACAGTATTGTTACTAATTTGGTTAGCCCAATCTATATGTAGATTAAAGTCACCCATGATAACTGCTGTGCCCTTATTGCACGCGTCTCTAATTTCCCTTTTAATGCCATCCCCAACCTCAGCATTACTGTTTGGGGGTCTGTATACAACTCCCACAAACGTTTTCTGCCCCTTGGTATTTCTCAGCTCTGCCTATACAGATTCCACATCATCAGCGCTAATATCCTTCCTTACTATTGTGTTAATCTCCTCTTTAACCAGCAATGCTACCCCACCTCTTTTTTTCCTGTCCTTCCTGAATATTGAATAACCCTGGATGTTGAATTTCCAGACTTGGTCATCCTGGAGCCATGTCTCCGTAATCCCAATTATATCATATCCGTTTACATCTATTTGCGCAGCTAATTCATCCACCTTATTATGAATGCGCCTCGCATTAAGACACAAAGCCTTCAGGCTTGATTTTTTAACACTTAGTCCTTTTAGAATTATTATTTACTGTGGCCCTGTTTGATTTACACCCTTGATTTCTCTGCCTTCCACTTTTGCTTTTCTCCTTCCTGTCTTTTGTTTCTATCCTTGCTTCCCTTTCCTCTGTCTCCCTACACAGGTTCCCAACCTCCTGCCATTTTAGTTTAAACCCTCCCCAACAGCACTAGCAAATACTCCCCCTAGGGAGTGATTTCCACTTAATCTTTTAGGCCTTGTATGTAGCCGTGTGACTATTTATTTCTGTTTGTCCAGTTTCTGAGACAGTCGTTCCACTTGTAGTCTTGTCCAAAAACAATGGGAGTCATAAAATTGTTCAGACCCAAGAAGCATATATTAAGAGTAATTATGTTGGGAACGGGCTTAATAATATTACACATTATGGACACATTGGGGAATGCTACACTCTTTCCCAATGACTTGCTTCCTAGCACAACTCAGCTGCTTCAGTCTTCAACTATTCTTTCTCCTCTTGTTTCTTGCTGGGCCAGTCCTCCTTGTCATCCAAGGTGGTGGATGGAAAGCACTATGCTGAAGCCACTGCTACTATTGGCTGCCTGTCATGTAAGTGTGGTGAATCTGTACCATTCCCTGTTCACTTTCCAGGGAGCTACCTGGCCTCTATTGCGCTCCTCCCCATAGTAGCTCCACTAAGATCACTCGAGTTGGCAATCAATACCTCCCACCCACCTCCACCAGGAGTCCAACGCACTGCCATTGTGTCACCTTGGGATTGGGATTAGTTTATCTCGGTCATGGATACAAAACCAATTAGTAGTCCGCTCCTATTCATCTTCCTTTCTCCCTTCACCCAATTATCCAAAACTTTTCAGTGTAATTCTAGCTTTTAAGTTTCTGTTGCTTTCCTGCTCCATTACGGTTTTGCACAAATCTTTGCAGAATTGAAACTGCTAATAGTGCAAGGATCAGTGCTTGGGCCTCAGCTATTTACAATCTATATCAATGACTTAGATGAAAGGACCGAATGTAATGTGTTCAAGTTTGCCGACGATACAAAGCTAGGTCGGAAAGTAAGTTGTGAGGAGGATGCAAAGAGGCTGCAAAGGGATATAGACAGGTTAAGTGAGTGGGCAAGAACATGGCAAATGGAATATAATGTGGAAAAATGTGAAATTATCCACTTTGGTAGGAAAAATAGAAAAGCAGAATATTTTTTAAATGGTGAGAGATTGGGAAATGTTGGTATTCAGAGGGACCTGAGTGTCCTTGTACACGAATCAATGAAAGTTAACATGCAGGTACAGCAAGCAATGAGGAAAGCAAATTGTATGTTAGTCCTTATTACAAGAGGATTGGAGTATAATAGTAAAGAGGTCTTGCTGCAATTATATAGGGCCTTGGTGAGACCACACCTGGAGTATTGTGTACAGTTTTTCTCTCCTTACCTAAGGAAAGATATACTTGCCTTAGGGGGACTGTAATGAAGGTTTACCAGGCTGATTCCTGGGATTGGAGGGATTGTCTTATGAGGAGAGATTAAGACTAGGCCGATATTGCCTAGAATTTAGAAGAATGAAAGGTGGTGATCTCATTGAAATATATAAAATTCTTACAGGGCTTGACAGGGTAGATGTTTTCCCTGGCTGAGGAGTCTAGAACTAGGAGTCAGCCATTTAGGACCAAGATGAGGAGAAATTTCTTCACTCAAAGGGTTGTGAATCTTTGGAATTCTCTACCCCAGAGGGCTGTAGATGCTCAGTCGTTGAGTATATTTAAGACAAAGATCGATAGATTTTTGAATATTAAGGTAATCAAGGGAGATGGGGTTAGTGCAGGAAGGTGGAGTTGAGGTAGAAGATCAGCCATGATCTTGTTGAATTGCCTATTCCTGCTCCTATTATGTTCTTATGTAACTGTGAACTACTCTAGGCGGAACATGCAATGTTTCTATTTTTAGTGAAAGGATTAATGTTAGCACAGGCTGCTTTATTGTCTGAAAATGGGAGAAGTTTTGGTAACAATGATTTATAATTTATAGCATTCATTACAAAAAATAAACCAAGATGTAATTTTAATGGATGGCATATGTAAACTAGGGACTACAATTCTCTGTGCATCACGCACTCCCAGCCATCACCTTAATGTGCACCAAAAAAGCCCAGTTCATCAGTGATTCCTGGGCACCATTGTTTTATTGTAAATCTGGTTGCTTATTAACAAAGGCTATGCAGTTTTTAATCAGAAGACCACTTTTAATACTCTTGTGCGAGTCCTTTTTGAAAGAAAATAATGGGACTCAAGGCGGATAAATCACCTGGACCTGATGGCTTACATCCTAGAGTCTTGAAGGAAGTGGCGGTAGGGATTGTAGATGCATTGGTAATAATTTTTCAAAACTCCCTGGATTCCGCTAAGGTCCCGGCAGACTGGAAAACTGCTAATGTAACACCCTTATTTAAAAAGGGCAGTAGACAGAAGGCTGGTAACTATAGACCGGTTAGCCTAACATCTGTGGTAGGTAAAATTTTGGAGTCCATTATTAAGGAAACAGTAACAGGACATTTGGATAATCATAATTTAATAGGACAAAGTCAGCATGGTTTTACGAAGGGGAAGTCATGTTTGACAAATTTGCTGGAGTTCTTTGAGGAAGTAACATATAGAGTGGATAAAGGGGAACCAGTGGACGTAGTGTATTTAGACTTCCAAAAGGCATTTGACAAGGTGCCACACAAAAGATTATTGCTTAAGGTAAAAAATCACGGAATTGGGGGTAATATTCTGGCATGGATAGAGGATTGGCTATCTAACAGAAAGCAAAGAGTTGGGATAAATGGTTCATTCTCAGACTGGCAATCAGTAACTAGTGGTGTTCCACAGGGGTCAGTGCTGGGTCCCCAACTCTTCACAATCTATATTAACGATTTGGAGGAAGGGACCAAGTGTAACATATCAAAATTTGCAGATGATACAAAGATGGGAGGGAAAGTAGTGAATGAGGAGGACATAAAAAACCTGCAACGGGACATAGACAGGCTAAGTAAGTGGGCAGAGATTTGGCAGATGGAATACAACACTGGAAAGTGTGAGGTGATGCACTTTGGCAGGAAAAATCCTAGAGCAATTTATTATCTTAATGGCAAGAAACTGGAGAGTACTGAAGTGCAAAGGGATCTGGGGGTCCTGGTGCACGAAACTCAAAAGGTTAGTATGCAGGTGCAGCAAGTGATTAAGAAGGCAAATGGAATGTTGGCTTTCATTGCTAGGGGGATAGAATATAAAAATAGGGAGGTATTGCTTCAGTTGTACAAGGTATTGGTGAGACCGCACCTGGAATACTGCATACAGTTTTGGTGTCCTTACTTAAGGAAAGACATCCTTGCTCTCGAGGCAGTGCAAAAAAGGTTCATTCGGTTAATCCCGGGGATGAGGGGGTGGTCATATGAGGAGAGGTTGGGTAGATTGGGACTCTACTCATTGGAGTTCAGAAGAATGAGAGGCGATCTTATTGAAACATATAAGATTGTGAAGGGGTTGGATCGGGTGGATGCGGGGAGGATGTTCCCGATGACGGGTGAGACGAGAACTAGGGGACATAGTCTTAGAATAAGGGGCTGCTCTTTCAAAACTGAGATGAGGAGGAACTACTTCACTCAGAGGGTGGTAGGTCCATGGAATATGCTGCCACAAAAAGCTGTAGAAGCTACAACATTAATTAAATTTAAAACAGAAATAGACAGTTTCCTAGAAGTAAAGGGCATTAAGGGTTACGGGGAGCGGGCAGGAATTTGGACATGAGTCTAGGTTCGGATCGGTCATGGCCCTGTGGGTAGTGGAGCGGGCCCAGGGACTGTGTAGCCTGATTCTGCTCCTATTTCGTGTGTGCAATTCTGTTAGATGCAGGAGATGGTTCTGTGATAGATAGTAGATTGGCGGTTAGGATCAGATCAGCCATGATCTTATTGAATGGCGGAGCAGGCTCGAGGGGCCGATTGGCCTACTCCTGCTCCTATTTCTTATGTTCTTATGTTCTTATGTAAATCCTACTGAGTGGAGCAAGCAACAATATTTAATCGTGTAAGTACACTTTGGCTGGGATGATGGATTTTGAGTTAGGGGCATATTGGGTGGCAACCACGTAGGGAGCCAGGCTTCAGGTTGCCTACTTAGCATATAATGAGCACCAGAAATTCAATCTGGGAGCTGCAGTGCTAAAACATTCATTATTTAACACAGTTTTGAACATCTTGACGTACAGTCTTAATTGCAATGCAACTGACAGCATATTTTAAACATTTAACCTGGTGCTAAAACTGGCTTTGCAGTGGGTCCTTATTGCTTCTCAGTGCTATTGGTCTTCCCATTCAAATTGCTGTCTCATTAATGATGGTGATGGTGTTAATACTTTTCAAGAATTTTGTGATTTGTCAGCTGCACACGATACGCATTTAGTAAGCTTTGGACAGTCTCTCGTTCAACTGAGAAATGGTAATGGTTTGCAATTCCTTTTTGTGTTTGTAAAGTAATGTGCAAGTATAGGAAGAAATAAGAAAGAAAGAATGAACTTGCATTTATATAGCACCTTTCATGACCTCGAAGTCCCAAAGTGTTTTTACAGCCAATGAAGTACTTCAGAAGTATAAATACATTATGCATTAGAGATATGAAAGCAGATGCCGATCAGGATACTTTATTTTAAATGCATTAAATGATGCCTCTTACCTACAGCTGACTACAGGAAATTGGAATCAAGGAATGAAAGTCTTAAAAAGTGTGCGCTTTTCAATGCTGACACATCAGTCACTGTGCAAATGTGATTTAATTACCATTTGTCAGCACAGGTTGAGCACAGTTCAGACTAATGGAATCATCAAACGAACTCAACTGTTGAGTAGAGATCTTCTAATATGAACTACATATGTGAAAAGTGGAAAGTTTACTCAAGTTCAGGAATGTAACCTGTTTCCATTCTCATTTTATTTTAACAAAAAAAATTGACTTACTGCGATTTTGATTTTTCATAAGGCGTTGGGGTACTGAACACCCAGTGCATTATTAAACGTTTCTTAATACATGTGTCTATATTACAAAAAAGAGGACTTGCATTCATATAGCAGTGAATTTGTGTTTTAAAAAAAAAAAAACCCGCAAAGCCTATCGGAAACTATATTGGCTAGTAGGCATCAGACTCTCATTAAAAAATGATCAGTTGATACAACAACAACAACTTGCATTTATATAGCGTCTTTAACATGGTAAAAAGTCCCAAGGTGCTTCACCGGAGCGTTATCAGACAAAATTTGACTCTGAGCCACATGAGATATTGGGGCAGGTGTTCAGTCAAAGAGGTAGGTTTTAAGGACTGTCTTTAAGCAGGAGTGGTAGAGAGTCGGAGAGGTTTAAGGAGGGAATTGCAGAGCTTTTGACCTAGGCAGCTGAAGGCACGGCTGCCAATGGTGGGGTGATGAAAAATGCGACAGATGCCAGAATTGGAGGAACGCAGATATCTCGGAGGGTTGTAGGGCTGGAGGAGGTTATAGAGATAGGAGGGGGGGGGGGTGGTGCGAGGTGGCCATGGACGGATTTGAAAACAAGGATACAATTGTTGCAGGCTAAAATTTACAGAGACTGGTGATCCTCAGCTTTTTAAAATATCTTTTGAGCCATAGTTAACCAGGTGTTGGACCTTTTAAAGACTCTGATTAAACTGAGCAAGAATGGGTGATAAAACAATACAGTAATTGCCCTGCATTGTTCACGGCTCAGCTGCCACGTTGCAGACGATGCTGCCCATTCTTTGGATTTAGTTTCCTACCAAGCCAGCTGATCAGGAACAAGTCAATGGCTAACGGTAAAAAGAGCAGACTGTGACAACACAGATGTATTCTGTTACACAGATACATCCACCAGCTACTATGTACAAACCATGAAAAAAGTGAATTCAAAACCCGTTCTGTTTTATTCTAAGTCACCGAGGTTACAGGTTGTAATAATTGATACTGGTATTTAGTTTTCCTTTACAGTTCTCACACTATGGTTTGACTCTTCCCGTCCCTCCCCCCACACTCAAGAAATCAGGTGTCCCAATGGGCAAAGATGAACGTAAAGTAAATTCGAAACTGGTTAACTGATGCTGCCACCTATTGGTCACATGATTTTATCAGTTTGTTCACCCATATAGAACATAAATTCGATTTAAACTCCAAAGCCCATTTCGAGCTATGAAATGTGCTTGGTGTTTTGTAACTTGGGATGTGACTACAAGCGCTGATCTCCAATGTAACCATGGACAGGCACAGATTACATCATATGATACAAAATCTGAATTAGTAAAACATGAGCATTTTACAAAGCTTGGTTTAGGTGCCACTTCGGATTGAGAACATTTTGCCTTTTCATTTTTACTACATTGTGGGCAGGGTGTTATTTTATGCACTATAGCAAATATGATCAATAAAACTGGTAGATAACATTTCCTACATTTCAACAGCGACTGCACTTCAAAAAGTACTTCACTGGCTGCAAAGCACTTTGGCACATCCTGAGGTGGTGAAATGCAAGTTCTTTACTTTCTTTCCCTTTCTTCCTTTCTTTTTTTCCCCCTCCTGCAGTATTACAGTGTGGCACAGTTGTATTGCTCTTGGGTTCCAGTGGAACGGTTCATGAGTGGTAGGAAGTAGTTTGTGCCCCGGATGTTTCACACAATCCTACTAATTTCAGCTGCACCATGTAAGATGTCTCCGATTTGGCACTAGATCTTTTTCCAATTGTCCCCCAGCTCTCCTAGGAAGGGCAAATTGGAGAGCTGCTCCAAAGTGCCTCTAAATGACTGATTTCAGAGTATCATGGGTGGAGCCTTGGGAGTAGGGTGTCTCCAATTATCCCTAACCCCTCCACACCTCTTTCCTTCTATCCACCTTCCCTTTTTTTCCCCTCTGTAAATGCTTTTAAAAACAAATTGCTAATTTCTCGGGACTCAAACTGGCAATCCGCGCAGGGGAGGGAGGAGAGAAGGTGAACAAGAGGTTGAGGATGGGTGGCAACAGGGAGGGCAGAGAGGTAAGAGGCCGAGGGGCGAGGAAGAAGCCAGGGAAGGAGAGCAGCCTGAAGCCCGTGCAGGTGGAAGCAATGCATTTAAATAAACACAAAACTTAGAGCTGTCGCACCGCCTGGAAGACAAATCTTGATGTGCAGCAGTGCCACCTGGTGTTGGAAGTTAAGTATACATACCTTAGTTAAAAACAATACCCAGGCGTGACACATTGCAACACAAGAAATAACTGACAAACAGAAGTGTGTGCGAGATGGAAGACTTTAATAAGAGATGTATTTACTTTCCATTGGGTGTTTACCTCCAGTGGTGGGCACTGAAAGATGATTTTGCATTTCTGGAGTATTACTCGAATGATAGATTGGTAATGTTTGTCTAAATCATATTGAGTTCAAAATGAGAACATTCCACAGTAGACAGAATGGTCACTCCATTCCCTGATCGCACCTTTCCATAGCCATCTTACACCCTTGTGCACATGTTTTCTCCCATTATCTTGCTGTTTTGTTTTGTCTGGCATGTGGTATTTTGGGTCCATTTATTAATCTCAATTTTTTTTTAAAGAAAGGAATTCACAGCACGATTTCAGTAAATATAGTATATACCATTCTATGCTTCCTACCACTTAGAGGGACATTGGTTTGCAGTTGGGGCGGAGGTCGAAGAGCTTTGCAGTTGTGTTAACAGCAGGTAACACAAGCATGACTGACAATTAATGCTACTTTGTTCCTTGCATTCACAGGGTGACATAAAAGGCTACCTGCACAGTCAGCAGCAGGAGCAAAGCCCTAGTGGTTCAGAGCTGCTACAGCTGCAGAGGATGGCCTGTGAGATTGCTGCTGGACTTGCTCATCTGCACAAGCACAGTTTTGTGCACAGGTATGTTTTTTTTTATAAAACTCCACAGTGCAGCATTCTTTCAAGATGATTCCTGGAAATAATGACATCCCTCCCGGTTTCCCTTCGTTAAAAAAAATTCCTATTAAAGAATCAGGTAGCTGACAATTTAAGAATTTATCAAACAGAAAACATCTGCAGAAACAGGTCTTACTTTCTCATATTCCAAGCATGGTGGGAAAGGCAACAGGCCACTCAGCCCATTTATCTTGTGCTGTCTAGGTTTGTGTTCAAATCCATGCACATCATTTTGAAATTCCTCCTACCTTGGCACCAAGGCTTTATCCTTTTTTAAAATAAAAGTCTGGTTGAGGAGTTACATTAACTCTGTTAATTGATGATAAGCTGGGTGTGTAGATAATGCACCAAGAGAGGATCTCAATTTAAGAATGATTAGTTTGGCAAACCAGCTTAGCATTCTGAGGCACATGCATTTCTAAGGCTTTTGTGTAGCTGTTGGGTGATTTGACAGGTCAAGCTCTTCACTGCTCGGGGACTGGCTTTAAGATGCACCCTTTTGGCTGATCTTATCTCGGTCAAAGGTTCTTGCAATTTTTTGGGGAGGGAAGGTGAGGGATGAAATTCGTGAAAATGAATTGTAAATGTGGGTGTTTTGTTTAAATTCCTTGTTCAGATTACATGGTGAATAGATGTGCACACATGCAAATTAAACGGTTGCACTGTAGTTTAATGTAGCCACTATCTGCAGTTTGATTTGGGAGATGAGAGAAATATTCTACCCATGAAAACTATACATCGAAAAATGTTCTCTAATTTTGTGAGTCTGTTTTTCCTACTGCATGGCTACCTAGTCACTTAAACTGTGCACTAAGAGTTCGTGAATGTAATAGTGATGGTTTAATACTCTACTTTCTGTGGATAATTATGTCGTCAACCTAGGTGTTGATCTGTGTCATTGGAACTAAACAAGGACAAGAAGTGTGAACCATAGCTTTTTTTTAAACTGTAGTAAATCCTTGTCTGCCAAAACTTACATCGACAAATATTACAGCCTGGACCTAAAGTATTTGCTCTTCAGCTAACCTCGTGTATTCAACATAATTGGAATAAGACGCAGCCTATTAAATTACACAACTCCCATAAATGTTCTGCCTCTCTTGCCACTACTGTCAAAATATGATGAGCACACAGTTTGATGCAACGGGTCAGTTTACACTTGATTTATTAGGGTGCACTAAAGCAGAATTCTCAGATTTGGATTGATCTCTCAAAGCAAAACGGCACTCCTACCAGTTGATCCAGTTTTATGTATTCGTACAGTCAGTGATGGCTCTATTGCAACTTTCTCCAGTCTGTTGCAGCTATTTTTTCAAAAATTGTTGTTACATTTTTAAAGGCATTTTGTAAACCATCTCTACTGGAGCTTAAAGTATGTGTGAATTTGCCCATGGTGAAAGATGTGTTAATTTGTTCTAGCAAGTAAATTTGCCTGGTCTTACAGATGAGTTGGGATTTTTTGTTTTTATAAACTCCACAAATTAAGCATGCGTACCAGGTTGTAATGTATCATGCTGTAACATTCCAACCCTCCCCCCGAATGCACAGCCAATTACACTGCCCCCCTCTCCCTGCACTCACCCACTTGTCGCAGTGTTGATTACTTTGCCATCTGCTCCTGAAACCTGCAGTGGAAAGCCGCTAGTACTCCTGGATGTTGGACCTACTGGGTTGCCATAGCGAGTGTTCATTTCTGGTAACAATATCCTGCTGCTGTCTGAGTATGTGGAAAAGCTCCAGCATCAGTGATTTTGTTGCTGGTGGTGAATTAAAGCAGCTAAAGCTTTTTGCTCCTCCCCCTTGCACTGACCAATTGCTATTGAGACTGCACGGATCTGTGATTTATTGCAAAATCCCCCCCCCCCCCCCCCCCCCCCCAGTACTCCGTGGTTGATGCGGAAGATGTAGAAAAAGGTGTCCTCTTGATCTCATGGTTCGCACGGTTAAGTAAATGTGTAATTTTAAGATCTAAATGTGTATTTTCTATTCATGCGTAGATTGCCAAGTATTAAATCTACTGATACAAAGAATTCTATGTGTTATAAGCACCTTTTCAGCATATTTATGGAACTGTCCATACACAAGGTATTAATTTCACTAAGTTTGGTTTATAGGATATTTGTGCGATGTATTTAAAGGCTGTATTTATAGCTAAATGTCAACCTTTCGAGCAAGCAATCACAGCTTGGTGTCTGGATGGTGGTGCGAGTTAGAACCCACTCTCCTGTTACCTGTGGGACATGAGTTCCCAGCCCAGACTGCTGGGATTGAGGTCTCCTCTCTGTATTGTCTGTAACGTTAAAAATAATGAGTTTGGGTCTGAATTCCATTCCTAATGGTTACAGGTCTACAGCACACTATTGCGCCTTTAGTTGGTTACAGATTGGCACTGTACTGCTAATCTCTAGGAGGCCGTAAAGATGGCAGGTGTGAGAAATGGGAAAAAAATCACACTACTGCAATCAGGATTAAAGTCCGTAATATGCCTTAATTTTGCAATTTGTGGGTTGGAATCTCATATAAAACTGAGGACAATAGTACATTATGAGGTGCTAAACATGGTCAGTTATTCTGGTGGCTGGAAAGGATCGACTAGAGCCAGTTGCTGATTTATGCTGATGTGCGAAAAAGGTACAAACACCTGGCAGTGTTGTTATAAGCAAGAATTGACTCAAAACGGATTGTAAAAAAATACAAATTATCCCTTGAAGCATAACAAATCTCTCTTTAATAACTAAAATCACCACCTAACAGTAACTAGGCCAAATTCATGTTCTAAAGTTTGACTAGCCATCTTGCATTAGCAAAGAAGGAAGGATAGAAGGAAGAACTTTATCTCTCAAAATTCCCACGGTGTTTCACATGAATCACTTTGAAATGCAGTGACTGTTGTGTCGGCAAACATGGCAGCCAATTTACACACAAACAATAATGAGATAAGTGACCAGTTAATCTGTTTTTGGTGGTGGTAATTGAGGAGGGGAATGTTTAACAGGACATTAGGAGAATGATACAGTACAGGCGGAGACCATTCAGCCCATCGTGCCTGTGCCGGCTCTTTGAAAGAGCTCTCCAATTAGTCCCACTCACCTCTTTCCCCAGAGCCCTGCAAAGTTTTCCTTTTCAAGTATATATCCAGTTCCCTTTTTTAATAGTGTCATGGGATCTTTAGCTTGCACTTAAAACCATAGGAACAGGCAGATGGCGCCTCAGTTTAGTGTCTCAACTGGTATCTCTTTCCCCAAGTGGGGTCTGACCAGTGTACTGTAAAGCCTCCAACAGTGCAGCACTGGAGTGTCAGGCTAGATTATATGCTCAAATCCTGGAGTAGGACTTGAACCTGTGATGTTCTGGCCAGGATGTGACGGTGCTACCAACTAAGTCAACTTGTCATAAATACAGTACATAAATACAATGGGTATGAAGAGAATCATTTTATGATTATACTAGGTGGGCGTCACACAGTGAACTGGTCGAAATACTACGGTTTTAATGTGCAGTGGTCAGACCCCACTTGGAGTAGCATTCAATTCTGGTCTCTTAGCACTATTTCCCAATGCAATAAAACTGTAGTCCTTTCAAGGATTTCATTTCCTGATATTAGAATAAAGAACATAGAAAAGCATACTGCAGCAGAATAATGCACAGTCACAAACTTTGTCAGCCAAATTTCATGTTTACTTAATTAAAATAAGTCCCATCAGTCTACTACATCTTACCACTGCATCTACTCATTGTCCCTACTACCTTCCTGCTCACTTGTGTACCTAACCCCTAACTGGTGCATGGTTCTCCCTGAGTGATAGAAGGTTGAGACGGTGCTGGCTGGCTGGAACATTTTGGCCCACCCACAGTTTAGGAGCTGAGCTGCTGTTTGTGCTTTTGGGTGCGAGGATTATGGCATAAATTGGGAAAGAGTGAAAGGACTCTCCTCTGCATCTGGCAGAGTCTAGAACTAGGGGGCATAGTCTCCGGACAAGGAGTCGACCATTTAAGACTGAGATGAGGAATTTCTTCATTCAGAGGGTTGTGAATCTTTGGAATTCTCTACCCCAAAGGGCTGTGGATGCTGAGTTGTTGAGTATATTCAAGGCTGAGGTAGATAGATTTTTGGACTTTAGGGGAATCAAGTGATACAGGGATCGGGCGGGAAAGTGGAGTTGAGGCCGAGGATCAGCCATGATCTTATTGAATGGCGGAGCAGGCTTGAAGGGCCGTATGGCCGACGCCTGCTCCTGTTTCTTTATTCCTGCTCCTAATTCTTATGTTCTTGTGTTCTTATGGCCTGTGCTTTACGTGACCCAAGTGCTGGACGCTGACACGGGATGGTCATAAAATGTACCATCCCCCGAACACTGATATCCATCACTTCAATGAGTACAGATAAACTCCTCCCTGTTTCAGTCGGAGCATCAAAGCTGGTGGCAGAAGTAATGCAAAATAGCCCTTTAAAATGCAAAATTTGGCATTTCACTAGGTGATTTGCATAGAAGGATTTTAATTGGTTTTCGTAATTTAGTTAAAAAAAATCGCACATTGAAACTTCAAAAATGTCACCAAGATTATGGTGAACTCAAAATGTAATCACAATTATACTGGAGTGGTTTTAATTGACATTTGATTAAGGAGAGCTACAGCAAATTGAGGACGTTCCTGAATGAATGTGTGTCAGGAATCTAGAAGAGGCCAAATGCAGCAGCGTTTGGTTTGTTGAGTAGGACTGTTCATTTCTCTTTCAAATAAATATACTTTAAAACAGCTGAATACTGGAATTCACGCTACCATTTTTATACTATTACGGTAAACACTAGTGTTCAGTTTTGAATATTAAATATTTCTGTGAAAATGTTAATTGAATCATCGTAAAGAATTATCACTTGGACAGTCTAAGATGCTCCTTCAAACCTACTTCTTTGACCAAGCTTTTGGTCATCTGTCCTAATATCTCCTTATGTGGCTCGGTGTTAAATTTTGTTTGATAATCGCTCCTGTGAAGCACCTTGGGATGTTTTATTACGTAAGGGTGCTGTATAAAGTTGTTGGCCTGTAATTTCCGATAGGAGGCTTCCTGCGTGCGGATGCCTCCTATCGGGGAAAAAAATCTACGAACTTAGCTGAGGGCTCCCGCGGTCTGGCCATTTCCGATCCTGGGCCTCTCCATGACGAAATGCGCACGGCCCACGTATCCCAGGGGCGCAGGCGGTTCGCAAGCGTCCCTGGGATCACGTGGGCCAGGCAAGCCAATGGGAGAAGGGAATCCCCCTTCATACTTTTGACAGATAGACCTGTCAAAAGTATGAATGGGGATCACTGAAAAAAGATATCAAAACATTAAATACATTTTTAAAAAACCATCATGTTTTTAAAATGAGTTAAAAATTAAATTAAATATTTTAAACAAAAATTTAATTTTTTGAGAATAATTAGTTTTTTTACAGGGGCTAAAAATAAACTTAACTTTTTTAAAAGTATTTTTAAATTATAAATGAGTGAAATTTAAAAAAAAACTTTTTAAAACTCTTATGCTGGTAAAAGCAGGCCTTACGCCTGCTTTTACCAGGCGTAAGATTTTTAAGGGATTTCAGCGGGCAGAGGTTCTGCAGAAAGCGGAACTCTCCACCCGCAGAGGCCCTTCTCCAGGGCAGGCGTCCGATCTGTCAAGAGCATTCTTGACAGATCGGAAATGCCGGTTTTCAGCGCATGCGCTTCGCATGCCTGAAACCGGCATTTCTGATGTCCCTACGGGTGGGTACACAGCGCGTACACACCCGTAGGGATCGGAAAATACGGGCTGTTGTTTTGGCTACCCTGGTTCAGCCCTTCAGTAAGGCTACTTATACTATATTACAATCTACTGTCATTTCCATTATAGTAATAATTTAGGCTGTTAACCTGAAAGCTTCTAAAGTGCCACCAAGTCGGGGAATTTTCTGTTCGGCTGTACAAAGGACCTCACAGATTAATATCTTGTTTACAGAATAATTGTAGCTTTGCTCAAAAACAAGATATTTTAAACAAAAACTGCCCAAATTCTAATTCTGCCCACTATTGTGTTGGCGTGTGTATGTAATTTAAAGTTGTATATTCATGTGTGAATGAAGTTCTCCCTCATTATACAGCGCACACTTGTGCCACAAGATGGCAATATAAACCGATCTGTACTTCAATCTACATCAAAGGATACAAAGCTGTTACTCTGTTAGATTTATTTATATTTTAGTCGCAGTGTTCAGTGAATTGGAGGATGTTTCTCTTGCCTATAGCATGTGCATGTTCTCTCTATCACGGAGTAGCTAAGGTGACTAGTATAGATGCATTTAAGGGGAAGCTAGATAAGCTTATGAGGGAGAAGGAAATAGAGGGTTATGGTGATAGTTAGATGAGGAAGGATGGGAGGAGGCTCGAGTGGAGCATAAATGCCGGCATGGACTGGTTGGGCCGAATGGCCTGTTTCTGTGCTGTATATCCTATGTAATTCCACGTAAAAACTCTTACTCTGTTGGCTTCCATGATTCCCTACTACTTTCGCCTTATACACTTCCGCTCTCTTCCCTACCTCTTGCCATTTTAGTCCTCCCCTTTCCCCAGCTTTCTGTCCAATAATGAATCCTACGCTTCCCCCCACCTTTAGAGCACAGTGCCACCTAGCTTCTGAAGGACTGAAAGGTAAGTAATGATAAATGGAGATACTTTACTGCTTAAAACTGACAGTCGTGCGTGATAAAAATAACACAAGTAAACGTGACACAAACACACAGTCTCAAAACTTTGAATATATGGATAGATATATTCCAACACCACCAAAACAGATATAATTATTCATTCACCCTTCTGCAGTTTGTGAGACCTTGCTGTGTGCAAATTAGTTGCCATGTTTGCCTACAATAGCTTCAAAAGTAATTCATTGCCTGTGAATTGTTTTGGCTGTGCTGAGGGCATGAAAGCTGCTATATAAATGCAAGTTCCTTCTATCAACAAAAATTGTGGATTTTTATTTTTGCTGAATTAGCTTACGAAAGTGTGTTTCAAGTAAATGAGATATTCCAAAAAGCTTTAAAAAGTTGTGACAAGGTATTGTGTTTTCTGATTTGTATGTTACAGAAAAAGTTTATTTTATCTTAACTGCAAGATATTATCAAGACTGAACTATAGAACTGAAAATATTTGTCAGCTTACAGTGGGGGGAAAAAAAAGTGCATTTTATTTGAAAATTGCAGAAACTTTGAATCGTATTACACTCTCCTGCTTGTTTTTTCACATTGAGCAATTAACAAAGTCTTGTATGTTCTAGTCCCTGGAGAGTTCCCAATCGTGCCTGTCCATATAGGGGAGAGGTCAAGCAGAGGCTGAGCACATCTCCACAGGGAGAGGGGTAAATCAGGAAACAGATCTGCTCTGGCTGCCCACTTGCACCGTATAAAAGATTAACCAACTTGCATTTATGTAGCATCTTTAATGTAGTAAAACATCCCACGGAGCTTCACAGGAGCGTTATCAAACAAAATTTGAGACAAAGCCACAAAGAGATATTAGGACAGGGGACAAAAACTCCTCCCTTCTGACTGCACTGGGGGAGCTTTGGGACATCCCAATGACATGAAAGGCACGATAGAAATTCAAGTTCCTTCTTTCTTTTGATTACTTTCTAAACATTTATTTTTGTTTCGATTGGAATGGCAGAGTAATCAGTCAAAATAACAACTTCTGGTGATGAGGTCAGTTCGATGGAGGTACTGTCAGTCTGGCATGGGGCAGCATTGTCATTTTGCCATAACCATGAGAGGGTTTTTTGTGAAGCGCTGCGCTTGTAAATGGCTCGTTTGCCATGTCTCAAGAAAGCATTAATCATCGAGAACAGTGTGCAATTCAAAGTAAGAGTGACGGTATACAGTCGGTCCACTGGACCTACATGCAGCATATTTACTGCACTGTGCCAGCACGCAGGAAGTCCACTCCATTGCAGTTAATAGTCTGATTCACTCTACAAGTAACGGAGAAGTACCAATACTGCAAATGGTCTTTCTGAAAGAAATTCACTGCTGCCCTTAATCGGTGGTGTTCATGCTAAGATAGTTACTTTTATACTTTGCGTTCTTTGTATGGATGTTACTAAATAAAGAACTTATGGATTTGTCCCGCATAATGGTTATTTTAAGATGTTCACTCATTCTTTGAAAACCACTCAGCCAGATTATTGCATTGATACTTGAATGTCTGAGAATTGATGTTAACTACTTTGGATCCTGTCTGCTGAAGTCAGCATCCTTGGGGATGCAGTGATTTTTTTTTTTGAAAAGCTATTTGCAAATTCCTGTGAGAAGATGTGATCTATTGGGGGTGGAGGAAGGGAAGAGAACTAATGGTGCTCTGTCCAGAGCAAAAAAGGTACTGCAATTTTATATTGTACAGTATGTGCAACAATAACATTTCCCATTAACCAGTACCCTCTGGGAATTTTAAGTACTTGTAAGTAAAATTTTGTGCTTTCTAATGAAGCCTGATTAATGTTGAGTAAAGATAGTCCTGGGATACTTGAGCCAGGCTGCGTCCAATTCCATTATGAGGCTAATTATTACACTGACAAGTTATCGATCGAATGTGCTCAACAGTTCTTACTGACATTTATATCTCTTCCACCCCCTTCCTTTTTCCCATTTGTGCATTGCTCCTGCTTTGATACCATCGTCACCTCACCAGTGACCTAGCACTACGGAACTGTTTCCTCACGACAGACTTGACTGTAAAAATCGGCGATTATGGGATAGGATTCAGCCGGTACAGGGTAAGCAGTTTGCTCCTTCGGAGCTTTTCGATCTTGTGTGCTACTTATTTCAGTGCTCCTCTGGATGTGTATCTATTGGTAGTGGCTAGGCTTATTGTGGTTGAAGGCTAAATTCTGCATTGTTTACAGCATGAGCCACTCCTTTTATTTATATATAGCTGCTGGAGATAACTCAATCAAATTATGCGTGTGGGTAAATGTGTAAAAATTGTAGCAGTAAGGGGTGTTAAGTTAGGTTACAAAATGTTTGTTGAATACATTGCAGTAATTCAGTAAATGTGGATTTCAGAGACCGTCACAGGAAAATTCCACTCTCGAGACAGCAGTGATGCCGAATGCCACACCTTTTTTTTGCTCTGCATTTCTAAACACAGATGTTTTAATTGAGTGGAAAATGGTTATGTTTGGTCCTCCAGCTTAAAAATCCCCAAATTATCACCAGTATTGAACTTCTCTCGGACCCACTGCAGTTATTATAATTGACGAGATGCGGTTAGTGTTAGATTAATGGTGTAGTAGAAGATGCCTCTGGGGAGCCAGAGTTTAATTTCCAGCCAAGGGTATGTAAAAGTCACCGTATCAGGTGGTTAAAAGGTCACGTGATGAGCAAACTGCGTAATGTGGAGATGGTGTGTTTTGGAACATTAACCAGCATCTAGCCTAATGGTACTAAAAACTTTCACAAGATGCAAGAAGTATATTTATTCTTCACATCTTTATCGTGTTTTAGTGCAAAAGGTACCACAGCGTGCAATTACATCTTTAGATTATATCTAAATGTTGTCCACTAATAGCTCCCTCGTCTGTAGCAAATGATTTATAGGCTGGGGGGGGGAAAATTATATCAATAAAATCTGACGACAGGTTGTTCTGTAGTCCCTACTGTCTCATTCTCCCAGCTGGAGCAGGATACATAGGGACGTGAACCATATGTTTAAAAAAAATTAAAAAAATTCTATCTCTGTTCAAAAAAAAAATCACATATAATGTACACCTGGTTTCTGGCCCATTTTCTAACGTACAATAGTGCATTTGTTCATAAATCAGTTTTAATGTTGGTTATTGTATGATTTCTGTACAGTGGGCAATTGGCTTTTGGGTTAACTTTTCTATGTGAAACCGGTTCTCTTTTTATCCAACAAAATTCCAGTTGTTACCCAAGGCAAAATGTGCTTACAGTGTGAAATGTGATGCAAATAATTTTGCTGCAAGGCAAATGCAGTAGAATTCTCCTGATTTCTATTACATCCCTTGCCTCCAAATTCCAGTATTGTGGAATCCAACCCATCATACAAGGATATAGTTCTGTCATTTGTGGCCATCACTCGCGCCTCTAGAATCAGAAGGTTGTGGGTTCAAGTCCCACTCCAGAGACTTGAACACAAAAATCTAGGCTGACACTCCAGTGGAGTGCTGCACTGTCGGAGGTGCCATCTTTCCGATGAGACGTTAAACTGATTCCCCGTCTGCCCGCTCAGGTGGACGTGAAAGATCCGATGGCACTATTTCGAAAAAGAGCAGAGGAGTTCTCCCCAGTGTCCTGGGGCCAATATTTATCCCTCAATCAACATCACTAAAACAGATTATCTGGTCATTATCACATTGCTGTTTGTGGGACCTTGCTGTGCGCAAATTGGCTGCCACGTTTCCTACATTACAACAGTGACCACACTTCAAAAAGTACTTCATTGGCTGTAAAGTGCTTTGGGACATCCGGTGGTCGAGCAAGGTGCTATCTACATGCATGTCTTTCTTTCTTTCTGAAATTTGATTAAATCTAATCATTTGTGGCCATCAGTTTAAAAAAAAAACAAAAGTTGCCTGACGAGTTCACTGACATTCTTTAGGGGAGTGAACCTGCTACTCCTACCCGGTCGGGCCCGCACAGGACTCCAGTCCTGCACTTTGTGGTTGACTCTCTGCTCTTTGGAGTTGCCCAGCATGCCAGTCAGTTATACAAGCGGTCGCTACAGAGGAAGGCGGCCCATCATCCCCACCACCACGTTCTTCGGGCAACTACAGCTTGGGCAACAAATGCAGCCTTGCAAGTGTCTCCCATATCCAACAGTAGCAGGCTCGTAATTCAATAGAATTTAAATATTGGAAATGGTTCCGCAATTAAAATGAAGATATAAATCTTTCCAAATTGTTTGGGGTGGGGCCCAGTATTTTCTTTTTCAGTGAGCCCATCTGCAAGTTTCATTTACATGTCTTATGCACATTAAATTTGTGCTTTTTTTTTTGCAAAATGTCCTGCAGGTTATGCAAATGTCAGTTTAAAATACATACAGCATGCAACTGAGTATCTGTTAAATTCAAGTTATACTTTGTTTTTCTGAAACTAGGAGGATTATATTGTAAGTAATGATGGTCAGTATATTCCTCTGCGCTGGATTTCGCCTGAGCTTGTGGGTGACGTCTATGGGAGCATGGTAGTAGCAGAACAGACGAGACACAGCAATATTTGGTAAGCCTACACTGATCGCTTCTGATTTTGAAGTAACCTTTCATTGTTCTCTGTCCTCTGCACACAAGGGTTACTTTGTACCACCCAAGCAGTATTGACCGCACATAGAAGGACACGCTGGGCTGAGAAACCTTTTTGCATTTCACTCATTCTTACGGTCACAGCACCAACTTTTCATTTAAAGAAAAGCAAAATACTGCGGATCCTGGAAATCTGAAATAAAAACAGAAATTCCTGGAAATACTCAGCAGGTCAGGCAGCATCCTAGAATCATAGAAATTTGCAGCACAGAAGGAGGTCATTCGGCCCATCTTGTCCGTGCCGGCTGACAAAGAGCTATTCAGCCTACTCCCACTTTCCAGCTCTTGGTCCATAGCCTTGTAGGTTACAGCACTTCAAGTGCATATCCAAGTACTTTTTAAATGTGATGAGGGTTTCTGCCTCTACCACCCTTTCAGGCAGCGAGTTCCAGACCCCCACCACCCTCTGGGTGAAAACATTTCTCCTCCAATCCCCTCGAAACCTCCTACCAATTACTTTAAATCAATGCCCCCTGGTTATTGACCCTCTCTGCTAAGGGAAATAGGTCCTTCCTATCCACTCTATCTAGGCCCCTCATAATTTTATACACCTCAATTAGGTCTCCCCTCAGCCTCCTCTGTTCCAAAGAAAAACAACCCCAGCCTATCCAATCTTTCTTCATAGCTAAAATTCCCCAGCCCAGGCAACATCCTCATAAATCTCCTCTGCACACCCTCTAGTGCAATCACAACCTTCCTGTAATGTGGTGACCAGAACTACACACAGTATTCTAGCTGCGGCCTAACTAGTGTTTTATACAGTTCAAGCATAACCTCCCTGCTCTTATATTCTATGCCTCGGCTAATAAAGGCAAGTATCCCGTATGCCTTCTTAACCACCTTATCTAACTGTCCTGCTACCTTCAGGGATCTGTGGACATGCACTCCAAGGTCCCTCTGATCCTCTGCATTTCTCAGTGTCCTACCATTTATTGTATATTCCCTTGCCTTGTTAGCCCTCCCCAAATGCATTACCTCACACTTCTCCGGATTGAATTCCATTTGCCACTGTTCTGCCCACCTGACCAGTCCACTGATATTTTCCTGCAGTCTACAGCTTCCTTCTTAATTATCAACCACACGGCCAATTTTTGTATCATCTGCAAACTTCTTAATCATACTTCCTACATTCAAGTCCAAATCATTGATATATACTACAAAAAGCAAAGAACCTAGCACTGAGCCCTGCGGAACTCCACTGGAAACCGCATTCCAGTCACAAAAACACTCTTCGACCATTGACCTTTGTTTCCTGCCTCTGAGCCAATTTTGGATCCAATTTGCCACTTTGCCTTGGATCCCATAGGCTTTTACTTTCGTGATCAGTCTGGCATGTGGGTCCTTATCAAAAGCCTTGCTAAAATCTGTATAGGCTACATCAAACGCACTAACCTCATCGACCCTCCTTGTTACCTCCTCAAAAAATTCAATCAAGTTAGTCAGGCACGACCTTCCCTTAACAAGTCCATGCTGACCGTCCCTGATTAATCCGTGTCTTTCTAAATGAAGATTTATCCTGTCCCTCAGAATTTTTTCCAATAATTTTCCCACCACCGAGGTTAGACTGACTGGCCTGTAATTACTCGGTCTATCCCTTTCTTCCTTTTTAAACAATGGTACCACCTTAGCAGTCCTCTGGCACCACACCTGTACAAAATTGAGAGGTCGTACAACACCAGGTTATAGTCCAACAGTTTTATTTGAAATCACAAGCTTTCGAGCTATCGATTGCCTTCCTCAGGTGAAGTCCTGAGGAAGGGGCAATCGATAGCTCCGAAAGCTTGTGATTTCAAATCTGTTGGACTATAACCTGGTGTTGTACGACCTCTCATTTTGTCCACCCGAGTCCAACACATCTCCGCATCATGACCACACCTGTAGCCAGAGAGGATTGGAAAATGATGGTCAGAGCCTCTGCTATTTCCTCTCTTACTTCTCTTAACAGTCTGGGATACATTTCATCTGGGCCTGGGGATTTATCCACTTTCAAAGATGCTAATCCCCTTAATACTTCCTCTTTCACTGTTTATTTCATCTAATATTCACACTCCTCCTCCCTGAATATCCCCATCCTCAATGATGGTGGAGCCCAGCATGTGAGTGCAAAAGACAAGGCTGAAGCGTTTGCAACCATCTTCAGCCAGAAGTGCCGAGTGGATGATCCATATCGGCCTACTCCTGAGGTCCCCACCATCACAGAAGCCAGTCTTCAGCCAATTCGATTCACTCCACGTGATATCAAGAAACAGCTGAGCGCACTGGATACAGCAAAGGCTATGGGCCCCAACAACATCCCGGCTATGGTGCTAAAGCCTTGTGCTCCAGAACTTGCTGCGCCTCTAGCCAAGCTGTTCCAGTACAGCTACAACACTGACATCTATCCGACAAATGTGGAAAACTGCCCAGGTATGTCCAGTCTACAAAAAGCAGGACAAATCCAATCTGGCCAATTACCGCCCCATCAGTCTACTCTCAATTATCAGCAAAGTGATGGAAGGTGTCATCGACAGTGCTATCAAGCGGCACTTACTCACCAGTAACCTGCTCACTCATGCCCAGTTTGGGTTCCGCCAAGACCACTCGGCTCCTGACCTCATTACAGCCTTGGTCCAAACATGGATAAGGGAGCTGAATTCCAGAGATGAGGTGAGAGTTACTGCCCTCGACATCAAGGCAGCATTTGACCGAGTGTGGCATCAAGGAGCCCTAGTAAAACTGAAGACAATGGGAATCGGGGGGGGCGGGGGGGAAACTCTCCACTGGCTGGAGTCATACCTAGCACAAAGGAAGATGGTTGTGGTGGTTGAAGGTCAATCATCACAGCCCCAGGACATCGCTGCAGGAATTCCTCAGGGCAGTGTCCTAGGCCCAACCATCTTCAGCCGCTTCATCAATGATCTTCCCTCCAACAAAAGGTCAGAAATGGGATGTTCGCTGATGACTGCACAGTGTTCAGTGCCATTCCCAACTCCTCCAATAATGAAGCAGTCCATGCCCGCATGCAACAAGACCTGGACGACGCTCAGGCTTGGGCTGATAAGTGGCAGGTAACATTCGCGCCACACAAGTGCCAGGCAATGACTATTTCCAACAAGCGAGAGTCTAACCACCGCCCCTTGACATTCAGCAGCATTACCATCGTCGAATCCCCCACCATAAACATCCTGGGGGGTCACCATTGACCAGAAACTTAACTGGACCAGTCAAATAAATACTGTGGCAACAAGAGCAGGTCAGAGGCTGGGTATTCTGCGGCGAGTGTCTCACCTCCTGACTCCCCAAAGCCTTTCCACCATCTACAAGGCACAAGTAAAGAGTGTGATGGAATACTCTTCACTTGCCTGGATGAGTGCAGCTCCAACAACACTCGAGAAGCTCGACACCATCCAGGACAAAATAGCCCGCTTGATTGGCACCCCATCCACCACCTTAAACATTCACTCCCTCCACCACCAGCGTACCGTGGCTGCAGTGTGTACCATCTACAAGATGCACTGTAGCAAATCACCAAGGCTTCTTCGGCAGCACCTCCCAAACCCACGACCTCTTCCATCTAGAAGGACAAGGGCAGCAGGCGCATGGGAACGCCACCACCTCCAAGTCACACACCATCCTGACTTAGAAGTATATCGCCGATCCTTCATCGTCGCTGGGTCAAAATCCTGGAACTCCCTCCCTAACACTGTGGGAGTACCTTCATCACACGGACTGCAGCAGTTCAAGAAGGCGGCTCACCACGATCTTCTCACGGGCATTTAGGGATGGGCAATAAATGCTGGCCTTGCCAGCGACACCCACATCCCATAAACGAATTTAAAAAAAAACTTCTCCTCCCTGATTGCAATTTCTGCATCGTCCCTCTCTTTTGTGAAAACAGACGCAAAGTATTCATTAAGAACCATACCCACGTCTTCCGCCTCCACACACAGGTTACCTTTATGGTCCCTAATAGGCCCTACTCTTACTTTAGTTATCCTCTTGCTCTTAATGTATTTATAAAACATCTTTGGGTTTTCCTTGATTTTACTTGCCAATATTTTTTCATGCCTGTGAAGAGAGAAACAGAGTTAACGTTTCAGTCCTGATGAAAGGACATCGAAATGAAACGTTAACTCTTTTTCTCTCTCCACGGATGGTACCTGACCTGCTGAGTATTTCCAGCATTTTTTGTTTTTATGTTAGAACCTTTTATTTGTGTTCTCATCAAATGTTAATTGAGTCAGAAATTTTAATGATTTATTTGAAAAAGCAAGTGGTGCAAACCCGAATCTGCCAGAATTGTCACTGGTTTTCTTTCTTGTGCATTATTTTATGAGTGATTAAAAAGTGACACATATCTCTCTCAACCTTTTAAATCTTCCTTTTTACAGGTCGTTGGGTGTTGTGTTGTGGGAGTTATTTGAGAGTGCCAGCCAGCCCTACATGCACCTTTCCGACAAAGAGGTGCTAATCTTTGTTATAAAGGAACAGCAAATTAAACTCCCTAAGCCACAGCTGGAGTTGACTCATTCGGACAGATGGTAATTGCTTGGTTTTATAGCTTCATATATTTTTTGTTGAAAAGTAATTCCCACTTTTGTACCTGTGTTAGTCATAGGGCTTATGTAGACAAGGCACTGTTGCTAGGAAACAAAGATGCATGATGCATTTATCTTGACGTAAAATGTCTGCATACGTATATTTATAAACCTGCAGAGTCAAAAATATTAAGCAAATCTATGCCTCAGAATGAATCTACGTCAGTGTAATCAGATTGAGCTTGCAGTTGCATTGTCGTGTCTGCAGTACATTATTGGTGAAAAAACATCTGTTTAAAAGTAGCCAGGCACGGAGAGATGCAATACATTATACAAGCTGGTGCTTGGAACTCGTTTTCTCTCAATTACATGTTTAGAATGAAAGCTCATTGTACAAGAGTGGTCCTAAACCATGGATGATTTTCTATTTGGAGTTAAAGTGCGATCAGTGTAGGCTTACCAAATATTGCTGTGTCTCATCTGTTCTACCATGATCCCATAGACGTAACCCACAAGCTCAGGGCAACACGGTGGCATAGTGGTTAGCACTGTTCCCTCACAGCGCCAGGGACCCGGGTTCGAATCCGGCCTAGGGTGACTGTCTGTGTGGAGTTTGCACATTCTCCCCGTGTCTGCGTGGGTTTCCTCCGGGTGCTCTGGTTTCCTCCCACAGTCAAAGATGTGCGGGTTAGGTTGATTTGGCTATGATAAATTGACCCTTAGTATTAGGGGGATTAAATACGTGGGGTTACGGGGATAGGGTGGGATATGTGTCGGTGCAGGCTCGATGGGCCGAAATGGCCTCTATCTGCACTGTGGGGATTCTGTGATTCTGTGAAATCCAGCGCAGAGGAATATACTGACCATCATTACTTACAATATAATCCTCCTAGTTTCAGAAAAAAAGTACAACTTAAATTGCGTTGACTCATTAAAAGTGTAAATTGGCAAGGGCTTGCAATGAAATTCTTCCATGTTGGTATCCATCGTGGCAGAGCACTGTGGGTTGGAAACTTGAGAAAGCAGCTTGTGATCAAACTGCAGTTGGTTTCAAGGCAAAATGGGACAAAATCGGTAAGGAATGGTAGCTTCTCCTCGTATCCCTTTAGAAGACATTGGGGGGCAGTTCAGGCATGAGTGTGCAGGCAAGTGACTAAGCAGCTTAGCAGCTGAGCCCCTTTCGGCTGAAGTAGAAGGGGTGCTACATGAGGTAGTTGTGAGGAGAGGGCCCTTTGTACCACTCCATTTGCACCATCGCCATGGGTCTGTTACTGTTGCTGGATTGCAGGGCTATGGGGTTAGGGCAGGGGAGTGGGACTAATTGAATAACTCTTTCAAAGTTGCCAGCACAGGAACAATGGGCTGAATGGCCTCCTCCTGTACTCTGTCATTCTATGAAAACGAAGGACAGAGAAAGTTTAGCTGGTCCATCAACTCTGTCCCATACTGTCATAGTGCATCTCATACACACTGTGTATCCCCATCTATCCACCCATGCTATTTCCTCGGAGAGGCAAACAACCTAGAGGAGAAAAAAACCGAGAGGGAAATTCATCTCCAACTCCCGAAGGCAATCAAACAAGTTTCAGGAGACCACAGTGACTGGGAGACACATCCCCCCAATACCCACCTATCTTCTATCCGTAGCAATGCCGGCCTCACTCAGGAACTTGTCCAGTTCCCTTTTGAATGTTTGCAGCCAATCTGCACGCATTGTATGAGCCGGCAACTTGTTCCAGAGGTCAATGTCTCTTTAGGAAAATAAGTACCTCCTGCTATCTCATTTAGTTCCATACTTATCATAGAATCATAGAATGGTTACAGCACAGAAGGAGGCCATTCTGCCCGTCGAGCCTGTGCCGGCTCTCTGCAAGAGCACTTAAGCTAGTCCCACTACCCCGCACCCCTGCAATTTTTTTTCCTTTAGGTACTTAGCCAATTCCCTTTGAAAGCCACGATTGAATCTGCCACCACCACCCTTTCAGGCAGTGCATTCCAGATCATAACCACTCGCTGCGTAAAAACATTTTTCCTCATGTCGCCTTTGGTTCTTCTGCCAATCATCTTGAATCTGTGTCCTCTGGTTCTCAACCCTTCCGCCAATGGGAACAGTTTCTCTCTATCTACTCTGTCTAGACCCCTCATGATTTTGACACCTCAATCAAATCTCCTCTCAACCTTCTCTGCTCTAAGAACATTCCCTGCTTCTCCAGTCTATCCATGTAACTGAAATCCCTCATCCCTGGGACCATTCTTGTAAATCTTTTCTGCACCCTCTCTAAGGCCTTCACATCCTTCCTTAAGTGCGGTGCCCAGAATTGGACACAATACTCCAGTTGAGGCCGAACCAGTGTTTTATAAAGGTTCATTATAACTTCCTTGCTTTTGTACTCTATGCCTCTATTTATAAAGCCCAGGATGCCGTAAGCTCTTTTAACCGCTTTCTCAACCTGCCCTGCCACCTTCAACGATTTATGAACATATACCCCCAGGTCGCTCTGTTCATGCACCCCCTTTAGAATTGTACCCTTTAGTTTATACATACGAACATACGAATTAGGAGCGGGAGTAGTCCACTTGGGCCCTTGAGCCTGCTCCGCCATTCAATATGATCATGGCTGATCTGATTACTCCACATTCCCACCTACCCCCGATAACCTTTCACCCCCTTGCTTATCAAGAATATATCTACCTCTGCCTTAAAATTATTCAAAGACTCTGCTTCCACTGCCCTCTGAGGAAGAGAGTTCCAAAGACTCATGACCCTCTGAGAAAAAATTTCTCCTCATCTCAGTCTTAAATGGGCAACCCCTTATTTTTAAACAGTGATCTGTAGTTCTAGATTCTCCCACAAGAGGAAACATCCTCTCCACATCCACCCTGTCAAGACCCCTCGGGATCTTGTGTTTCAATCAAGTCACCTCTTACTTTTCTAAACTCCAGCGGATACAAGCCTAGCCTGTCCAACCTTTCCTCATAAGACAACCCGCCCATTCCAGGTATTAGTCTAGTAAGCCTTCTCTGAACTGCTTCCAACGCATTTACATCCTTCCTTAAATAAGGAGACCAATACTGTACACAGTACTCCAGATGTGGTCTCACCAATGCCCGGTATAACTGAAGCATAACCTCCCTACTTTTGTATTCAATTCCCCTCGCAATAAACGATAACATTCTATTAGCTTTCCTAATTACTTGCTGTACCTGCATAGTAACCTTTTGTGATTCATGCACTAGGACACCCAGATCCCTCTGCATCTCAGAGCTCTGCAATCTCTCCATTTAGATAATATGCTTCTTTTTTATTCTTCCTGCCAAAATGGACAATTTCACATTTTCCCACATTATACTCCATTTGCCAGATCTTTGCCCACTCCTTTGCCCTCCTGTATGCATCAGAGACATGGGCCATGTACAGCAGGTACCTCAAAGCACTGGAGAGGTACCACCAACGCTGCCTCCGCAAGATCCTGCCAATCCATTGGCAGGATAGGCGCACCAACGTCTGTGTTCTCGCTCAGGCCAACATCCCCAGCATCGAAGCTTTGACCACGCTCGATCAACTCCGATGGACGGGCCACATCGTCCGCATGCCCGATACGAGACTCCCAAAACAAGCGCTCTACTCGGAGCTCCGACACGGCAAGAGAGCCCCAGGTGGGCAGAGGAAACGCTTCAAGGACACCCTCAAAGCTTCCTTGAAGAAGTGCAACATCCCCACCGATACCTGCAAATCCCTGGCCCAAGACTGCACAAAGTGGAGGAGAAGCATCCGGGAAGGCGCCGAACACCTCGAGTCTCTTCGCCGGGAGCAAGCGCAAGGAGCGCACGTCAACCCAAGCACCCCACCCACCCGCCCCTTCAACCACCGTCTGCCCCACCTGTGACAGAGACTGTAGGTCCCGCATTGAACTCATCAGTCACCTGAGAACTCATATTTTGTGTGGAAGCAAGTCATTCTTGGTTCCGAGGAACTACCTAAGAAGAAGAACCTATCTATATCCCATTGTAGCCTCTTTATGTCCTCTTCACAATTTACTTTCCTACCTATCTTTGTATCATCAGCAAATTTAGCAACCATACCTTCGGTCCCTTCATCCAAGTCATTTATATAAATTGTAAAAAATTGAGGCCCCAGCACTGAACCCTGTGGCACACCACTCGTTACATCTTGCCAATCAGAAAATTTATGCCTGCTCTCTGTTTCCTGTTAGCTGGCCAATCTTCTATCCATGCCAATATGTTACCCCCCTACACCATGAGCTTTTATTTTCCGCAATAACCTTTGATGTGGCACCTTATCAAATGCCTTCTGGAAATCTAAGTACAGTACATCCCACCAGTTCCCCTTTATCCACAGCACATGTTACTTCCTCAAAGAACTCCAATAAATTGGTTAAACATGATTTCCCTTTCACAAAACCATGTTAACTCTGCCTGATTACCTTGAACTTTTCTAAGTGCCCTGCTATAACGTCTTTAATAATAGCTTCTAACATCTTCCCTATGACAGATGTTAAGCTAACTGGCCTGTAGTTTCCTGCTTTCTGTCTCCCTCCCTTTTTGAATAAAGGAGTTACATTTGCTATTTTCCAATCTAATGGAACCTTCCCCGAATCTAGGGAATTTTGGAAAATTAAAACCAACGCATCAACTATCTCACTAGCCACTTCTTTTAAGACCCTAGGATGAAGTCCATTAGGACCCGGGGACTTGTCAGCCCGCAGCTCCAACAATTTTCTCAGTACCACTTCCCTGGTGATTGTAATTTTCTTGATTTCCTCCCTCCCTTCCATTTCCTGATTTACAGCTATTTCTGGGATGTTACTTGTATTCTCTATAGTGAAGACCGATGCAAAATATCTGTTCAATTCAACTGCCATCTCCTTATTTTCCATTATTAATTTCCCAGACTCACTTTCTATAGGACCAACGCTCACTTTGTTAACTCTTTTTTAAATATCTATAGAAACTCTTACTATCTGTTTTTATATTTCTAGCTAGCTTTCTCTCGTACTCTAATTTTTCTCTCCTTATTAATCTTTTAGTCATTCTTTGCTGTTTTTTATCTTCTGTCCAATCTTCTGACCTGCCACCCATCTTTGCGCAATTATATGCTTTTTCTTTGAGTTTGATACTATCTTTAACTTTTTTAGTTAACCACGGATGGTGGGTCCTCCCCTTGGAATTTTTCTTTCTCGTTGGAATGTATATATTCTGTGTATTCTGAAATATCCCCTTAAATGTCTGCCACTGCAATTCTATTGACCCATCCCTTAACCTAATTTGCCAGTTCACTTAGCTAGCTCTGCTTTCATGACCTCTTAATTGCCCTTATTTAAGTTTAAAATACTAGTCATGGACCCACTCTTCTCTCCCTCAAACTGAATGTAAAATTCAATCATATTATGATCGCTGCTACCGAGGGGCGTCTTCACTGAGGTAATTAATTAATCCTATCTCGTTGCACAATACCAGGTCTAGTATAGCCTGCTCTCTGGTTGGCTCCAGTTTATATTGCCTCTCCTCATTCTTCCTACCAAAATGTATCACTTCTCACTTTTCTGCGTTAATTTCATCTGCCGCATGTCCGCCCATTCCACCAGCCTGTCTATGTCCTCTTGAAGTCTGTCATTATTCTCCTCACTATTCGCTATACTTCCATGTTTTGTCTCATCTGCAGATTTTGAAATTGTGCCCTCTACACCCAAGTTCAAGTCATTAATCTATATCAAGAAAAGCAGTGGTCCTAGTACTGACCCCTGGGGAACACCACTGCGTACCTTCCTCCAGTCCGATAAACAACCATTCACCACTACTATCTGTTTCCTGTCACTTAGCCAATTTTGTATCCATGCTGCCACTGTCCCTTTTATTCCATGAGCTTCAACTTTGCTGGCAAGCCTATTATGTGGCACTTTATCAAACGCCTTTTGGAAGTCCATG
Source organism: Squalus acanthias (assembly GCA_030390025.1). Taxonomy (NCBI): domain Eukaryota; kingdom Metazoa; phylum Chordata; class Chondrichthyes; order Squaliformes; family Squalidae; genus Squalus; species Squalus acanthias. The sequence goes on along the minus strand of CM059442.1, from coordinate 13,666,506 downwards.
AACACCGCATTGCCCTCATCAACCCTCTCTGTTACCTCATGAAAAAACTCGATCAAGTTAGTTAAATACCATTTGCCCGTAACAAATCTGTGCTGACTTTCCTTAATTAATCCACACTTGTCCAAGTGACTGTTAATTTTGTCCTAGATTATCGTTTCTAAAAGCTTCCCCACTACCGAGGTTAAACTGACTGGCCTGTAGTTGCTGTGTTTATACTTACACCCATTTTTGAACAAGGGTGTAACATTTGCAATTCTCCAGTCCTCTGGCACCACCCCCGTATCCAAGGAGGATTGGAAGATTATGGCCAGTACCTCCGCAATTGCCACCTTTACTTCCCTCAGCATCCTAGGATGCATCCCATCCGGTCCTGATGACTTATGTACTTTAAGTACAGCCAGCCTTTCTAGTACCTCCTCTTTATCAATTTTTATCCCATCCAGTATCTCAACTACGTCCTCTTTCAGTATGACTTTGGCAGCATCTTCTTCCTTGGTAAAGACAGATGCAAAGTACTCATTTAGTACCTCAGCCATGCCCTCTGCCTCCATGCGTAGGTCTCCTTTTTGGTCCCTAATCGGCCCCACCCCGCCTCTTACTACCCGTTTACTATTTATATATAGAAGACTTTTGGATTCCCTTTTATGTTAGCTGCCAATCAATTCTCATACTCTCTCTTTGCTCCTCTTATTTCCTTTTTCACTTCCCTCTGAACTTTCTATATTCAGCCTGGTTCTCACTTGTATTCTCACCATGACATCTGTCATACGCGCTCTTTTTCTGCGTCATCTTACTCTCTCTCTCTTTCGTCATCCAGGGAGCTCTGGCTTTGGTTGCCCTACCTTTTCCCCTCGTGGGAATGTACTTCGACTGTACCGAACCATCTCCTCTTTAAATGCAGCCCATTGTTTGATTACAGTTTTGCCTGCCAATCTTTGAATCCAATTCAACCCACTGAAATTGGCCTTCCTCCAATTCAGTTTTTTTACTCTAGATTGTGCCCTGTCCCTTTCCATAGCTAATCTAAACCTTATGATACTGTGATCACTGTTCCCTAAAAGTTCCCCTACTGATACTTGTTCCACTTGACCTACTTCATTCCACAGAACCAGATCCAGCAGTGCCTCCTTCCTCATTAGGCCGGAAACCTACTGATCAAGAAAGTTCTCCTGAACACACTTCAGAAATTCTTCCCCCTTTCTGCCCTTTACACTATTACTATCCCAGTCTATATTAGGATAGTTGAAGTCCCCCATTATCACTTCTCTATAGTTCTTGCATCTCTCTGTAATTTCCCTGCAAATTTGCTCCTCTATATCCTTCCTACTAGTTGGTGGCCTATAGAATACACCTAGTAGTGTAATGGCACCTCTATTGTTTCGCAACTCTAACCAAATAGATTCTGTCCTTGACCCCTCCAGGACATCCTCTCTCTCCAGCACTATAATATTCTCAATCAATACAACCAAACCACCTCCTTTCTTTCCTGAACACCTTGTATCCAGGAATATTTAATACCCAATCCTGCCCTTTTTTGAGCCAGGTCTCCGTTATCGCCACAACATCATATTCCCATGTGGCTATTTGCACCTGCAGCTCACCAACCTTGTTTACGACACTTCGTGCATTCAAGTTATGCAAGTTATATTCATGTCTCCTGGTCCTTCCTAACCTGTCTAAATCAAATAGCCTATCCACATGAACCGAATCTAATCCTTTCATTATTTTAAAGACTTCAATCTCCTCGAAGTCTTTGCATTTCTAGAATAAAAAGCAGCAGCTCTCTCAGCCTAACACGGTAATGAAGGGCCTTTAAACTAGGTATTGATCTAGTGGCCCTCCTCTGAACCTTTTCCTGGGTCTCTAACACCCACCATGTGAGGCGCTGGCAATGATAAGTTGGCTGCTTTCAGCCAGAGTGGCAGTGGGGACACAATATTCAACTTCACAGTCCAGGGGTGCAGAGGAGAAAAATTAACCCGATCCCACTCGAGGCCATTCTCCAGTGATCCCTGCTGGAACACGTGCATGCGATAGATTTATCCTTTTCTGTTCTCCTTTCCCTCCCTTCGCACCTCACTGTCTAGGCTCACGAATTATGAGGTGAGCTACAGGAGAGCTGATGGCACCTTTGGGAGCAAGAGATAAGGGAGGCAAAACAGAAAAAATACTAACTGGAATATCTCTTTCGGCATTCCCCTTATATTTATGCAACAGAACACTATTTTGCCCAAGAGGTGATTAGAAAAACCGCTGGCCAGAGTGCCCGATGCAATAATCCAACTGTAGACTAGCGTCCTAACTAAAGCTTAATGTAAGGGCTTGCAGCATGAATATAATGCAATGGTTACTTCTCTAATAACTAAGATCTGTCTTACAGGTATGAAGTTCTGCAGTTCTGCTGGTTAGCCCCAGAAAAGAGACTGACAGCCGAGGAGATTCACAGACTGCTAACTTACCTCCGCATGCAGAGCCAGAAGGAATGTGAAGATGACTTCGAAATAAGATGGAATGCACTAAAGTCCAGCAATAGCAATCGGCAAGCTATGGCAAATAATTCATCTTTTCCAATCCTGGAGCATTTTGTTGCCGAGCGACTGAACCAGGAAATGGATGATATCCTCACAGTTACTGAAACTAGTAAAGGACTAAGCTTCGAGTATGTGTGGGAGACCGCTAAACTTGACCATTTTGAAGACCACTTGCAGGGAAATGATGGGGCAAAGGTAAACTACCAGAGCATCTTCTTCCCCACAGCTGCTTTTGAGAAAAGCAGTTTCTCAGTAGTCCACAGTCATTCAGACAATAACCTTACTCGAAAAGAGGATGTTGGAAGTCCGCTCATTGTACCAGGGATTGTTCCTGTATTTGATGCCCATTATCCTTCAGTTGGAAGCGAATACTATATACAGTTGGAGGAACAAGGTGAAACTAACTTGGATGTTAATGAAAATTCAGGCTATCCCAACGAAGGAGCTTCTCGGGCCAAGGATTCCCAGTCCTTTGTTATCCTCAGAGACTCGGGAGACGAGTTGAGTACAGATGTAGATTTCTTCCCACGCTGCAATCAAGACTTGAAAAAGTCCGAAGTAACTGAGGCTCTGTTTGGTTCCTATGCCTCTAGCTATGCTGAAAGCCCTCGCCACAATAATATCTTTTACGACCATAGGTTAGAAGAGATGCCTTTTAACAGAGGGTTTTTGAACACTGATGAGATCAGAATGCTTGATCTGCCTGAACTTAGTGAGGCTAAAGGGAAAAGTGCATTTGGTCTAGTTTCAAGTAGAGAAACTCCCATGGAGTCCTTAATCCATCAACCTACACCACTTGATTTAAACACTTCTAGTCCCATTTTGGAAGATAAAACCGATATGGTTTACACAGAAAGCATCAATAATCATGGCAATTTGGGATACCTCCAATCTGAGAAACTGTCTTCTAATTATTTTTTTCTTAAAGAAAATAAACTTCTACATGACTCTTCAGATTCCTCACCCAAAGGTGATGCCGGCAAAGACGCGAGAGTTGGACACTCGGTGAATAATTTTGCTGCTTTATCGGACATTAGTGTTGCCTCCATTGCATCACACGTCACCGCTGACTGTGTGATGGACCCGGGGCTAGCCGATCAAAGTAAGCAACTAACTGGTTCTCAGCAGCGTGGCGTTGCGTGCAATCTTACTGAGCAGGTTTGTTCACAGAGTGGGCCTCTGGTAGAAAATGAACAGGGGCCATGCATTGTTTTAGATGAGGGTAAAGCCACCTGTGAAGAACAGCAAGTTAACCAGGAGTTAGATGAAGGATGTATAATATGCGATAGCTCAGGGTTAGGATGTGACACTACTGACGGCTGCATCTCCAAATGCAATATCACTTTGCCTCGTGTACACTGCCAAGAGACTGCTCAGTGCAGTGAAAGTGCCGCTGCTAGCACGTGCAATAATGCCAAAAAGCATCGCCTTACAGAAGACGTAACCCGTGGAACGGTGGAAGAAACCGCAGTTGAAGTTGGCGTAACAGAGTCGGCAAAGCACACGGAAGCCACAGATGTTGATGCTGTCGCTCCAACTCACAGTCTACGTGCGGTCAGTGCAGATGAAGACATCTTGAACCAACTGGTGCAGGACGTCAGCAAAATGTCAGCTGCGCATTCACTGTCTGAGCCCATGTTGAAAACCTTAGAAACTGGTCCCCTTTCTGAAGCCCCGAGTGGTTCTGAAAGTGTAGAATTAATATCTTCAGTGGATTCTGTTTGCTCTTCGATAGAGATTCCGAAAACACTAGACACTGTTCATCTGGCCGAAGCCGCCAGTGGGTCCAAAGGTATTGAATTGTTAGCCCCCATCCCTTCAGGACACACATCAGTAGAGGCTTTGAAAACACTGGAGACTATTGATGAATCTGAACCCTCTTCCAATAGTTTTACAAATACTGAATCAATGGTTTCCGTGCCTTCCTCAGATTTATCAAGTCAAATTAGCCCTGTAGAAGAAGATAGTGCATCGTTCTTGCATCTTAATTCAGAACAGTCTACAGAAACGCCAGATTCTTTGGACTCACTAGAGATGCACGGGGTGTTAGGGGCTTTAGAAACGCAAAGTACAGTTTCTCAGAAATTAAAGCCACCTCAGAAACAACCCGACAGTGGCTATGAAACTGAAAATCTGGAATCACCTGAATGGACTTCGCAGTGCTACAATACAAGCACAGCTCCCATCTCAGCTGCACTCGATGTTCCCAGTGATGAGTTTCCCGACACTTTCCCCTCAAATCCACTTATTGTTGTATCCAAGGAGGATGCTCTCCCAGCAGCAGATATCATTGATGGGGACACTCCCAAGGAGTCCTCAAATACATTAACCAATGGTCACCAGAATTCCCATAGAGACTCTGCTTATTTCTCAGATAATGATTCTGAACCAGATAAAAGAGCCGACTGTGAGAACGCTGAGAGGAGTAATGAAGAAAGTGATCTTAAACATGCTACTGGTTGTGAAATTGATCAGGTTGTTACTGACCATAGTGACAAAGTTACGACAACTTTCGATTTCCGTGATGCACAACCAAGTACCGCGTCAGAGGAAAGCTCGAATAACCAGAGTAAGGAATCAGCACTGTATTGCTCAGATCATGAAGGAGAATTTCCAAATAACTTTCAAACCAGAACCTATGACAGCTTTAATAGAGTAACCAATAATGAAAGATCTGACAAGAGTTTGGATGACTTGGGTGCAATTGCCACTGATAGATCAGTATCCATGCCAGAGGTTTTGTTTAGCTCCCCAGACATCAGTGCTCAGTTTTCCGAAAATATGAAGGAGGACTTCGGAATAATTGTTGAGAAGGACATTAAGAAGCCATTGTCAAACGGTAATGAAGGAACTAGACTGAAGGAACCTGATGTTGAAGGACGGTACCTTGGCAGGCTAGATACATCTGAATTCTTTGACCTATCCAAGGAACAAGATGGAATGGAGGCTGATGAAGAAGATGAAAACAGTGATGATTCAGAGGATGACTACAGAGGCTATTCTATTAATAGCCCCAGTTCAGAGAGTGAGGATGATGCAGCACATCCGGTGCCTATAGTTGTGACTGAGAATGATGATGGAAAAGCTCTGAAAAGTTTGTTGAAAGACCCTGGACCCAGACCCGCAGATCCTTTAAAAGCAGACGCGAGAAAGAGACAAGTGAAGAAGATGGTGTCGTTTTTTGATGATGTCACAGTCTTCCTGTTTGACCAGGTAAACAATTATTAAATGAACCTTTGCCTCAATTCTTCCTTAATTGTTCTGTACCATTGGTGTATAACCCATTCCTGATATTTCTTGCAAATAATAATCCCCATTAACGATAGCAAGTGTCATGTTTATTTTTTAAAACACAAGTGACAGAATAGTCACTCTTGCACGCTATTTTTAGTTTATTTTTTAAATATCAAGTTGTGAATGTTGAAGCAATTGGGTAACTGGCTTGGAAGAGTTTCTGACCTATAACTGACTGAAGCAGCAGAATTTACATGCATATAATAACTGAAGCTGAGCCACTCTGTCAAGGGGCACCATGTGCTTGGAAAAAGTATTTGTAAATAAGGGAAAGCTTTGCCAAATGGAATGTAGTCAAGATGATCATTGTAACTTGTGTATTTGATGTTGTAAGATGGTGCATGGCTCCTCTTCCTCCCAAATAACATACTTTCAAAAAGGTGATGGCCCATTAATGTCTGTCTCTGCTCCCTCTCATTGATTGCAAAATTGGGATAGTGTTCATAGTTTAGGTAAATATATTCCAACTCTCCCTCCCATCCTTTAGACAGCCAACAAATGAAAATTCTTTAAAATAATGTATCATGGCCTCTAGCTCTGTAATCTCCTCCAGCCTGACAATCTTCCGAGATCTCTGCACCCCTCCAATTCTGGCCACTTCCACATCCCCGATTTTCATCACTCCACCATTGGCAGCCGTGCCTTCAGCTGCCTAGGCCCTAAGCTCTGGAATTCCCTCCCTAAACCTGTCCTCTTCTCTCTCCTTTTAAGATGCTCCTTAAAACCTACCTCTTTGACCAAGGTTTTGGTCACCTGTCCTAATATCTCCTCCTGTGGCTCGGTGTCAAATTTTGTTTGATAATCGCTCCTGTGAAGCCCCTTGTGACGTTTTACTACGTTAGAGGAGCTATATAAACGCAGGTTGTACAGGTGACTAGTAATTCTTCTCAGTTAAGTGTCAATTCTGGTGTGCTACAATGTACTGTGCCACAGAATCCTATCATGCAGACCATAGAATTAGTTATAATATATACTCTCGTGTTGTGAACAATTTAGTGGTTGAGTGCCATCCAATATTGGCAGTGAGGATGCATAGAGTAGCTTTGTACTCCCAGTGCTGCCTGCTGAAAAGGAGGTGCGTTAGGCTTTTTACAATGGAACAACAAAAATAATTTTTTTAAGAATCTACACATTGAATTTTTACAGTACTCTTAGGAAAAGGTAAAGCTAAATAATCCTTTCTACTCTTGCAAAAGACAATTCTGGGTGCTCCTTTGTGATAACTATGAGCCATGATGTGCCGCATTGTGACACACTTGCAGTAATTTAGATAGTTGACTGACTAAAGTAATGAAGATTAGAATATGGAAGACACTAGAAGAGACATTAAATTACTTCGGTAATGAATTACAACTGATGTGTAAATATTTTTTTTACAGTAGGCAACTGTAACGTGTGCCATTATACTGTACAATAGGCAAGACTGATGTTTTTTGGGTAGTGTCAAGATAGCTTCATAACGCTATCAACTATCATTCAACAATTGCATTGATAACATGATTTTTCTCTTGACTTTTAGGAGACCCCTACCAAAGAACTGGGAGAGCATTCAGCAGCGGAAAACAGTCAGGTTTCTGATGGTGGCAGTCCCATCACACCAACTGGCTCCCATTACTCAAACAGGTTCTCAAACTCGGAGAGCTCCACTGACGAAGAAGGTATGAATGCTTCGGTCTTGGCGTAGCTAAATACTCTAACAATGCACTAACGAGATGCAACTGTATTAGGATGTAGTATCATCACAGATCACGCATAAAGGCATTGCAGTATGGTTTATTAACTGCACATCTCGTCTCCTTGCTCATTACATTTTCTAAACCAAGTCATCATCCAAATTATAGATTGTGTATATTAATGTTCAGATATAATTTTTGTAACCCTGCACACTTTTTAATGCAAGTTTTCACGTACTTTTTATCTTTAAAATCTTCTATCTTGCTTTTTAGACTGGTTTGCATGATATGTTTGCACAGCTTAGCCTTAACTCTCATAATAAAGTTAGCACAGACCTTTCCAAGCCAGTCTTCTTTTACTCATATTTAACTCATCTGCAATCAACCATTTTTCTGTTTATTTCATGCAGCAAGCAGAGCTTTGAATTGTTCAATCCAGCAGTCTGGACCACTGATACTTCTTTGTGATAAAAGAAACATCTTGCATTTATACAGCACCTTAGCATGTCCGCAAGATGTGCCAAAGCGCTTCACATCCGATTAATGTTTTTTGAAGAGTAGTCACTGTGGTGTAGGCAAAAAGGGCTGCCAATTTGCACACAGCAAGCTGTCACAAACAACACATGAGATGCCTGACCAGTTATTCTGGACTCGGAGGTGTTGGTTGAGGGAGGAATTTGGCCAGGACACTGGGAGAACCAGTTGGAATATTGCTAAGCGGTGTTTTATGTCCACCGGCACAGGCAGGCTGGGCAGATGGGAAATGACTTTTAACCTTTAAACCAGCATTTTTGCTAACCTCTAGTCTGCTGAACAGTGTTCTGATGTGACTTTTTAACTCGAGTAGCATTTCTCTCCTCTTGTACCCACCTGTAATCTGTTCTGCCCTGCCCAACATATAATACCCCAAGATAAACTTTGTCTATGTGTACACAACATCGAATGTGTGATATAAATGGGCCAATATCACTCGGTCTGCTCAAGTCCACATTGAGGCTCTGTAAACACAGCATATTCAAGCCAAATAGAGAGAAGACCCAGGATTCTGTACGAGGTATTACAAGGTATACTACCATTTGTTGAAAATGTTTTCCCCACCTGAAAACGGCTGATTTACAATCACTATTCCCTGGCTCTCTCCCGTCGCCCTCCCTGAGCCTTCTCTGACTTGCTGCTCTTCTCTTCCAACTGACTCCCCTATCTCTTAACCTTTGCTCTTCCACCATCAGCCATCTCCTTTTCCTGTCCCTTTGAGACACGGAAATCAAATGGGCATAAACAAGCTTTATTCCAGTGTACAATGCTGATGGAATGTCTTGCATTAAGACATTGATTTCTTACAAAGTGCATCATATCATATCAGTGCATCGTAAAACCTCGTGCTTAAATCATTTATTTCATGAATCCATCAAGTTTTATCTCTCGGATTGTACTGTAATTGCATTATTCCTTTCAACGCTAACATTAACTGCAACTTTGAAAATGACAACCAGAACAAACATTGAGATCTCTGCAACTGGGCTGATTTGTAGATTGGCTGATTTTGACAGAAAGCTGCTTTTGGAATAGGTTTTAATGGTTGGACCTTGCTTGCTCACAATCAAAAACTGGTGAATGTCGGAGGTTAGGATTGCACTCTGAATACAGCATGGTGCAGTTTGTACTAGTTCTGACTTGTCCCTCCGCGCTCACTGCCCCTCCTGCTCCCACTCTCCATGGCCTAAGGTTCCGCTCATTCCCCACAGTTCTTTACTCAGTTCCAGAACATCAGAGGTGGTTTGGAGTGGATTGACAATAACATGGACCCATAGGCATAAAGTCAGAGCGAGGTGAGGAGGGTGTTATGGCCAAGCTACCGCGCCAGCATTAGTCTCTGCGATGCACTGATTATTGGCAGCTGTAGTTTGCCACCCACCCTTTGCAGAATCTCTCCGATTGCAATTTCTCTGTGAATTATTGGATTTTTCGGGACTTTGGCAGGATAGTGGCTCTTCCACCATTTTCAATGTGTGACGTCCTGCTCAATGAAGGGCACTTGAGAGGTATAAGGCAGTGCCCACTAGGAATTGGGACAACCGAAGCTCTGTTCTACAACTGATACAAAAGACAGACTTGCATTTCTATCGCACCTTTCACAAGCTCTGGACGTCCCAAAGCTCTTTACAGCCAGTGAAGTACTTTTTTGAAGTGCGGTCACTGTTGTAATGAGGAAATGTGGCAGCCAGTTTGCTCACAGCAAGGTCCCACAAACAGGAAACTTTAATATGATCATTTAGATTAGATAAAAATTCAGATCCCAGAGGTTAAGGGACAGTGTGCCAGCCACTCCTACAGAGTTTCATTTACAGAGAAGGATACCCAAATTTCATTTTGCCCTCTGTTTTTTAAAAAACTAACTGAAGAAAAATTGACCTAATTTTAATTGTGGCTTTATGTTGAAAATATACTTGGTGTAATGTAAATGCAACAGCATGCTTTCCTCTTTCAGGTGGTGGTTTTGAATGGGAAGATGATTTCTCCATGTCCTCTTCCGAGTCGTCATTTATCTCACAAACAGCAAATCGTCTTGCTTCCTTAAAACAGTCTCCTTCCCCCTCCTTGAGATACTTTTCACCTCCACCGTCCTCCCGAACCTTGGAGCAAAAGTGGACGGATACGTCGTCATCATATTCTCGTTTTTCTATCTCTCCGTCCAGCATTGCCAGCTTCTCTCTCACTCATCTCACTGATTCAGATATCGAACAAGGAGGTAAGTCTTTCTTTCAGCTATTCAGATATTAGCTATTCGTACATTCTTTTGGCAATCTGAGTTCAGGCACAACTAAGTTTCTGTTTTAATTAGTATCATAGGAACATGACCCGTGGATAAGAAAAGGTTATCTGGGTCCTTGAGCTTGGTCTTTCCAGATTTTGTACTATTGTGGATTCCACGCCTTCAGGAAAGAACTGAAAAAATAGATATCTGGTTCGGAATGGGTTTGAGGTCATGTGGATAGGTGTTGTTGGGAAGGATCTGAGTGGAACATGATGGTTTCTGAGTTGCGAGCTGCGCGGAAATCGGCAGAGAGCAACTGGCCAGCTCTGATTAATGGAAAGTAAATATTCGTGGTGTGGAATTTTGCCACCTTGGGAGTCAGGGATAACTTTTTTGACTGTTATTTGCACTCTTTCTGTCTCTCCTCTTCTCCTCCTCCCCCCCCCCGCCCCCCAAAATGTCCTTTTTGCCAGCCCCTGTTGGGTTTCTGTAAGAAGATTGAGCATTGGCCAGTGGTTTCCTCCTGCACCGTTTAGGTGGGCTGACCAGGGATACAACAGAATATCACAGAAACTCTGCCCACACAACTGCTCATCGTGCTGACCAAGGACAGTAGCCTGGATGTCTCGAGAGGGGGGTAATGGAGGGAAGAAATCTGATTTAATTGCAGCAATCTGCATCCTAACAATCCTGGTGCTAAGTGAACTCTGCTACGGTTCTATGAGATGATGCAGCCCCGAAGCTTATTTGCCTGGTGCATGCATTTGCAGTATAGACGAGTCTATTAAATTAACTCCATTTAACTCCAATTACCTCTGCTGTGTGCTTTTCATATGGGAGGTCTTTGTTCACGTTTTACTATTATTAACCAGTCTGACAAATGTAGGCACGTTGAAATTGAGTCAATTTAATATAATTTTTTTTTTAATGTTTTTTTTCTACACAATCTTTTATATATGCATGACCTGATGTGTTCTCGTTAGTGTAAAAGCACTATACCTAATGCATTAAAACCTCTATCAATCAAGGGCTGATTCGTCCGTCAGTTTCACTTCCAGAAATACTGCATGAAGTGAATGAGTCAGTTTTAAATGGCATTAGCAAACAGTTACTATGGATCAGGGGACACACAGGAAGCACATCTGTTGCTAGACTGAGCATAACAGCTGGTTTCAGCTCTTCAAGTTAATGCGTCGTTGTGAACTCCCAGTTAAAAGATGTTGAATTGCTGTTCAATCAGCAGGTGCCTGATGGTACGGTCCATGAGCTGCACCTGTCTTTGCCTTCAGTAACAAAAGAAAGTGGCAATCTGCTTCCCCCTTTGCTACCATCTTAACCTTTAGTTAGCCCACTCAAGAGTAGGTATTTATTCCATATGCGCTGCATTGGGTTTCCTTTAATTGCACATAATGCATTGTTAGAGATAATAGTGATTCTAATTGATCTTTTTTGTATTGATCAGGTGGCACAATTAAGTTTTCAGAAATGCAGTATGCAAACAAAAGAAAAATCCATAAAATAATATCTTACAAGAAAACATTTAGTTGCGAGAATCTGGAATACAAAAACACAAAGGATGCTACATTTTCTTGGGGAATCATTAGGTTTGGGAGTGCATCATAAAAGCTACATTCCAGGGAACACACATGCTCTGATTTACATTGTGCAGATTTGACTTTTTTTAATATATTGTTTACTTTTGCATGTATTATAATAAACCCCTCTCTGTTTTAAACTTCTGTTTTATATCTGCTTACCTGTTTAAAAATTGTAGCTTTAAGAGATTTAATCTCTATTATCATGCAATCCCACTTCAAAGTATCAAAAATATTTTTAAAAAGAGAGAAAAGAAAGTTGGTGTTTTTGTGCTGGGTAACCTGGCATCACTCCAAGGGCAGAATCTGGGGATTTACAAACCAATCAACAGAAACTTTCCTCAACAGTTCACCTCCCAATGTGCTATTTAAACTCCTTCCTCATATGGAGTAGCTAAACGGTGGCTTTAAAGGGACAGGCCAGGTTAAATACAGCTCCATCTTGGCAGTGAACCATCGCAACTGTGCTCCAGACCCCAGACTACTTACGAGCAATGCCACAGGAGATCAGCTAGTGTTTTATAAACCTCATAATTCAAGAGATAACCTTGACTGACATGTGTTAAAATTGCTGCTCAGTTTGTGGTGCAAGCAGGGTTAATGAAAGCTGTCACAGTTGATGCTTATTTTCTTCCGACAAGGGATTGGCTTTGTTGGGAGTGGGGGGGGGTGGGGGGTGGTTTGTCTTCCGTTAAAAGGTGTTCATTTACAAAGTAAATTCTACATCCATCATTCTGAAGTCTCAAAGGCTTCAAATCAGGAGGATTGCGGATAGTTAAAGAGACAGCCATAGGAAATGGAGCAGGTGCAGGACCCAAGATAAATGCATTCTCCTGGCCTTGGGTTCTAATCAGTTATGACTGTGTTAAATGGCAAATGTGTCTATATAAACAGGTTAAGTGTTCTGGCTGCAGCCATTGGTGGCACTTAGTGTGAGTTGTTACATTTATTCTAGAGCTGTTGCCATTATTGAGACTTAAGTTTATGCTATTTTTTATGTTCGCCCCGCCCTCTTGCCGTATAGTCCAACAAATCCACACACTGGCTGTTTCCAGGAGTGTGATGTGGCTTTCCTTGCCAACATCCAACTACCTGAGACCAGGGACTCTGCAGAACAGCTCTTTGTGTAACCTTGGTTTCCGCCACATTGTGGCACTCCACAGTTCCCATCGATGTTTGTTTGAACTGTTTTTTGTTTGTTAAATTTAGTGTGGTTTCTGATAGTTCGAAGGTTAAAAGGAAAATTTAATTTTGAAGTAGTTTTGTCCCTTGGGAATGGAATGGAATACCTCCATTTTTATGGCACCGAGGTGTCGGGACCAGGCGCAGTCAGTTCAGGTATACCGTGGCCTTTTGCCAATCGTCAGCCCCAAGCTTACAAGAGGGGTCCCTACTACGCCGATCATGAATTTCTCCATTTCCCACACTAGCCGGCGTCCCTGACATTGCCAGGTTGTGCTGATGGAGAGTGGTTTCTGCAGTGGGCCTGCACCCACTGGATGGAGACTACCCAATCTCGTTTCCCAGCAGGGCTCTTGCAGATGTGGGAGGAGATTTTATCCATCAGTCTGGGTTGAATTTAAATCTTGGTCCCAGAGGTGCAAGCATGCTATTCCCCATGGTCATTTTTTTTTTATTAGTTAATTTGTAGGCCTGTTTAAAATTAATTCTAAGTTTTACCTTGTTTACTGGGTCTCTTGGTTTTACTTCGAAGAACTTAAAACTGAACATTTTAGTTACATAAGAACATAAGAAATAGGAGCAGGAGTAGGCCATTTGGCCCTTCGAGCCTGCTCCGCCATTCAATAAGATCATGGCTGATCTACCTCATCTCTACTTTCCTGCACTATCCCCATATCCCTTGTTCCCCTTAATATTCAAAAATCTATCGATCTCTGTCTTGAATATACTCAACGACTGAGTCTCCACAGCCCTCTGGGGTAGAGAATTCCAAAGATTCACCACCCGCTGAGTGAAGAAATTTCTCCCCATCTCAGTCCTAAATGGCCGACCCCTTATCCTGAGACTGTGACCCCTGGTTCTAGACTCCCCAGCCAGGGGAAACATCCTCCCTGCATCTACCTTGTCAAGCCCTGTAAGAATTTGTATGTTTCAATGAGATCACCTCTCATTCTTCTAAACTCCAGAGAATATAGGCCTAGTCTACTCAATCTCTCCTCATAGGACAATCCCCCCATCCCAGGAACCAGTCTGGTGAACCTTCGTTGCAATCCCTCTATGGCAGGTATATCCTTCCTTAGGTAAGGAGACCAAAACTGTACACAATACTCCAGGTGTGGTCTCACCAGGGTCCTATATAATTGCAGTAAGACGTCTTTACTCTTATACTCAAATCCTCTTGTAATAAAGGCCAACGTACCATTTGCTTTCCTAATTGCATGCTGTACCTGCATGCTAACTTTCAGTGATTCATGTACAAGGACACCCAGGTCCCTCTGAACACCAACATTTCCCAATCTCTCACCATTTAAAAAATACTCTGCTTTTCTATTTTTCCTACCAAAGTGGATAACTTCACATTTCTCCACATTATATTCCATTTGCCATGTTCTTGCCCACTCACTTAGCCTGTCTATATCCCCATGAAGCCTCCTTGCATCCTCCTCACAACTTACATTCCCACCCAGCTTTGTATTATCAGCAAACTTGAATATATTACATTTGGTCCCCTCATCCAAATCATTGATGTAGATTGTGAATAGCTGAGGCCCAAGCACTGATCCTTGTGGTACCCCACTAGTTACAGCCTGCCAACCCGAAAATGACCCGTTTATTCCTCCTCTCTGTTTTCTGTCCGTTAACCAATCCTCAATCCATGCTAGTATATTATCCCCAATCCCATGAGCCCTAATTTGTTTAATAACCTCTTGTGTGGCACCTTATCGAATGTCTTCTGAAAATCCAAATACACCACATCCACTGGTTTCCCCCTTATCTATTCTGCTAGTTACAACCTCAAAAAACTCTAACAGATTCGTCAAACATGATTTCCCTTTCATAAATTCGTGTTGACTCTGCCCAATCCTATTATTTTCTAAGTGCCCTGTTACCACGTCCTTAATAATAGATTCTAGCATTTTCACTACTACTGATGTCAGGCTAACTGGTCTGTAGTTCCCCATTTTCTCTCTCCCTCCTTTCTTAAATAGTGGACTTACATTTGCTACCATGGGAACCATTCTAGTTTGCTTACCAATCTCTTTGTGTAGTAAGATATTACAATGTATTTCAGAAATTCACAATGAACCTATCCCCGTAGAAAAACGGATTGTAATATAGACTGGAAAAATCAGATGGGCAAAGGTAGCCTAGATGAAGAGTTCATGGAATGTTTTCGGGATAGTTTCTTACAACAGCACGTTCTGGAGCCAACCAGAGAGCAGGCTATACTAGACCTGGTATTGTGCAACGAGATAGGATTAATTAATGACCTCGTAGTGAAGGCGCCCCTAGGTAGCAGCGATCATAATATGATTGAATTTTACATTCAGTTTGAGAGAGAGAAGAGTGGGTCCAAGACTAGTATTTTAAACTTAAATAAGGGCAATTATGAGGGCATGAAAGCAGAGCTAGCTAAAGTGAACTGGCAAATTAGGTTAAGGGATAGGTCAATGGAGTTGCAGTGGCAGACATTTAAGGGGATATTTCAAAATACACAATATATACATTCCAACAAGAAAGAAAAATTCCAAGGGGAGGACCCACCATCCGTGGTTAACTAAAAAAGTTAAAGATAGTATTAAACTTAAAGAAAAAGCATATAATTGCGCAAAGATGGGTGGCAGGTCAGAAGATTGGACTGAATAGAAAAAACAGCAAAGAATGACTAAAAGATTAATGAGAGAAAAATTAGAGTACGCGAGAAAGCTAGCTAGAAATATAAAAACAGATAGTAAGAGTTTCTATAGATATTTAAAAAAGAAAAGAGTTAACAAAGTGAGCATTGGTCCTATAAAAAGTGAGTCTGGGAAATTAATAATGGAAAATAAGGAGCTGGCAGTTGAATTGAACAGATATTTTGCATCGGTCTTCACTATAGAGAATACAAGTAACATCCCAGAAATAGCTGTAAATCAGGAAATGGAAGGGAGGGAGGAAATCAAGAAAATTACAATCACCAGGGAAGTGGTACTGAGAAAATTGTTGGAGCTGCGGGCTGACAAGTCCCCGGGACCTAATGGACTTCATCCTAGGGTCTTAAAAGAAGTGGCTAGTGAGATAGTTGATGCGTTGGTTTTAATTTTCCAAAATTCCCTAGATTCGGGGAAGGTTCCATTAGATTGGAAAATAGCAAATGTAACTCCTTTATTCGAAAAGGGAGGGAGACAGAAAGTGGGAAACTGCAGGCCAGTTAGCTTAACATCTGTCATAGGGAAGATGTTAGAAGCTATTATTGAAGACGTTATAGCAGGGCACTTAGAAAAGTTCAAAGTAATCAGGCAGAGTCAACATGGTTTTGTGCAAGGGAAATCATGTTTAACCAATTTAATGGCATTCTTTGAGGAAGTAACATGTGCTGTGGATAAAGGGGATGTACTGTACTTAGATTTCCAGAAGGCATTTGATAAGGTGCCACATCAAAGGTTATTGTGGAAAATAAAAGCTCATGGTGTAGGGGGTAAAATATTGGCATGGATAGAAGATTGGCTAGCTAACAGGAAACAGAGAGTAGGCATAAATGGGTCATTTTCTGATTAGCAAGATGTAACGAGTGGTGTGCCACAGGGATCAGTGCTGGGGCCTCAACTTTTTACAATTGATATAAATGACTTGGATGAAGGGACCGAAGGTATGGTTGCTAAATTTGCTGATGATACAAAGATAGGTAGGAAAGTAAATTGTGAAGAGGACATAAGGAGGCTACAAAGGGATATAGAGAAGTTAAGTGAGTGGGCAAAGATCTGGCAAATGGAGTATAATGTGGGAAAATGTGAAGTTGTCCATTTTGGCAGGAAGAATAAAAAAGAAGCATATTATCTAAATGGTGAGAGATTGCAGAGCTCTGAGATGCAGAGGGATCTGGGTGTCCTAGTGCATGAATCACAAAAGGTTACTATGCAGGTACAGCAAGTAATTAGGAAAGCTAATAGAATGTTATCGTTTATTGCGAGGGGAATTGAATACAAAAGTAGGGAGGTTATGCTTCAGTTGTACAGGGCATTGGTGAGACCACATCTGGAGTACTGTGTATAGTATTGGTCTCCTTATTTAAGGAAGGATGTAAATGCGTTGGAGGCAGTTCAGAGAAGGTTTACTAGACTAATACCTGGAATGGGCGGGTTGTCTTATGAGGAAAGGTTGGACAGGCTAGGCTTGAATCCGCTGGAGTTTAGAAGAATAAGAGGTGACTTGATTGAAACATATAAGATCCTGAGGGGTCTGGACAGGGTGGATGTGGAGAGGATGTTTCCTCTTGTGGGAGAATCTAGAACTACAGATCACTGTTTAAAAATAAGGGGTCGCCCATTTAAGACAGAGATGAGGAGAAATTTTTTCTCTGAGAGTCGTGAGTCTTTGGAACTCTCTTCCTCAGAGGGCGGTGGAAGCAGAGTCTTTGAATATTTTTAAGGCAGAGGTAGATAGATTCTTGGTAAGCAAGGGTGTGAAAAGTTATCGGGGGTAGGCGGGAATGTGGAGTAATCAGATCAGCCATGATCTTATTGAATGGCGGAGCAGGCTCGAAGGGCCGAGTGGCCTACTCCTGCTCCTAATTCGTATGTTCGTATGTATGTTCGTAAAAGCTTCTATAGGTATGTGAAAAGGAAAAGACTGGCGAAGGTAAAAGTAGGTCCTTTACAGTCAAGAGATGGGAGAATTTATAATGGGGAATGAGGAAATGGCAGAGAAATTAAATAAATACTTTGTTTCTGTCGTCACGGAGGAAGACACAAAAAACCTCCCAGAAATACAAGAAAACCAAGGGTGTGGCGAGAATGCGGAACTTAAAAAGATTAGTAAAAAAACAGTACTAGCAAAATTAATGGGACTAAAAGTCGATAAATCCCAAGGACCGGATAACCTACATCCGAGGGTTTTGAAAGAGGTAGCCATTGGGATAGTGGACGCATTGTTTGTCATCTTCCAAAATTCTATAGATTCTGGAACGGTTCCTGCAGATTGGAGGATAGCAAATGTAACCCCGCTATTTAAGGGGAGAGAGAAAATGGGGAACTACAGACCTGTTAGCCTCACATCAGTAGTTGGGAAAATGCTGGAATCTATTATAAAGGATGCAATAACTGGGCACTTAGAAACTAATAGTAAGATTGAGCAGAGTCAACATGGATTTATGAAAGGGAAATCCTGTTTGACAAACTTATTGGAGTTCTTTGAGGCTCGAAGGGCCGGATGGCCTACTCCTGCTCCTATCTTCTATGTAACTAGTGGAGTAGACAAAGGGGAACCGGTAGATGTGTATTTGGATTTTCAGAAGGCCTTCTATAAGGTCTCATACAAGAGGTTGATGAACAAAATTAGGGCACATGAAATTGGGGGTAATACTAGCATGGATTGAGAATTGGTTAACAGACAGAAAACAAAGAGTAGGGATAAACGGATCTTTTTCAGGATGGCAGGCTGTGACGAGTGGGGTACCGCAAGGATAGGTGCTTGGGCCCCAGCTATTCACAATCTATATCAATGATTTGGATGAGGGGACTAAATGTAACATTTCCAAATTTGCAGATGATACAAAGCTAGGTGGCAGTGTCAGTTGTGAAGAGGCTTCAGGGGGATCTCGACAGGCTCAGTGAGTGGACGAGAACATGGCAGATGGAATATAATGTGGATAAATGTGAAGTTATCCACTTTGGTAGAAAAAACAGAAAGGCAGTGTATTTCCTAAATGGTGAAAGATTGGGGAATGCAGATGCTCAAGGGGACCTGGGTGTCCTTGTACATGAGTCACTGAAAGTGAATGTGCTGGTGCAGCAAGCCATTAGGAAGGCAAATGGTATGCTGGCCTTCATTACAAGAGGATTTGAGTACAGGAGTAAAGAAGTCTTACTCCAATTATAGAGGGCCTTGGTGAGACCACACCTGGAGTACTGTGTACAATTTTGGTCTCCTTACCTAAGGAAGGATATACTTGCCATAGAGGGAATGCAACGAAGGTTCATGAGATTGATTCCTGGGATGGCGGGACTGTCGTACGAGAAGAGATTGAGTAAACTAGGCCTGTATTCTCTTGAATTCAGAAGAATGAGAGGGGATCTCATTGAAGCATACAAAATTATTACAGGGCTTGATAGGGTGGATGCTGGGAGAATGTTTCCCTTGGCTGGGGAGTCTAGAACCAGGGGCCTCAGGATAAAGGGTAGGCCATTCAGGACTGAGATGAGAAGAAATTTCTTCTCACAGAGGGTGGTGAATCTTTGGAATTCTCTACCCCAGAGGGCTGTGGAGGCTCAGTCATTGGGTATATTCAAAACAGAAGTCGATAGATTTCTGACTAGTAAAGGCATCAAAGGATATGGCGATAGGGCCGGTGAATGGAGTTGAGGCAGAAGATCAGCCATGATCTCATTGAATGGCGGAGCAGGCTCGAAGGGCCGAATGGCCTACTCCTGCTCCTATTTCTTATGTTCTTAGCACATCTTCAGTATACTGGAGAGATTAGAGAAACTGGGATTGTTCTCTTTAGAGCAGAGAAGGTAAAGGGGAGATTTAATAGTGGTGGCCAAAATTTAGCAGTGTTTTGATGGAGTAGATGGGGAGAAATTGTTTCTGCTGGCAGGAGAGTCGGTAACCAGAGGAGACAAATTTAAGGTAATTGGCAAAAAAAACTAGAGGGGAGATAAGATTTTTTTTTACATGAGTTATGATGATCTGGAACGCGCTGCCTGAAAGGGTGGTGGAAGCAGATTCAATAGTAACTTTCAAAAGAGAATTGAATACTTGAAAAGGAAATATTTGCAGGGCTGTGGGGAAAGAGCAGGGGAGTGGGACTAATTGGAGAGCTCTTTCACAGAGCCAGCACAGGCCCGATGGGCCGAATGGCCTCCTTCTGTGCTGTATGATTCTCATTTCAGCAGTTTCTTTCAGAGCAGGTTCACAGGCGCTCGTCTATTGAGGCTTACACAGGGGTGTATACATTGGGCAATCAGTGGGCCAAATGTGTAACTTACAGCTAAAGCCAAGTTATTTTGCTTATCAAGGCTATCGTTGGAACAACAGTGTGAATAGAACACATGCATGGGTGTGAGTGCACCAGCTGTGCAGTATCTGCACTCGGAAAATAGCCACCAAATAGACATGATCTAGAGGATCAGCATTTCCTTTCTATCTCATTTTGTTTTTAATGTCAAAAGTAAGCCAGGATTATTTACCCATTTTTAAAAAAAAAAGTAAAGCAGAGAGAGGGTCAAGTTCCACACGTACTTGTGACACCCAACTCTACCAGTAACATCAAATTCAAAAGATGCTTTTTCATCTGACTTCAAATCCTGGGATGAGTCAAAACTTCTTCAGCGAGATGTCAGCAAGGTCAAAGCCATCATTTTTTGTCTCTGGCAGCCACTTGCCTGCGGATCTGACGCTTGTTAATCTTCCCAGCTGCTGCTCAGGCTGAATCTAGTGATGTGCAAGCTCTCGAGTTCCGTTAGACTCTACCGAGATTTTTTTATCTACCATTTGGTCCCCTTGCCCACAATCGGTCTGTCACCAAGACCACACTCTCCCACCCTGCATCATTGCCTACTTGCACCCCTCGCTTTCCCCATCATTGCTGTAACATTTTATGTTCCATACAATATTCTATATAAGCTCCTCTTTCCCCTTCCCTCCCCCACACAATCTTGATGCATCCTGTGCATATTTTCACAGACGTATGTGGGTAGTGCCCAAGACTGGTGAAATGTGCTCTCACAATTTATTTTGTTCAGAAGCCTTGGTGAAGGGTCTCGACCAATAATGCAAGATGTGTGGAGATTAATGCTAGAGAAGATGAGATAATCTGAAGCAGTGGTTTGGTGCAGCGAAGCAGTGATTTAAAAGGCTGTGGCACAGTGTATTCTCCCAGGATGAAGGTTAATGAAAATGAACAACCCTTTTTTTAAAAAAAAAAAAGGTTTACCTCCTCCTCCTCCTCCTTTCCCCCAACCCCAACTCTATCTCTGCATTTAATGCTCGATATAAAACCAACAAAATAATGAGAATAATTAACACTTCACTGGTCTGTCAGTGAAGCGTAATGCTTCTGTAATCTCTAATGTTTGTTTTTACCCTTTGTTCCTAGGAAGCAGTGAAGATGGAGAAAAGGATTGAAACACAACAGGGAAGGAAGGGTGCATTGATTTTCCTTTTTTTAAAATAATCGGGCAATTTGACAGATCAAGCCAGTTCAGATTTAAAGTAAGATGGATGAATCACCAAATCCTCTTCCAAGAAAATGTAATGAGTCAGTTCACAAAAAGGTATAAAATGTTTGAATTTTTGTGTATGGTATATTAAAGATATTTTGTCCTTGTTGGACAGTAGTCCGTGTCGGATCAAGGTGGACTTAAAAGAAGTCTGGGCAAAAACCTTGAGTTGCCTATGGACACAACACTTGGCAATCTCCTATCGAATTCCTTACAGCTTTACGTATAATTTCAGTTTGGCAGAACATAGGATTGTTCATTGTTCACCAAGTTTTTTGTTCCCTTTAAAATACTGTAATGAAGACTTGAAAAAAATGATACATTTTATCTGCAATTTTCTGTATGAAGTGTTATAGTTAGCCAGTAAATGCTTGCTTTTTTCAGGGGTAGGGGAGAGAGAGAGGGTAAACGATAAGCTAGATTTCATGCTATGTCTCCTGAAAGGTGCATTGGGGGTTAAAAGGATGTTTTGTTCCAGAATTTGCATTATGCTCTTTATGTAAAATGTGTCCAGTGATTTTCTAGTACTCTGGTTTTGTAGCTGAGCTCTCGATCACCTCCATATGCAGATATTGCTGTCCAATGTGGCAGTCTTAGTTTCCAGTAGGAATATAGATGGGATGCCTGCAACATTGTTTTATGATTGTCATTTTCAGATGCATACTTTTAGCTGCATGAATATTCCATATGCCTTTTGATAATCGTTCCTGTTCTTTTAAGACTGGGCCGCAGTGTATATGTACAGCAATAATGGAGTTTGCAAAGGTTGCAGCCAGCCTGCCAACAGCTGTATGAAATCAATGTCACACAACTGAATCCTTTTTATATTTTGAACACTACAAATGACACAATTGGTTTTGAAACAAACCCCCCACAGCTGTGACCAGTGTGTACTTAACCGTTCTGTATGCAAGCCTTCAAAAATTCAAGAAACGCAAATAATTTTAGAGATATAACTTTACAACGTAGCAACTGATATTTACAGTACATAGTTCATGCGCTTCAGTTCTAAAATTCTTAGTGATCCTATTTATTTTGAGGCCCATGTGAGTGGTGTGTTTTCATACAGTTTTTTTTGTAAGTCACTGGTACCCTTGTAGCCATGTATTGCAGCCTGTGGCTCTCGGCAGATGGTACTGCTCCATGTGTCTATGCCCTTATCCAAAGCCCACCAATTCTGTGATGTTGGGGTTTGTATATTACAAAAGCTATCGAGACTGAGTAACGGTGTCATAAGTAGTGTAACTTTTATTGACTAAATGTACTAAACGTGTCGTGCAGATAGCAAAATAGTTGCACAAGTATGGCACGAGGTAACGTAGTGGAGAGGGTAAATCGACAGTGCTTCAGGTACAGTGGTGACTTTCCAAGAGTGAACACTGGCGAAGAGTAGAAAACGTCTGACTGCCCAAATAGAGCATTCGATGCCTATTCAGTGGTACGAATCCCAGCTTTAACTTAAACAGAAATTGTGATTAATTCTGCGCCCCTCTATAGACAACATCTGACAGAGCTGCTATAGTAATTTATTTTTGGCCACAGAGATTTAGAGATTAAAACAGAGGGAAAATCAGCTGAGTTTCCTGTTGATTGTTGAAGCGTGTTTCCTGTTGACTGATAAGAAGCAACTTTGATGGTCACAAGGAAAAGTCTGTGCTCAGAATGAAAAACCGTATTTGAACTGTGAATGTATAAAATATATTTTATTCTATTTTTCCTCCGATTTTATTTCCTTATTTTTCTTATCCTAAAAACATCAAGTGCCAGGTAGTGTCCTGTGGTTAGTACCTCACCCAGGTTGGCCATGTGTAAGCCTAGATTGTAAGCGTTGGAAGTCGTTCATCGTGGGATCCATCACAGCCAAGCCTGATCCTGATCCTGCCCTTTCCCCAATATCCACACACACGCACACTTCCAGCTGTGGGTTACTAGCTAGTGATTAGGAGCCTTTGCTTGATAGTCTTTATCCCGGGCCATGATTGCTGATGGTAGCCGTGTGACAACTACTGCTGAAATCAGCGAACCCAGGAGATGCCACGGGTCAAATCTACAACCTTATACATCTCAGCACAACGCTCACGGATCTTTTTAGCAGTACAGATCCATTCAGAGTGTTTTCTTTTTCCAACTCTCCATCCTCGCTCCTGATCTTGGGAATGTAACAAATCTACCTAGTCCTGGGGAATACCACCACAGAAAAGAAAGCACTTTTTTGAACTGGAACTCTCAACTTCTGGATGTCTGGTGCCCTGTATTGATGGAATGAGAGCTTGCTGTTGGAGGGTGGGGTGGGGGTGTAGGAAGAATGCTGAAGCCTGTTGCACCTTGTATTGGACCACTTTAGAGGTTGGAATCTTCAGGACATTGAGCTGTATGTGTGTTTTAAGCTCAAGTAAGCCTAGCTGTTGAGAAATCTGCTTGCAGTCCTGGTCTCCCACTGCTTTTTATGGCTGTTTTTGCCAGAGAATTGGAAAATGCCAGCGTTTGCTGTGGAAATTTTAACAGTCACAGAGAAGGCCGCCCTGCCTTTGGTCTGCAGAACTCCGTTTCTGCAACCTTTCTGGGCAATGCTAGAAGGATCTGTATAACAAGAAATTAAGCCAATGGCAGGCACCAAAGTCCAGACTTTTACAGAGGGCTCCCCCTAATTGATGCAAGCCAGGGGCGCTTGACATGCCGTCAAGATATTTTGCAGTATCAGGAAAAAGGACATACAAAATCATGTCAAAAAGACTCCTCTTCACTTGCAAAAGCACCAATGACTGATGCAGGACTGAAAATTGCCCTGTGGAAGTGGTTTTCCAGGAAGCAGGTTAGATAAATTAGATTCATCCCAGAAACTTCCGTGAAGATACAGACTTCTCCGTGAGCCCTGTTTGGAATGGCGAGTTCACCCATAATACATGTGGATGATGATGGATAACAACAACAAGTGCATGTGTTTTGCCCGAACGATGACGGCTATTTGGCTGGAAGGCTGCTTCTATCTAAATTGAGCAATGTGGATATGACTAGGGCATCAGTTTTATCTGATGGGTTGATTGCTAGGCCCTGACTCTCTGAAATCAAATTAATTGCAAGTGCTGGGTCTTTTGATCACCCAGGCTTACGAGAATTTATTGAATAATGTATTTGAGCAAAACCTCCGCCAACAATATCAGACAAAATCAGTAATTGACTTTTATTAAAATTTTTTAAATGTTGATGACAAGGGAAACAGGAATTAGAGTTTAGTCTTTTAATTACTGGTAAAATTAGCACAAGTTCTCCCGATCCCACCACTGAATTTTGAATGTTGAAATCTGTAGGATTTTCCTTCTGAGTTTGACCAGGTCAGAGGGTAAAGAGAGAATGGATGACCCCTTAAGATGTCCGATCTATATAGATTAATGACTGGACTTCAGTACCATTCAGAGCTAATCCCTGAGCACTCCAGTTCAGTGCCTGAAGGTATGTAGATGTTCTGGACAGTGGAGCAGTAATAGATTTGAAAAATGTCACGTTTTGCATGTGGAATGTCCCCATGTTTATTAAATTTTAAAGCAATATTTAAAAGAACCTTTGAAAATTGTGAAATTGTTGCTGTTACTCTTCAGCTACCAGTCGGGGAACAATTGCTGGAGTATGGATTCTGGTCAGGCAGTATCCTGTTTATACTGTTTAGGGAGCGCAGTTCCCCTGCCCAGGAGATAGCTCGAACTTCCTTGCACATGTTTGCAGGGCTCCGCTCCTCGTGGGAGTGTCCCACACTGTCTAAATATTTAAACCAGCTTTAAAATGATAGGTTTGAAAAGCATCCAAGGGCCAGGAACTGGCTGTGACTCGAGTTATACTGCAAGTTAGTGCCTCTGCAAAGCAGAAACCATGTTGTGATGATACTACAATTGCAGTATAAACACACTAAGAATTGCAGTGCCCTGACCAAAACATTCTTGCTCCACTGCACACCGTCCCTGTCTCATGCGTTTATCCAAGGAATTCATATTTGCTATCTATAAATGATTACTGTAATTCCTGGGTTGTGTTACAGTTAGTAACTCACTCCAACATTACTGTTTACATATTTAATTTTTTTTTTTAAAACAACAAAATATAGCATGTTGATTTTGTACTTGCATGTAGTTCCAGTACTGTGGGGTCTGCCCCCCCCCCCTCCCCACCCATGGTGATCTTGTAAAAATGACGGACGTGTGTTTATCAGGCGATGGGATGAGCACAACAGCTTTGTGTGAAGAATGGAGGTGCATCCTGGCATATGTCAGTCAGAAATACTTTATTGGTTCAGTCGAATGTTAAACAGCGTATTGACTATATATATTTGATAGTGAGTGGAGCACACCTCTCACTTGGATTAAACTACTATACCTCTCTTGTACACGCATATTTGTTGCGATGGAATACTCCATTACATTACTGAGGTACTAGCCAAATTCTAACTTTGAAACTGGTAACTTTACCAGTATTGGTAGTTGTGCAATATTGTAACCTTGAACACAAATCCTTTCTTGTTATCTAACAGTTTGTGACAGCTGTGAGCTATTACTAGAGAAAACTGTACAAAGCAAAAAGTATTTTCATGTTTCTTGTGAAAAGTACAGAATATATATTTTCCAGTGACACGTGTTTCTATTTATAAACCCAAGCTCTTCACAACCAAGGGTAGAAATAATTTAGGAAAAAAACATTTGGCCCTCGGACAGGTAATGCAAAATCACCTGTTTTCAATTCAATTCTATTGGCCCCAGGGGGGACCCAGCAATTTTGTGGCAATCTAGACTGTTGCCTTATGAAGACACAGTTGAGGTGAGTGACCCACTTATCTCTTCTTTATGCGAAGTAAAATAATGCAGACTTGTATTTTTTTGTGTTCTTGTGGTTGGCAGTCTGTACTCGTTGCTGTGTACTTTTTCCAATGCTAGTCAGTCGGTTACTTTCCTGGTGAGCTGTTTAAGGAAGTGGCAAAAGGTAACATGCACGTAAGAACGATGTGATCCTGTTAACATTGCCCTCCATCCAATGGTAATGTGGTTATCGAGCAAGCCGCATACGCCAAACTCTTTGTCAGGCAGAACAGCTGGCAAAAAACACTTGTGCAATTACTTGTCTTGCTATGTGTGCAGCAGCTTTATTCTGTGCCACGCACCATGAATTTTAATCTCGCTTCCAGTTACCTTGTTGGGTTGTTCAGAACAGTACAGCTGTTGGGCGATTTGTTTTTTAAACAAATATTCACTCAGTTCCCACCTCCAACAGTACTGAACGTTTTCAGAATGCAGTGCCGAAGATAACCTGTATAAATTGTTGCTAACATATTAAAGCAAAGTGCAAATATAGGTTCCAGCATGCAGAAGGTTTTGCCGTATTACTGCACAAGTCTAAGATGTTTTCAATTAAACGATGCAGTATGGTCCGACTAATCCTGTAAACGTGAGCCATGGGAATGTGCCTCAATGATCAAAAACTGCATGTTCCTTCAAAAATATCTTCCTGTAGGGGTTCATGCTTGAAAATTATTTGTAAATATTGAAGACGCCCCGCCCCCACCCATCCCATTTAAAATCTAAAGTTGTGTATACTTTTTTGTCAACAGTAGCCTGTTCTACATTATTTTGAATCTACTTAAATCATTGATGGAAATACCAGATTATTTTGTTCAATACATTGCTTTATCTTGCACATTTGAGAAGTGTAACTTAATGTTTGATGGTACTGGATGTATATAAGTGTTTAATTCTGTCTGTAAATGGGAGATGATGTAACAAAGTCATAGGTACAAGGTTTCCTTTTGTAATTTAATAAAAATATATTATGAAATTATTGATTACATATCACGGTTAATAAAAAGAAATCAGGTCACTGTCCATGAAATATGTACATTTTGATATGTAATATTTTTACTTTGATTTCCATGCATAGTGTAATTCGATAAATTGTTTGTAATTTAAATGCACTATGGATATTTAATATTCAAAATAAAGTCAAATGAATTAATTTACATATTTAACTTTGTCCGACTTGTCTTTTTTCATCTTGTTGAGGGTGAGTTTTGAATTTTGCCTTCCAACTTGGAGATCAGATCATTGTTACTATGTGTCTTCACGGTATTTTCATAAACGAGCCAGACAGCCTAACAGTGCGAGATGACAAAACTCAACGGCTTTATTCGTAATGCACAGACTACCATAGCTACATGGTAAATTGACCTATACACAGCCTTGTCTGCTTGATGATATCAGCAGTCTTGGCACTCTGGGTGTGCTCGGTGTTTCTGAAACTGGTTTTGTGAGTTCGAAACTTGCTTTGGTGATTATATACACAAAGTAACTTTATTGCACTTGTTGCACAAGTTGACATGCAAAATAGTCTTGCCTGTAATTTTCCTGGCAAGTAGATAAAATCAAAATGTGGGTGGTGGTTTTTACAACACACATGCTGTTTTAGCCATCTACTATTTAAACATTCTTTTTAGAGGAGGTAGCATCAAAGTTCTGTTATTTTAATTTTCATGGGGTTTATTTTTAGTGGTGAGATCGATGATTTTGGGTAAGTATGAACACGCATGTCTCACTGCAAGAATTTTGCCAACTTTCTGTAAAACAGCAATCTATAACTTGTCAATTTTAGGACATAAGGAATATTTGCATTGCTGATGTGCTGTGGCCTAAAATTACAAGGGCCATCGTTTGTGCTGAGGTGTCGGGTAAATATTTAAAACGTTAATTTTTTAAATCATCTTTTCGTGTTATGAAACCATTTTATCCGCATTAACGAAATCCCAGTGTACTGCACCAGAATCTGTTGGGAATGCTATGGAACTCCAATTTATCAGATCTAATTTCTTTGATACTGGGATACTCCTGAAATCTGCAGCAAATCCTTAGAATAATCGTGAAAGGGTCTGGAATACAATAAACTCTGGTTATTCATGAAATTTGTAATCTGAGTTACCAAAGTATGTTCCAGCAGTACAATATTACCTATAGCACATCTTCCTATACTTACTGCATAAACTGAAAGGTAGGTTCATCTTAAACCCACCACCTGCCATTACATGTAAGGGAAGTTGGCATGTTGAAGTATTTTGGTATGTTTTTATTCCACAGTTAAAGTGGACCATGTACTGTAGCTCAAGGACTAACTCCTTTTATCGACTCAGCAAAAATCACCTGGTTGAAAGTAACTTTTCAAAAGTATACATCTGGTAACTGGGGTGGCCGAGTGGGTTCGACACTGGCCTTTCACTCTGGGACGTGGGTTCAAATCCAGTCCAGACTGATGGGATCATATTTTCCCAAAATGGCCATATATTTGTGACGCTAATTTCTTTTCTTATGGACCTTGCAGTGGGCGTGTAACGTCTCCCCATTAGCAGTAGATTCAACACACTCTGGCCTGTCTGTTACTTCCAGCTTTTGGTTTTTCCTTGGGACAACAGAACTTCATAAGAGGTCGTGGTCAAGCAGCACCAATATTGACGGACCTCACCCAGAAACTGTTCTCGGCTTGGTTGTAAATTTTCCGATGGCTGAATGAGGCTCTGTGTTCAATCCTGTTTTAAGTCATCCTGATTATACCCAGGAGTTCATAGTCCACATAGACACCTCAAGCAGAAAGTACTTGCTTGAATTGTATGTGAGATCTTGGGAAAGGATATTGGAGCAGGAGAGGATGGAAATGGGCGGAATACACCATTCAGAAACAGAATTTAATTTGTTGAATTAACAGTCTCTGGAATTCAATACAAAGCAGTTCTGTGAAAGGTAATTGACCTATTACAGATTTCCACGTTTTATGTATGTTTATGGAACTAGCAGATCTCCCGTGGCATTGCTCAGTGTAAGGCAGGTGATGGGCCATGTAATGCCGAATGTAGTATTCACTAAAGTGGTTATGTCCCAGTAAAGGCCACAAAATCCAACTGCTGTTGAGTAAACACTAGGTGAGGTCGGATTTTAATTGCTCAAGGTCACAAACCTGGCAATTTTATGTTTGTGTGATTTGGTAAATTCACTCAGTTTACAGACATTCCGGCCCCTGTCAAATGACTGCCTTTGTTTCTTTATACTTTTTTCAGATGCGACACAAATTTGAGTGCGACGCGCGTGGACAGGAAATGTTAGGCTTTTTTAATTTTTATATATATTCAGTCATTTTGTTCTGTAACCTTGTGCGGATATGGATATTCACCATTTCAAGGAGAGTTTGGTGGTGCAGCAGGAGACTATATTGCATCCATAAGCAGTTTACTGCAACTGGTGTAATTGTTAACTCTCAAAGTATGCACCTTTTGTGAATGGAATATAGAGTTGAAAAGTGGGGAACTCATGTTAAACTTGTATCGAACATTGGTTAGACCACACTTGGAGTACTGTGCACAGTTCTGGTCTTCATATCATAAGCATATAGCGGCACTGGAGAAGGTGCAAAAAATATTTACAATGGTGATACCAGAACTGAGAGGTTATAACTATCAGGAAAAGCTGAACAGGCTAGGGCTCTTTTCTCTAGAAAAGAGAAGGCTGAGGGGTGACCTGATCGAGATCTTAAATTATGAAGGGGTTTGCTAGGGTAGATGTAGAGATGATGTTTCAAGTTGGGGAGACCAAAACTAGAGGCCATAAATATAAGATAGTCACTAATAAATCCAATAGGGAATTCAGGAGAAACTTCTTTACCCAATGAGTGGTTAGAATGTGGAACTCGCTACCACAGGGAGTGGTTGGGGCAAATAGCAAAGATACATTTAAGGGAAAGCTTATAGAAACATAGAATCTAGGAGCAGGAGTAGGCCATTCGGCCCGTCGAGCCTGCTCCGCCATTCAATACGATCATGGCTGATCATCCAAATCCAGTACCCTGTCCCTGCTTTAATCCCCACAGTACACATATCCCACCCTACCCCCGTAACCCCACATATTTAATTCCCCCCTAACACTAAGGGTCAATTTATCATAGCCAAATCAACCTAACCCACACATTTTTGGACTGTGGGAGGAAACCGGAGCACCCGGAGGAAACCCACACAGACACGGGGAGAACGTGCAAACTCCACACAGACAGGGCTGATAGGGTTAGATGAAGAGAGGTGGGAGGCGGCTCATGTGGAACATAAACGCTGACATAGACCAGCAAGGCCAAATGGCCTGTTTCTGTGCTTAAATTCTATACGTGGCCCCTGAAGCTCAATGGTATACATCTGTGGCCAAAATGGGGGCAACATATAGGGGGCATAGTATCAAAATTTGCAGATGACGCAACAAAAATAGGGAGTGTAGTTAAATTTGAAAAGGACTGCAAGTGATTTCAGAAGAACACAGACTCAATGGTGGGGGGTGGGGGGGAGGGGAAGAGAGGAGCGGAGAGAGAGAAAGAAAAGCAGCAACAGTAGTGGAGGTTGACGTACTTCTTGGAGGTATTTGTATCACGAGTGAAGTGTGGAAATGTATCTAGCTTTGTGATCCAGCAAGATTTTCCTGTCTGCTTCTGGGATCAAATCTTGTTTGGATTTGCCAATAAGCAACCTTGGGCTCTAGAAGCCGTACCCTAATGGAATTCAAACTCATGCCCCCACCTGCACCCCTCCCCCTCCCCCTCCTCCTGCAGTGCAGGATTTGGAGCTGGTCCTTTTCACTGGAAATATTCAGGAATCTAAATAAAGTTGAAAGCCTCAATTGTACCTGCCATGTGTTATCTAACTACCAAACAAAAACACATTGAATTTAACACTCGTGCTCCAAATGGAAAGGGGTGGGGGCTGCTGAGGATGACTCTCCTATTTACTTCAGCAGCTTGTACGTAGTCTTGTGTTGTAAAGAAAGACTTGTATTTACATAGCACCTTTCATGACCGCAGGACATCCCAAAGCGCTTTACAGCCAATTTAAGCACTTTTGAAGTGTGGTCACTGTTGTAATGTAGGAAACGCTGCAGCCAATTTGTGCACAGCAAGGTCCCACAAACAGCAACGTGATAAATGACAAGATAATCTGTTTTTAGTGATGTTAGTTGAGTGGTAACTATTGGCCAGGATACCGGCGAGAACTCCCCTGCTCTTCAAGGCAGTGCAATGGGATCAATTGTATCCACCTGAGCAGGCAATTGGGGCCTCGTTTTAACATCTCATCCGAAAGCCGGCACCTCTGACAGTGCAGCACTCCCTCAGTACTGCACTGGAGCGTCGGCCTAGATTTTGGGCTCAAGTCACGAGTGGGATTTGAACCCACAGCCTTCTGACTGAGAGGTGGAAGTGCTACCCACTGAGCC
This sequence comes from Squalus acanthias, assembly GCA_030390025.1. Classification (NCBI taxonomy): domain Eukaryota; kingdom Metazoa; phylum Chordata; class Chondrichthyes; order Squaliformes; family Squalidae; genus Squalus; species Squalus acanthias. The sequence goes on along the minus strand of CM059442.1, from coordinate 13,635,016 downwards.
AGCCTCATGACTGAGATGAGAAGAAATTTCTTCACTCAAAGGTTGTGAATCTTTGGAATTCTCTACCACAGAGAGCTGTGGATGCTCAGTCATTGAGTATATTAAAGACAGATCGATAGATTTTTGGATATTAAGGGAATTGAGGGATATGGGGATAGTGCGGGAAGGTAGAGTTGAGGTAGAAGATCAGCCATGATCTTATTGAATGGCGGAACAGGCTCGAGGGGCAGAATGGCCGACTCCTCTTTCTTGTGTTCTTATGACGTTGGTGCCTCATTCTAAGGTATGCCTGGTGCCTCTTGGCAAGCTTTTCTACACTCCGCATTGAACTAGGGTTGGTCACCCAGCTTAATGTCTTAGGCTTCACTGAAGAAGCGGCTGATTGCACTGGATATAAAAGGCTGTGGGCCCTGACAACATCCTGGTTGCAGTGCTGAAGACCTGTCTACCAGATCGAGCTCATCTCCAGCCAAGTTGTTCTAGTGCAGCAATGATACTGGCATATTGCCTAGAGAAACTCCCTGATCTTCAGATATAGAGGCACTGGAGAAGGTGCAAAAAAGATTTACAAAGATTGATGTATTTCAGGAAAGACTGAACAGACTGGGCCTAAGAGAAGGCTGAGGGGTGACCTGATGAAGGTCTTCAAAATTATGAAGATGTTTCCACTTGTTGGGGAGACCAAAACTAGGGGCTATAAATATAAAATAGTCACTAATCAATCCAATAGGAATTCAGGAGAAAATTCCTTACCCAGAGAGTGGTGAGAATGTGGAACTCGCTACCACAGGGAGTGGCTGAGAGGAATAGCATAGATTCATTTCAGGGGAAGCTGGAAGGAGTCTGCATCGGAGGAGGCAGAGAATAAAGAGAGCGTGAGGCCAAGGCAGCGCGGACCTGGAAGGAGGCGGCAGTAGAAATCCGGCAAATTCTAAAACAACAGCAAAAAAAAAGGAGTGACATCACAGAGAAAGCAGGTAGGTGATTGGTTGGTGAGTATTAACATGTTTTTTTTCCCTCTCTAAGCTAGGACAGTGGCTTAATCTAAGAGCAGGAAAACTATAACTTTATTAAATTAATAACAACTAGATAAACTAATATAACTATAAATAATCATTTGAATAAAGACTTTGAGAGCAAGAAGAGCGGCTGGAGATAAAGGTAGGCTCGACTTTTAAGACTTTTAGTCTTTATTAATTAACTTAACAGAAATAAACTTGTCTGTTAAATAGAGGCATGGCAGGGCACCTCAGTCCCATGGAATACACATCTTGTGGCATGTGGGAACTCAGGATGCTTCCTGTTTCCTGGACAACCACATGTGCAGGAAGATAGAGAAAGCAATAGTGGTAGGGGATTCGATAGTTAGGGGAGCAGACAGGTGTTTCTGCAGCCGCAGATGTGACTCCAGGATGGTATGTTGCCTCCCTGGTGCCAGGGTCAAGGATGTCACTGAGCAGCTGCAGAGGGGGGGAGGGTGAACAGTCAGAGGTCCATATTGGTAGAAAGAGGGATGAGGTCCTGCAGGCAGATTTTAGGGAGCTAGGAAAGAGATTAAAAAGCAGGACCTCAAAGGTAGTAATCTCCGGATTACTCCCGGTGCCACGCGCAAGTGAGTATAGAAATAGGAGGATAGCGCAGATGAATGCGTGGCTGGAGAGATGGTGCAGGAGGGAGGGCTTCAGATTCCTGGGGCATTGGGGCCGGTTCTGGGGGATGTGGGACCTGTACAGGCCGGATGGGTTGCACCTCAACAGAGCCGGCACCAATATCCTCGCGGGGAGGTTTGCTAGTGCTGTTGGGGAGGTTTAAACTAAGTTGGCAGGGGGATGGGCACCAGGATGTTGCATTAGAAAGGGGAAATAAAGGGCACAAAGGATTGAGAGAGACGGACAGCACTAAAGCAAGAAATAGTAAGATATTAGGTGGGGTCAGACTGAAGGGATAATTACTAGTCCTAGCCCCTTTAGGGCTACCCCGGATCAGGCGTATTCCTCAGACGTTCACTTTCAACTAAAGTTTGAGGTAGCCGAATCCTAAAGACGCTTAATTGGGCCTAAAGGTCCGGACTATCTCTCCCTAAAGGAAAGGAACAACCTGAAAATGTTACCGTCCTCCAGATAGCACTTTTAATAAGTTTAGCTAGACTGTGTAACGTTCCGGATATTATTAGGGTCCGGAAAACTCCCCCAGAATTCTGCAACTCCTCACCAAAGAGTGCACAGAGATTGAGTTCGCGAATTTTTGATACAGAAGTCTTGTGAGATAATTCTAAAAATATATCGATTTATTAAAGAACCGGCATGCAGTTTACAGTTGGTGAGTCAATCGCAACATTAACAGTTCCAAAAAGAGAAAACTTACAATCCTATTATCAGAGAACCTTACTTTCAAATCTTAACTACGCTACAGTTTTACAGTTGTTAAAGTTCTATTCAGGATATCCACCAAAATCAAATACCTTTGATCCCCAAGGTACAAAGAGTTGGAGACTTACAGAGCCGCCTCTGAAGCTGAGAATCACTTTGCCTGATTAAAGCGAGTCTGTTATCCCATTTGAGAGTTCAATATTTATACCCGTTTTCCAGTGGTATTTCCTTTAAGGTTTTCTGCTAATGTAAGCTAATTATCTCTAGTCATTTTTCTGCTGACCTCTGCCAGACTCATGTCTCATCTCGAGGTGTTCTAAGTTTACCATATAAAAAACGGTGTGACAGCAGGTGTTTCTTACTTTGTCATCTTTACGAGGGCAGATGTTCCTTACTTTATGTGCTTCTTTATGAAGTGTAAATTAGAACACCTTATCCAGGGTGAACTATTGTTTCGTTCCAAAAAGTTCAGCCTGTCTGAGCCCTTAACCTTCTGTTTCAATAAGGTTATTTATTCAGGGTCAACAACTAGCTTATCTCAATAGCCAGAATGCTTTCATAGCTATTTCATAGTTAGGTTTCTAGATTTCCAAACCCAGTTTGTCATGTTTTAATAAGGCCAGAATTCTTTCATAAGAGTGTATTTTTCTGAATAGGTTATATGGCTTATTCCTTCACAAGACTAAGAGAACAGAGGATGGTCTAAGATAGGTTTATGGTGTATGTATGTGAATGCACGAAGCATAGTAAAGAAGGTTGGTGAGCTGCAGGCGCAAATAAACACATGGGAATATGATGATGTGGCAATAACAGAGATCTGGCTCAAAAAAGGGCAGGATTGGGTATTAAATATTCCTGGATATAAGGTGTTCAGGAAAGATAGGAGGTGGTGTGGCAGTATTGGTTAAGGAGAATATTACAATGCTGGGGAGGGAGAGGATGTCCTGGAGGGGTCAAGGACAGAATCTATTTGGTTAGAGTTAAGAAACAATAGAGGTGCCATTACACTACTAGGTGTATTCTATAGGCCACCAACTAGTGGGAAGGATATAGAGGAGCAAATTTGCAGAGAAATTACTGAGAGATACAAGAACTATAGAGTAGTGATAATGGGGGACTTCAACTATCCTAATATAGACTGGGATAGTAATAGCGTAAAGGGCAGAGAGGGGGAAGAATTTCTGAAGTGTGTTCAGGAGAACTTTCTTGATCAGTATGTTTCCGGCCCAATGAGAAAGGAGGCATTGCTGGATCTGGTTCTGGGGAATGAGGTGGGTCAAGTGGAGCAAGTGTCAGTAGGTGAACATTTAGGGAACAGTGATAATAGTATCATAAGGTTTAGATTAGCTATGGAAAAGGATAGGGAGCAATTTAGAGTAAAAATACTTAATTGGAGGAAGGCAAATAAATTTCAATGGGATGAGAACGGATCTGGCCCGGGTAAATTGGAATCAAAGATTGGCAGGCAAAACTGTAGTGGCTGTCTTTAAAGAGGAGATGGTTTGGGTACAGTCGAGGTACATTCCCACTAGGGGAAAGGTAGGGCAACTAAAGTCAGAGCTCCCGAAAGAGATAGAGAGTAAGATGAAGCAGAAAAAGAGCGCGTATAATAGATGTCCAGTGCGAATACATCTGAGAATCAGGCTATATATATATATATATATATATATATATATATATATAAAGTTCAGAGGAGAAGTGAAAAAGAAAATAAGAGGGGCAAAGAGAGGGTATGAGAATAGAATGGCAGCTAACATAAAAGGTAATCCAAAAGGCTTCTATAGGCATATAAATAGTAAAAGGGTAGTAAGAGGAGGGGTGGGGCCGAATAGGGACCAAAAAGGAGACCTACGCATGGAGGCAGAGGGTATGGCTGAGGTACTAAATGTGTACTTTGCATCTGTCTTCACCAAGGAAGAAGATACTGCCATAGACATAGTGAAGGAGGAGGTAGTGGAGATACTGGGTGGGATAAGAATTGATAAAGATGAGGTACTAGAAAGGCTGGCTGTACTTAAAGTAGATAAGTCACTAGGACCAGATGGGATGCATCCTAGGATGCTGAGGGAAGTGAAGGAAGAAATCGCAGAGGTACTGGCCATAATATTCCAATCCTCCTTAGAAACGGGGGTGGTGCCAGAGGACTGGAGAATTGCAAATGTTACACACTTGTTCAAAAAAGGGTGTAAAGATAAACCCAGCAACTATTGGCCGGTCAGTTTAACCTCAGTAGTGGGGAAGCTTTTAGAAACAATAATCAGGGATAAAATTAACAGTCACTTGGCCAAGTGTGGATTAATTAAGGAAAGCCAGCACGGATTTGTTAAAGGCAAATTGTGTTTAACTAACTTGATTGAGTTTTTTGATGAGGTAACAGAGAGGGTTGATGAGGGTAATGCAGTTGATGTGGTGTACATGGATTTCAAAAGGCGTTTGATAAAGTGCCACATAATAGACTTGCCAGCAAAGTTGAAGCCCATGGAATAAAAGGGACAGTGGCAGCATGGATACGAAATTGGCTAAGTGACAGGAAACAGAGAGTAGTGGTGAACGGTTGTTTTTCGGACCGGAGGAAGGTATACAGTGGTGTTCCCCAGGGGTTGGTTCTAGGACCAGTGCTTTTCTTGATATATATTAATGACTTGGACACAAAACTTGGAAGTATAGTGAACAGTGAGGAGGATAGTGATAGACTTCAGGAAGACAGAGACAGGCTGGTGAAATGGGCGGACACGTGGCAGATGAAATTGAACACAGAAAACTGCGAAGTGATACATTTTGGTAGAAAGAATGAAGAGAAGACATACAAACTGAAGGGTACAATCCTAAAGGGGGTGCATGAACAGAGAGACCTGGGGCTATATGTTCACAAATCGTTGAAGCTGGCAGGGCAGGTTGAGAAAGCTGTTAAAAAAAGCTTACGGGATCCTGGGCTTCATAAATAGAGGCATAGAATACAAAAGCAAGGAAGTTATGATGAACCTTTATAAAACACTGGTTCGGCCTCAACTGGAGTATTGTGTCCAATTCTGGGCACCGCACTTTAGGAAGGATGTGAAGGCCTTAGAGAGGGTGCAGAAAAGATTTACAAGAATGGTTCCAGGGATGAGGGACTTCAGTTACATGGATAGACTGGAGAAGCTGGGGTTGTTCTCCTTGGAGCAGAGAAGGTTGAGAGGAGATTTGATAGAGGTGTTCAAAATCATGAGGGGTCTGGACAGAGTAGATAGCGAGAAACTGTTCCTATTGGTGGAAGGGTTGAGAACTGAGGACACAGATTTAAGGTGATTGGCCGAAGAACCAAAGGCGACATGAGGAAAAACTTTTTTACGCAGCGAGTGGTTATGATCTGGAATGCACTGCCTGAAAGGGTGTTGGAGGCAGATTCAATCGTGGCTTTCAAAAGGGAATTGGATAAGTACCTGAAGGAAAAAAAATTGCAGGGCTACGGGGAAAGGGCGGGGGAGTGGGACTGGCTGAAGTGCTCTTGCAGAGAGCCGGCACGGGCTCGACGGGCCGAATGGCCTCCTTCTGTTGTGCCATAACCATTCTATGATTCCAAGCTAGATAAGCACATGAGGAAGAAAGGAATAGAAGGATATGCTGATAGGGTGAGACGAAGGGGGTCCTGTGGAGCAGACCAGTTGGGCCGAATGACCTTGTTGCTGTGCAGTAAATTCAGTGTAAAACCCTGATCTTCAAATGGGGTTGTGTGGGATCTTTAATGTCCACCTGAGCGGGCAGAGCTGGGCTTCACACCTCGACCAAACCTGCGGCAGGTTAGTTATGTCGAGGACTTGCAGCAGCAACAGCTGAGCCGAAGTTGGCAGTTAAAGTGACGAAGCAAGTGGCCGGATTGAGGCAGAGCTGGACTCGAGTCACGGTGCAGGAGGAACTCGGATCCTGTTTGCGGACCGGGAATCCGCCCCTCCGCTCTCCCATTGGAAGAGACTGAATGTGTACGTGTACAAGACGGAGCCTGCGGGACAGACACTCTTGTCCACCGATGCCAATCCATTCACATTTTGTGTTTTTATTTCTCTCTAGTCTTTCTCATCCGTATATTCCCCCATCCTTGCCGCAGGTAGGTTAAAAACGATTGTTTTCAAAGATCTACACTGTGCTAAAGATGCATTTAGTCCCCCGGTGTTGCCGATTATCAAGTTGTTGCAATTTACCTGTTTCTGCACCTGTCGGTAAAACCGGTTGAACCTTTTAAACTCTGGGATGGTCCATCTCTTAACTGTTGAATCGTTACGGGGAAGAATTATATTTTAAACGCGTTTAAATTAGATTTAAATGAAGATAGAAGGTACATATTTGGTTTTGGGTAATCATTATAAAAAATCTATCTTGAAATTAGAGAATAAGATCTTCGCAGTGGGGATTAATGCAAGTTTAGAGCAGAGAGATATTTTAATCTATTTTAAGTTGCATTCCTCAGTGTCTTGGGGTTGGTGATCCTGCAGATAACCTGGATTTCCTAAATGCTATCTCTCTTTTTTCTATATCGTCTGGAGAGGCCAGGTTAATAGTGATTTAAACTTCAAATGTTTAACTTTTCTGTCCCTAACTTTTTGCTTTGCAGTTGAGCACCCATTTGCTTTGTATTTTTGTTTTGTAGCTGTTTCCGACGCTTTGGACGGTTGCCACCGGCTCGCGGGCGATGCATCTTCGGCGGAGAAGCGGCGTAAAGAAGCAGGGCTGAGAGGATGAAATCCAAGATAAAAGGCAGATTGCGCGGCCGTGGTGGAGGCGACTCCCCGGAGATGGAGCTGCACCTGGGGGCCGAGGCCACCTGCAGCCAGCGCGATAGCTGCTGCCAGGTGAGGGGCCGGGCGCGGCCCCGCGGGGTGCGCAGGCACGGCGGCCGCACGGTGAGTGTGGCCAGTGGCAGCAGCGGGAGCGGCTGTAGTGGGGGCGTGGGCATGAGCAGCAGGCGCAGGGGGCACGCGCCCAACGCGCGGGAGCGCAACCTGCGCCGGATCGAGAGCAACGAGCGTGAGCGCCAGCGCATGCACAACCTCAACAACGCCTTCCAGGCACTGCGGGAGGTCATCCCCCATGTGGAGGCGGACAGGAAGCTCTCCAAGATCGAGACCCTCACCCTGGCCAAGAACTACATCAAGTCCCTCACCTCCATCATCCTGGGCATAACCAAGGAGCACCCGCCAGCGGCGCCCAACCTCCCCCCGCCACCGCCTCCTGCCAGTCAGGGCCAGCCCACCAACGGCTCCGGCCCACCCTTGCGCCCCCTCCGCCGCCGCCGTCATCATCTCGCCCCCAAGGACGACTCCATCCGAGCGTGAAGCCAGAAGATGCCTAATTGGGGGCTCCCTACCAACCAGCACCAACCCCATCAAGTCTACGCCTTCCATCAGACCGCTGACAATCGACCCTATCATTGGACCTTACTCCATTGAATCTCCTCAAAGAAGGGTTGTTTTTTTTTTTGCCAAGGTTCTCTCTGCTGCCAATGTGAATCCAATGTGACCGGTGGGAGGGCTTCTATTGCAGAAAAGGTGACCCAGACCTTCTACAAAGCTCTCGATGTGTGTCAATTATTGAAAAGGAACCCCTACAGTGCCTTCCTGGGCCTTCAGCAAGTGTTCCGGTGACACTAAAAATGTGACTGTACTTCTACAAAGAACAGGTTTTTTTCGTTACAAAGTAAGTTGTGCAGCTGCTGACCTCCGCCTTGTGATGCTAATTGATGCTGCAGAGGCAAGAGGCTGTAATTGAGGAGCTAAAATCGGCCAGTGGACAATGACAGGAGGGGTTTTATCCAGAACTGGAACAGTGTGTAGAAAGGAGGCCCCAGAGACCAATGCTTGTGCCAGCACAGCTGGGAGATTCAGCATGAATGTGTTTTTTTAAATGAATGAGGTGTTTTCTTTTCATGTATATTTTTATTACTATGTTTTATTTGAATACTTAGAGCTGTAGTTCGAGTTTTCTAATTTATAAGAGATGCAGCACCACCTCATTATCGCAGACGTTTGGTAAATAACTTCCCTGCTGTCGTTACAGGTAGTTAAGGAGCTCAAACCTCTAATCCCTACAAGGTCCAACCCTTGCACATGTCTCCTATGTCTTGTGGTGTATCTCATGTTCACGGGTGCTCCTGGATCTCGGTTCATACAAACCATCAGATGGTGAGCCTTCCTCTGGTTGATAAGTCAGGAACACGGTAAACATGAGAAGCTGCTTTTTCTGGTGAAATCATTCTTGAGAAAATGTCACTAGAACTAGCACCTAGAGGTAGTCTTCCTCCTGGGCTGCTTATTATGTAAGAAGGGCAAGAGGTAGCATTGCAAGTGAGATCTTAAAACTATCAGCACAGAACCAAACCAGGGCATTTTAGATGATTGTATAAAAAAAAAGAATTCTATCTGTTTTAAGTGCATGCCTACCACTTAATTCGGCGGCCCAGAGCAAACCGTTTATCATGTCTATCTGGGGTGTAAGAGGGTGTTATTTAAAGGGACTACTCTTAGATTTCTGGTTCCACTTCAGCCCTAAGCTATGATCTTTTCCACCCTGATACGTTGGGTGGAGGGATGACGGGCAAGTAGGAGGACCTTCCAGTTGGTCTGCTCCTGAACCTGGCCAAAAATAGCCAGCCACCGGTGCCGGATGCATGGGATCCACAGGGGTGCTGTGCCTGCCTCTCTTCTGCGGTGCTGTGCCTGCCTCTCTTCTGCGGTGCTGTGCCTGCCTCTCTTCTGCGGTGCTGTGCGTGCCTGGGTGGTCTTGGAAAGGAATCACGCGGTGTCTGCCGGTAAACTTGAGACTATCCACCATCGGTGGGCACCGCAGAATGTCTGGGTTTTTTATTGATGAGGTGAAACAGACCATGATTTAGTTTCACTTTATCTTTGTAAATACATCAGTTCAAATAGACCGTGTGCGCATTAGTGGTGCCCTCCTCTTAAAGAATGAATACCTGCAGTGACTTGTTTAGACGGCACAAAGGGCAACACGGTGGCATAGTGGTTAGCACTGTTGCCTCACAGTGCCAGGGACCCGGGTTCGAATCCGGCCTCGGGTGACTGTCTGTGTGGAGTTTGCACATTCTCCCCGTGTCTGCGTGGGTTTCCTCCGGGTGCTCCGGTTTCCTCCCACAGTCCAAAGATGTGCGGGTTAGGTTGATTTGGCTATGATAAATTGACCCTTAGTGTTAGGGGGATTAAATATGTGGGGTTACGGGGATAGGGTGGGATGTGTGTCGGTGCAGGCTCGATGGGCCGAAATGGCCTCTATCTGCACTGTGGGGATTCTGTGATTCTGTGAAAGTCCAGTGCTGTTCTTTTGGTCGATCTCAAAGTAGTCCTAGCACTCCATTTGTACAGAGCTACATGCCTAATCAGACCTTGGGGTAGAATTTACTAATAGTTCTGAATCATAATGGCCTTTGCCAAATCAAATAGAGGCTCCCCATGCCTGGGTTATTTTCTGCTAATCAGCAACTTAGCATAATTGACAATTGATAATCTTTTAACTGCAGAGGGTAGCCTGGGTGGTAACGTCCATTATGATGTCAGGAACGAAACTGACAGCTTATGTCATCTCGGGTTTAGATCATGGTTTCAAGTCTTGCGGTTTAGGGTTTTGTTAGGATCCGCCCCCCCCCCCCAACTCCCTCTGAACGCAGTAATGGCCACCTGCTATTGCGCTTGTAATTTGCTACTGCTACTTAGAAATGGCACGTGATCAGGGAGGCTGGCCCAAGGCAACCTGTAGGTTGATCCCAATGCCCAGGTATTGTGCGATACAGCTCGTTATTGAGTACTCCAGTCTGGAGTAGATCTATTCCATAATTATACTTTAAAAAAATTGGTGAGCAGGGTCATTTTGAAGTTACCTGCGCAACTGTTTTTAACAGTATTGCAACAATTAATAACTGAAAGCTTACGGGTTAAAAGCAAAATTTCTATATTGTTTTGCGCACCCTCAGGAAATTCTTTGGAATTCTCTACCCCTGGGGGCTGTGGATGCTGAGTCGTCGAGTATATTCAAGGCTGAGATAAATAGATTTTTGGACTCATGGGGAATCAAGGGATATGGGGATCGGGTGGGCAAGTGGAGATGAGGTCGAAGATCAGCCATGATCTTATTGAATGGCGGAGTAGGCTCAAGGGGCTGTATGGCCGACTCCTGCTCCTATTTCTTATGTTCTTATGACCATTTCAGTCTCAGCCTCACTGATGCCACAGTCAAAACCGCCTCCATGTTTTTTCTCAAACTGTGATATCCCAAAGATTGCTGCAGGAAATGTGTTCGATGCATTTCCACAAAATGCGGCATCAATGAATGAATGAGCTGCCCGGCACCACCTTGCTCTGTTATATGTGTGCGATGGGTAAAGTAAAATAGAAAAGACCTGTTTGAAGGTACAGATATTTAATATATTTTTACTTGAACACTTTAATTGGGGGAACTGGTCATTTAAAAAAATAAATTACATTATAGAATTTAACTTTTTTTTAAATAGTGTGCATTTTTGGTGTTCTGGCCAATGTGACTTTCTTATTGGGAATGCAATACAATTTTTGTGCCAAAAGCTGACACGCTTTAAAGAAAAGGCTAGGTTGGTACCTGTAACATGGCTTGGGAAGCCTGGAGTAATCCACCACCCCTTCACCTGTGGCTGTCAGTAGACCTGCCACTCCATGGGTTTTAGGGCCTCCACCTGCAAACTGTCTGACCTGGGATGTTAGCCGAGGTGAGATTGAAAGCTGTTTTTCTCTCTTTGCTGTCCAATGAAAGAAAAACAAGGGAATATTATTAAGAGGCAGGGTTACCCCAGCTTCCATACTTAAGGTAAAAGAGCCCTATTAAGATAGAACTACAGTGCTATAGTTTCCCTATCCCCCTTCCAGTAGGACAGACATTGCCTGCACTTGCTCACTGCCCCTTGTTGAAATCAGGAGCTCACCGTATGGGGGAATTGCATGTGTAGACTTGCATACCATCACGCCATGATGCATCAGTTTACAATCTTCCTGAAAGTGGTACCAGAGCAAGACATTAGTTGGGATTGTGGCTCTCATCAAAAAGTTAGTAACACAGGGTTAGGGGAATGCTCCCAGATCAAAGTGTTCCTTCCCCTCCTGCCATGAACTTACTGACTCCACCTCTTCCCAGCCTCTCCCAGGCTGAACCAGACCGTGAAACTTTTGGGCTCCTGTTCCCTTATCCAGGCTTTTCTCACATCTAGGCTCGATTTCTCTAATGTTTCCCGTTGTTGGCCTCTGATTCTCTGTCCTGCGTGAACTCCAACTTAGCCAAAACTCAACTGTTCATATCCTGCCCTGGACTCAGTCCTTGCTGACTCACCATAGTTCTGTCTTCCAACACATTGAATTTAATATCCTCATCCTTACTGTCAAATTCATTAATGACCTTTCCCTCAGATTCACCAGAATGATACCAGGGCTTAAGGAGTTAAATTATGAAGACAGGTTGCATAAACTTGGCTTGTTATCCCTTGAGTTTAGAAAATCTTGAGAAGCTTCAGCTCAGCGTTTTTGAGCTGGAGTCTGAGGTGCAGACATTACGGGGCATCAGGGATGGGGAGAGTTACCTGGACACTTTGATCCAGGAGGCAGTCACACCCCTTGGGTTAGGTAGTGGTACAGGTCTAGTTAGTGGTCAGGGACAGGAGGGTGTGACTGTAACTCAGGCAGGTAAGGGGACCCCAGGTGCAGTGCTGGAGGAGCCTTAGCCTTTGCCCTTGTCCAACAGGTATGAGATTCTTGCTGCCTGTGTGAATGAGGGAAAAGCCTGCAGGATGGATGAGCAAGCTGACCATGGCACCATGGTGCAGGAGGCCATTCAAGTGGGGGGAGTGAAAGGGAATGTAGTTGTGGTAGGGGACAGTATAGTCAGGGGGATAGATATTGTTCTCTGCAGCCGCGACCGAGAGTTCCGAAGGTTGTGTTGCCTGCCCGGTGCCAGGGTTAAAGACATCTCCTCGCAGCTGGAGGAGAACTTGGAGTGGGAGGGGGAGGATCCAGTTGTCATGGTCCACGTAGGAACCAACAACATAGGTAGAACTAGGTGCTGCTGAGGGAGTTTGAGGAGCTAGGATCCCAATTAAAAAGCAAAACCTCAAAGGTAATAATCTCTGGATTGTTACCTGAGCCACGCGCATAGGGACAAACAGATTAGAGGTTTAAATGCGTGGCTGAAAGAGTGGTGTGGGAGGTAGGGGTTTCAGTTCATGGGGCACTGGCACCAGTACTGGGGAAAGAGGGAGCTGTTCCATTGGGACGGGCTCCACTTAAACCGGGCTGGAACCAGTGTCCTGGCGAACCGAATAACTAGGGCAGTAGACAGGGCTTTAAACTAATGAAGGGGGGTGGGGGGGGAGGATTCAGGAAAGAGTACATTTAAAAGCAGCGAGAGAGAAATGTCAAGGCTCTAGAGCAGAGTAGAGTTTTGGGTAAAAATAAGCAGAGTGGGTAAGGAAGGGACAGAGAGAGTAACAAAGGTAATGAGGCATTAGTGACTAAGGTGACATCAGGGAAAAATAGAAATAAGTCAAAGCTAAAGGCACTATATCTGAATGCGTGAAGCATTCGCAACAAAATAGATGAATTAATAGCCCAGATAGAAATTAACAGGTTTGATCTAATAGCCATTACGGAGACGTGGTTGCAATGTGGCCAAAATTGGGAACTAAGTATTCCAGGATACTTCTCTTTTAGAAGAGATAGGCAAAATGGAACAGGGGGAGGGGTAGCCCTGATAATAAAGGAAGGGATAAAGACAGTAGAGAGAAAGGATCTTGGCTCCAAAAATCAAGAAGTAGAATCAGTTTGGGTGGAGCTAACAAACAGCAAGGGGCAGAAAACATTGGTGGGAGTTGTTTATAGGCCCCCAAACAGTAGTTGTAATGTAGGGCAGAGTATAAATCAGGAAATTAGAGGCGCATGTAACAAGGGTAATACAGTAATCATGGGGGACTTTAATCTACATATAGACTGGGCAAACCAAATGTGCAGTAATAGTGTGGAGGACGAATTCATGGAATGTATGCAAGATAATTTTCTAGATCAGTGTGTTGAGGGACCAGCTAGGGAACAGGCTATTTTAGATGGAGCATTGTGCAACGAGAAAGGGTTAATTAATAACCTTGTAGTAAAGGGGCCTTTAGGGAAGAGTGACCATAATATGATAGAATTTTATATTGAGTTTGAAAGTGATTTGGTTAAATCTGAAACTAGGGTCTTAAATCTAAACAAAGTAAACTACGTAGATATGAGGGGCGATTTAGACAAGCATTGGCTAGCATTTAAAGAATTAATACATAATTTACAACAAATATACACTCCTTTAAGGCACAAAAACCCCACAGGAAAAGTGGTCCAACTGTGGCTAACAAGAGAAGTTAAAGATAGTATTAGATCAAAAGAAAGAGGCTTATAATGTTGCCAAAAAGGATAGTAAGCCTGAGGATTTTAGAATTCAGCAAAGGAGGACAAAGAAATTGATAAAGAAAGGGAAAATAGAATGAGAGTAAACTAGCGAGAGACATAAAAACAGACTGTAAAAGCTTCTATAGGTATGTAAAAAGGAAAAGATTAGCAAAAGTAAATGTGAGTCCCTTACAGGCTGAGACAGGAGAAATTATAATGGGGAATAAGGAAATGGCAGAGAAATTAAACAAATACTTTGTGTCTGTCTTCACGGAAGAAGACGCAAAAACCTTCATGGAAATAGTGGAGAACCAAGGGTCTAGCGAGAATGAGGAACTGAAAGAAATTTGTAGTAGGTAAAAATTAATGGGACTGAAACTAGCAAAATAGATAAGGGGGAACCAGTGGATGTGGTGTATTTGGATTTTCAGAAGGCATTCGCTAAGGTGCCACACAAGAGGTTATTAAACAAAATTAGGGTTCATGGGATTGGGGATAATATACTAGCATGGATTGAGGATTGGTTAATGGACAGAAAACAGAGAGTAGGAATAAACGGGCCATTTTCGGGTTGGCAGGCTGTAACTAGTGGGGTACCGCAAGGATTAGTGCTTGGGCCTCAGCTATTCACAATCTATATCAATGATTTGGATGAGGGGACCAAATGTACTATATCCAAGTTTGCTGCTAATACAAAGTTGGGTGGGAATGTAAGTTGTGAAGAGGATACAAAGCGGCTTCAAGGGGATATAGACAAGCAAGAATGTGGAGAAATGTGAAGTTATCCATTTTGGTAGGAAAAATAGAAAAGCAGAGTATTTTTTAAATGGTGAGAGATTGGGAAATGCTGGTGTTCAGAGGGACCTGGGTGTCCTTGTACACGAATCAATGAAAGTTAACATGCAGGTACAGCAAGCAATTAGGAAAGCAAATGGTATGTTGGCCTTTATTACTAGAGGATTTGAGTATAAGAGTAAAGATGTCTTACTGCAATTATATAGGGCCCTGGTGAGACCACACCTGGAGTATTGTGTACAGTTTTGGTCTCCTTACCTAAGGAAGGATATACTTGCCATAGAGGGAGTGCAGCGAAGGTTCACCAGACTGATTCCTGGGATATTTGGGGGGTTTGTCCTATGAGGAGAGATTGAGTAGACTAGGCCTATATTCTCTGGAGTTTAGAAGAATGAGAGGTGATCTCATTGAAACATACAAAATTCTTACAGGGCTTGACAGGGTAGATGCTGGGAGGATTTTCCCCTGGCTGGGGAGTCTAGAACCAGGGGTCACAGTCTCAGAATAAGGGGTCGACCATTTAGGACTGAGATGAGGAGACATTTCTTCACTCAGAGGGTGGTGAATCTTTGGAATTCTCTACCCCAGAGGGCTGTGGAGGCTCAGTCGTTGAGTATATTCAAGACAGAGATCGATAGATTTTTGGATATTAAGGGAATAAAGGGATATGGGGATAGTGCAGGAAAGTGGAGATGAGGTAGAAGATCAGCCATGATCTTATTGAATGGCGGAGCAGGCTCGAGGGGCCGAATAGCCGACACCTGATCCTATTTTCTTATGTTAGTTAATTTCTAAAATCGAAATGTGATCTAATTGAGGTCTTTAAAATGGTCGGGTAGATAGAGAGAGAAACTATTTCCTGTGGTGGGGGAGTCCAGAACAAGGGGGCATAATCTTAAAATTAGAGCCAGGCCGTTCAGGGGTGATGTCAGGAAGCACTTTTTCACACAAAGGGTAGTGGAAATCTGGAACTCTCTCCCCCAAAAGGCCGTGAATGCTGGGGGGTCAATTGGAGCTTTCGTTAATAGATTTTTGTTAGTTATGGATATCAAGGGACATGGAGCAAAGTGGGTAAATGGAGTTGAGGTGCAGATCAGTCATGATCTAATTGAAGGATGGATCAGGCTCGAGGGGCTGAATGGCCTCCTCCTGTTCCTATTTTCCCAACTTGTGACATTTTCTACATTTAAAGGTGCAGTGTAAATAATTCAAGTTGTTATTACCTCGACCACAGTTTAACAAACACTGAAACTAGCAATGCTTGTTGGCAGATATAGACAGTTCAGTCAGGTATCAGAGACCCCAGGGAGAAATTTAACATCACTACACCCATGTGTCGGGGGTGGGGGGGGTGGGGGGGCGGTGGAAAGTAAATTCGAAACAAAGGTAAGAAAGTAAAGACTTGCATTTGTATAGCGCCTTTGACGGCCTCAGGACGTCCCAAAGCGCTTCACAGCCAATGAAGTACTTTTGAAGTGTGGTCACTGTTGTAACATTGCCAGACCAGGAGCCACTGTAGGTCAGCTCAATTATTATTGTTATTAGCATCATTCAAGAGTACTTAGTGCTGGGGGCAACGGAATTGAAACTGGCGGATGGTGCCATCCTGTGAGTCCTGCCTCTCGTGGTGATGCCTGCAAGGAGTTGGGTGGTTGGCCGATTTAAGAAGTGCCCCGCCCCCCCCACCACCACCATTTCTGGTTGAATTTGACAGCTTGAAAAAACAATGGGGGTTCCCACTCCACCACCAATACCCTGGAATATTAGGGGGGCCAACTCTCTCCTGGGAATAGCTGCCTGCGCTGGACTGAACATCCATTTAAAGAAACAGGTGACACTAGCTGGGACTTTGTAGAAAATCACAAGCTGGTGAGTGCTGAATTGGAAACCCCCTCCGGGCCACTGCTGTCAGTGATTCAGAAATGTTGAAACAGCACAGATCTTAGAGGTAGTGACAGAACAGGAGGTTTTGTTCATGGAACGTTAAAAAAAAAATCACTTTGTAGTTTCTATAATAACGAGGCTTGACAATATGTCCTTGGGTTAAAAATAAAGCGAAGGTACAATATTTTCCTTGCTTAATGTAAAGCTGATAGAGAATTCTGAGTGCCAAGCTGCACTAGTGTTCGAGATTACACATTTAATCAGTGTTTTTAAAATATAAATGCAGCATGCTGGGGTTACTGTGGTGGTGCTGAACATTAGTACACGCACACTCAGCGTTACAGGGTGGACGCTGATTTTTCAGTTCTAGTTCCAGTCTGACCGTATTAACAGGAAGGCAGAAATTATAGGAAAGAAAGACTTGCATTTCTATAGCGCCTTTCACCACCTCAGGGCATCCCAAAGTGCTTTACAGCCAATGAAGTACTTTTTGAAGTGTAGTCACTGTTGTAATGTAGGAAACGCAGCAGCCAGTTTTCACACAGCAAGCTCCCACAAACAGCAATGAGATAAGCAAATAATCTGTTTTTTTAGGTATTGATTAAGGGACAAATATTGGCCAGGAGCCCCTGCTTCTCTTCAAAATAATGCCATGGGATCTTTTACGTCCACCTGAGAGGGTAGACGGAGCCTCGGTTTAACGTCTCACCTGAAAGAGGACACCTCTAACAGTGCAGCACTCCCTCAGTACTGGCACTGGGAGTGTCAGGATAGATTATATGCTCAAAGTACCTGGAGTGGGACTTGAACCCACGACCTTCTAACTCCGAGGTGAGAGAGCTACCCACTGAGCCAAGGCTGACACCTTGTGTCTCCCAGCATCAGGGAGGGAAAATCTGAGGGGTGGGGGAAGACACACCTAGACAGCCCTGATGTGGGAACGGAGTTGTTAATGTTGCTGTGCTCTTCTGAGGTCAAGGTTCAGGCACACTGTTGATGCAGTGGTTTGAGAGATTTGCTCAGTTTCTAACCCACGCTGTACTTGACCCAGGAGTGCTTGGTGCTGTCGAAAATGGAGAGCGTTCCATTTACCTAATTGCTTCAGCGCAAAATAAATGTAAATTTGAGACAGATGCAGCACTGCGGAAAGAAGACCTGGCCCTAGCCTCGATACACGGTGCTGGCCACAGCATTTAACGATACCCCATTTATAGCATTGTGTTAGAGTGCCGCATTTCACTGCCTCAAACGCTACTGTTCTTTATTCATTTTAAACTGTTTGTGCAAAGCAACGAAATAGATCCCCAATTATTTCAAACTACCTATGGTACATTCAAATTCCCCAGTGAACACACCTTATATTTTTGCATAATTGATAATAGCATCGAACTGAAACCACAAAAAGTAAAGTGCAACGTTTAAATGTACTGGAAGATTTGTGAAAGTACTTGCATATTAACCATTTAGTGGCTTCTTGAAAAAATTAGACTGAGCTGTGAGGAGGGACGCAGGGGAAAAATTTATTTTTGATTTCTAAATCCTTTAGTCTTTTCTAAGAGAAGATCGAGGTACAGCAGTTATATTAAGATGCAACTACGCTGCCACTTATGCATTGATGCAGAGGAGTGCCGACTTTACAGATTTGCAAAAGTGATGGTGCAGTTCTCCAGCCAGATCGTAGTCTGACCCTGCAGTAGGAGGAGAGAAACCCCCTTCAGTTGGACCCATGTTCCAGGCCACACTTGGCAGTATAACTCCAGCTTACTGGAGCGAAGGAGTGTCCGCAGCAATCTTTGGTTTGTTTCTCTCCCCCCATCACTGAGTCCAGTTCTTTTGCTCAAAAAGTGGCACCCATCACGTTCTTTTCAAACAGATTTGCACCTGACATTTCATGATGCATGATATGACCCATCTTCCCTGCTGTGCATCATCATGCCAGTGTCTGCAGTTTGTGCATGTCCTGAGCAACTGAACCAGCTTCCCTACTGCTCTGAAAAAAACGCAACAGCAGCTTGTATTTATATAGCGCCTTTAACATAGTGAAACATCCCAAGGCGCTTCACAGGAGCGTTATAAACAAAATTTACACCGAGCCACATAAGGAGATATTAGGACAGATGACCAAAAGCTTGGTCAAAGAGGTTTTAAGCAGCGTCTTAAAGTAGGAGAGAGAGGTGGAGAGGTTTAGGGAGGGAATTCCAGAGCTTAGGGCCTAGGCAGCTGAAGGCACGGCCACCAATGGTGGAGCGATTAAAATCAGGGATGTGCAAGAGGCCACAATTGGAGGAGTGCAGAGATCTGGGTGGGTTTCAGGGCTGGAGGAGGTAATACAGAGCTAGGGTCATCCTCATGCGAGGCTATGGAGGGATTTGAAAACAAGGATGAGAATTTTAAAATTTTAACATAACTGAGTGGCAGTATAACTCTGGTCCACCCAACTACTGTACATTTAAACACGGACCAGTAGTGCTGTTGCACCCGTGCTGTACATGTTGCTGAAAATAAAGTTGCAAAGGAGTTCTAGTTTTCCCTTTACAGTTGCAATTTCTTTGCAATTTTAATTCCAAATAAACCTACTTGCTGCAGCCCATCTACATTTTGTTCATAAGAAAATACTGCGGATGTTGGCAATCTGAGATTAAAACAGAAAATGCTGGAAACACTCAGCAGGTCAGGCAACATCTGTGGGGAGAGAAACAGAGTTAACGTTTCAGGCCGATGCCTTTTCGTCAGAACTGGTTTCTCTCGCCACAGATGCTACATTTTGTTCATCTATTTATTTGCAAGGTGCTGGAAGTTTCTGTCCTGATTATTGTATCAGGGAGGGAGAGGGTGAGAGGGGAACAGCGAATCGTGAACGGGCATTGTGCACGTGATCTTGTAACTTCATTACACAGAGTAGATCCTCCCTCGCATGTTTAGAGAAATCGTTTAAGTTTTAAAGGCAATAGGTCTTGTGTGACGTTTTTAAGATTTAATTTCTGTAGTTTGGTAGGAGGATGACATATCGTACAATAGTTTTCTTTTACACTATGCACAGTTTTAAAACCAAAGGTGAGATGTAAAAGTATTTCTCTTTGCATTTCCACGAGTCAATTGTGATTTAAAAACAAGATTTTTCAGACAATGATGTTTGTTCTGTGGTTTACAAGCTGGTTTCCTAACATGATGTTAGATTAAAGAAATTAAAGCATTTGTGTGTGTCAAAATCAATAATTACTGAAAAGGGATTTGTTTTCAAGATTACTACTTAAATATGCTTAAAAGTGGCTTTAATCATTTGAGATCACACTTTCATACAGCCAAGGAGGCCATTCGGCCCATCATGCCTGTGCCGGCTCTTTGAAAGAGGTGTTCAATTAGTCCCACTCCCCCTGCTACTATTGAATCTGCCACCCTTTCAGGCAGTGCATTCCAGATCATAACTTGCTGCATAAAAAAATTCTCATCTCCCCTCTGGTTCTTTTGCCAATTATCTTAAATCTGTCTCCTCTGGTTACTGACCCTCCTGCCAGTGGAAACAGTTTCTCCTTATTGACTCTATCAAAATCCCTCATAATTTTGAACGCCTCTATTAAATCTCCCCTTAACCTTTTATGTTCTATGAAAGTTCATCTTCACAATGCCCACTTATTTGCAACCTCTAAGATCAACAGGAGCTGAGAGTGTGAGATTAGTCTCACACTTTGGCGAAACTGGAACTTGGTCCCATTGTGTCGGTGTGCAGTGCGATGACTCTGACTAAAATGCAAACAGCACAGGAATAAAAAAAACAAATTGCTCAATTCAACTGAATAAAAAGCAAGGCGAAGTAGTGTCAGGGTCGTGTCTACACAATGCATCGTGGAGCAGCAGGATGCAGGTTTGCCACGTTCTCCTACATGGTGCTCCAACTCCTCCCTAGGCCTCTCCATTAGCAGAAGATGCCAAGAAGAGGCAAGGCATTTCCCTACACAGAAGGGGTGCAAAAAAAAAACCCTAAGCAAAGGCCAGTCTCACAGGAAGCAGATTGTCATCTGCGTCAAGTCAGAGAATGGAGTGGAGGGTGGGGGTCCTAAAGAGAGGAGAAAAATCATTTTCAAATAGGGTGAGGGGAGGCAGGGAGAAAATCATTGACCTAGAACACCACCATTAGCCAGCTGGTCCTAGCTGTTTGCAGATAAGCTGAAGTAACAATTGCACCTGTTACATGTAATCACAATCCCATGTGAACTGGGATTAGAATGCAGAGGGACTGACTAGCAGTTATAGTCTGGTCAGCTCAGATATATTTACAACAGAACCCCAAACAGGCTGGCAGAATTGGTACGCAGCAGGGAATTAATAGACTTTCCATTTAGAATTGTAACTGGTGAATTAAAACAGTTCTCTTGCCAGCACCAATTGAGGGATACAGGTTCTTTCACACATGACGCAGCACTGCTAAAAGTGGAAGATTTATTCGGACCAAAAGGTCAAAGGCAGCGAAAGTGGCTCACTGTCTCGGAATGAGCTTTTCTGCCCTGCTTGAGGGCAGATTGAAAAACAAGCAATCTCCTTAGTTTCTTATCCATTATTTATACAAGTGTTGCTTTGGCGTACACCATCATGAAGGTCTACACTGCTGTAAAACAGCTTCAGTTAATTATATAAACGTTAAAAGATTAAACAGCAATCAAACATTCCGCACAAACAGACGTCCATGGTGCAGTATATGTTTAAAGTTCACGCCTTTCTAGTGAAAAACTCAAATTCACACACAAGATGCAACTGATATTTTGCCCCCCCCCAAATTATTTCAACCCTGAGTTCCAATTCTTTGAGGAAAGTCAAAATCTCAATTATTCTCAAAAAAATTAATCATAATTTAAATCAAAATCACGCTGTAGATTTTTTAACCATTGGCAGTATGTTTTACAGTGTGATATTATCAGAGTAAGAAACGTGCTCAGTAACAGATACACTGGTGGACACGAGATTTCTTGAAGTGATGCAGCACAGGGGTTTGGTTAAGTGACCTATTATGATATAGTTAATTATCAATGTTAAAGTAAGCCAGGACTGCGGTAGGACAAAAAGTCTTGCAAATATTTAGGAACAGTAGTTGAGATTACGACTGCTATTGTGTAAAGATCCTATTTAACTCTTTCTTGGCATAATGAAAAGTTTCTACATTTGACTTTGTCCCTCGGTGCCTCTGGTGATTTTGAAATATCCTTTTAAGATAGAGGTAAGGTTCAAATAACAGTGCTCTTCTTTAAAATAAATAGGTTAAAGCCTGCCCCTACTTACTCTCGAGGCTCACAGATGGTCATTTGGGCGGGGTAATGTAGGTCACATAACACTAGTGTAACCACATCTGAGCAAGGAGCCAACGCAGCAACAACCTGTATCTATATAGCGCCTTTAATGTAGTAAAATGTCTCAAGACGTGTCACAGGAGCATTATCAAACAAAATTCGACACCGAGCCACATAAGGAGACAGGTGACCAAAAGCTTGGTCAAAGAGCTAGGTTTTAAGGAATGTCTTAAAGGAGGAGAGGCAGAGAGGTTTAGGGCGGGAATTCCCGAGCTTCAAGCCTCGGCAACTGAAGGCACGGCCGCCAATGGTGGAGCGATTAAAATCAGGGATGCTCAAGAGGACAGAATTGGAGGAGCGCAGAGATCTCGTGGGTAGGGGAGGGTTGTAGGGCTGGAGGAGGTAACAGAGAGAGGGAGGGGCAAAGCCATGGAGGGATTTGAAAGGCTGAGAATTTTAAATTTGAGCTACAGGTTGAGCGTCCTGAATCTGGCAACCTCGGGACCGAGGCCGAGCCGGTTTTCGTGTTTTTATGGACTTCGGAAGGTGTTTCTGATGTCCGAAGTTCGGAAATATCGCAACCTGGGCTCGGGACATCAGAAACACGTTCCGAGTCCGGAAATGCCTGGGCTGCTCCGCGTAGCGCTGACGCGTTTCTCTGCCCCATCCCTTCTGTTAAAGGGGAGGGACGCTGCGAGCTCTGCAGAGCATCCGATGGCCCACACTAGGCCACCAGGGCGGCGTGGTGCCGTGGCCGCAGCCTGGCGGAAACACTTAGTGGAGCTGTGCAGATTAAGGAGGATAAAACACAACACTAAAGTTTTATTGCATCACTCGCATTTTTCATAGGATTTTTCAAAAAAAAGACAACAAAAGTTAATGGCTTTTTGAAGTACAGGTTGAGCGTCCAAAATCCGGAGTACCGGATTCCGGAACATTTTACGGATTCCGGACGACACTGCCACCAATCGTCCTGGAGTCCGGAACATTCCGGATTCCGGATTTTGGACGCTCAACCTGTATTGCCTGACTGGAAGCCAATGTAGGTCAGTGAGCACGGGGTGATAGGAGAATGGGACTTGGTGCGAGTTAGGACATGGGCAGCAGAGTTTTGGAGAGGAGCGCGAGGGAGGAGAGAAAATTTGCAAGGGAAAAGAAAAGGCACTAATATACATCTGGATGTTTAATGACCCCACTCCTCAACATGTTGAATGCTTTCAACATCATTTTCATAACATGCTCTTCTCAGCATGAGATGGTTGATCTGGGGAAGATTTGACAGGGAGCTGGCGAGTTTGTTACTATTACTGCCACGAGCTAAACAATTACAATTCATTTTTAAAAATGTGATAGGTCATTGAATCATGGGCTAGGGGGTTTTATACTATGTCGTGACAAATGATTAAAATATACTGTTTTATAATCTGCACATGGCCTGAACTTTAATCTCATCTGAGGTGGTGGTAAATTCTTCAAAAGAGGGGAGGGCAGCTCACAAACTCCTAGGGGGTTTTAATGCATCCTCTATTAGACGGGCAGGAAAAGATCAGCTGCTCCATCATCCACTTCCTCCCTACCCCCCACTCACCACGGACATGTAATCTCCTGGGAGAGGCAAAGACCCCGGGCCAATAAGGGAAAAAATACTCTGGAAAATTCCTCTCCAACCCCCTCAGGCGATGGAAACCAGACCAGGAGATCACACGGACACAGTGTTATCTACAATAACACTTGGCTTCTAAATAATTTATATAAAATCAAATTAAAATAAAGAAATCTTTTAATATAATTTTAAAATAACTGCACTTACAGTATAGGCCAATAGTCTTTAATGATCCCCAATAGCCAGTGCTATGTCCCAGTTATGTTGTAGGTTTAGTGCTGGACTGATTTTCTTTCTTTGCAGGTCTCTAGTGCAGTACAACTTTGCCAGATTGTCACAATTTGTAGCAGGATTTTGGACACACACCACTGGTAGTGCACATGGTCTGTCATATAATTATATGACTTCACCTGAGGAAGGAGCAAATCGATAGCTCCGAAAGCTTGTGATTTCAAATAAAACTGTTGGACTATAACCTGGTGTTGTGCGACCTCTCAATTTTGTCCACCCCAGTCCGACACCGGCATCTCCGCAATATAATTATAGCCAGTGGGTGGACTTTTACACTTTACCTGCTAATTTTAAAAGCCCTCAGGCGACCCATTACAGCACCCCTTCGTTCTAAAGACCAAGCTAACCATATTAGAAAGAAAGAACTTGCATTTCTATAGCGCCTTTCACAACCTCAGGATGTCCCAAAGCGCTTTGCAGCCAATGAACTACTTTTGAAGCAAAAGCAAAATACTGCAGATGCTGGAAATCTGAAATAAAAACAGAAAATGCTGGAAATACTCAGCAGGTCAGGCAGCATCTGTGGAGAGAGAAACAGAGTTAACGGCCCTGAAATTCGCCTCTCCGGCTTGCCGCGGGGGTAAGGATCACGCGCGCACTTACCTACCGCGCCTGCCGTTGACCTCTGGGCCCACGGGAACTTCAGCTCCTGGGCCTGCTCCAAGTGCCGGCGCGCAGTGCTTGCGTGTCCCAGGGGCGCAGTTAGTGCGATGCGTCCCCTGGGATCACGTGGGCCATGGAGAGCCAATGGCAGCAGACCATCTTTCATGCATAGATTTGACAGGAGACCTGTCAAATCTATGAATTGAAATCGGCCCCAAAACAACAGCTAAACTTCAAATAAATTTTTTTAAAAACCATCACATTTATAAAATAACTATAGTTAAATAAATTAACTACTTTAAACAAAAATTTAAATTTTTGAAAAATTTTAAATACTTTTTAACAGTGCTAAAAATAAACTTACCTTTCTTTAAAGTATCTAAAAAAAAAGATAAACCTGTTGAAATTTTTTTTAATTATACTTAATTAACCACTTACCTTGTTGAAAACGGGTCCTGCGCCTCCTTTTTAAAAGCGTAGGTTCTTCAATACTTACCCTCCCGTAGAAACCTGAAAAAAACCTAAGTTTGCTGCGTGCGCGCAGCCTCTACCGCGCAAGCGGTTCACCTATGAACCGCCCCCTTCACCAGACCGGAAGTTCCGGTTTCCCGCGCATGCGCAGTGCATGCAGGAAACCGCACTTCAGGACGCCTTACGGGTGAGTACGCAGTGCGCACTCACCCAGGAAGGGCCGAATTTTTGGCCCATGGTTTCAGGTTGATGAGCTTTTGTCAGAATTGGAAAAAGTTAGAGATGTACTTTTTGAAGTGTAGTCGCTGTTGTAATGTAGGAAACATGGCAATGTGATAATGACCAGATAATCTGTTTGTGATGTTGGTTGAGGATAAATATTGACCAGGATACCGGGGAGAACTCTCCTGCTCTTCAATAGTCATAGGATCTTTTACGCCCACCTGAGAAGGCAGATATAATTTGCCTTTAACGTACACAAAATAATCTAGCGGAATATACATTTTAATACATATGGGTGTATATTATTAAAAAAAATTATTGCAACAAGAACTAGCATAAGTTGCTCGTCATGACTATAAATGTAAAATGAAGTACTTTTGTAAAACTCAGTTTAACATCTCAGCCGAAAGATGGCACCTCTGCCAGTGCAGCACTCCCTCAGGACTGCCCCTCTGCCAGTGCAGCACTCCCTCAGGACTGCCCCTCTGCCAGTGCAGCACTCCCTCAGGACTGCCCCTCTGCCAGTGCAGCACTCCCTCAGGACTGCCCCTCTGCCAGTGCAGCACTCCCTCAGGACTGCCCCTCTGCCAGTGCAGCACTCCCTCAGGACTGCCCCTCTGCCAGTGCAGCACTCCCTCAGGACTGCCTGGAGTGGGGTTTGAAACTCTGCACCTTCTGACTCAGAGGCAGGAATGCTACCACTGAGCTAAAGGTGGGTGTTGGGTGAGGAATGGATTCGGCTGTGATTCTCCAGCCTTGAGCTCAAACCTCAAGCATAGCCACCTTGAGTGAGGTACTCGAGAGGGATCGGTCACCCCGTACCCCAGTCTCTGCAGCAGGACTTGAACCCACGACCTTCTGACTCAGAGGCGAGAGTGCTACCCACTGAGCCACGGCTGACACCGTACTAGCGCCTGCAGGCAAAAACAAATGAGTTGAGATCCATGCATGTGTTTTACTAAATATGTGTGGAATCTTGCCTTTCTGCCACCCAACAGTGCTGAAAGCAGCTACTGCAACCATCGATGCCTGCTTACTTCACTTTATTAAACAGGTTCCCAAAACTGCTCCACTTAGTGTCACTGGGGCATTGTGCTGAAGGTGTGGATCACAGCACTGTTGCGACACCAGGCTGAAGCATAACTAGAACAAGCAGTGTGTGTGGAGAGGCCCTTCCTTCAGCCCATGTGGTAGCTGATTTTCAATTCCACACTCGGCCATACCAGCTCAGCTCACCCTCTGTACCCGCAGACTACCCATCACTTCCAAGTACTTGGAAAGGCGTCAGTAACCCGTAATAATCATCTGATACAATATGTGCCTTCAGCTGGCAACTTACCTGGTTCCAATTGAATTTGGGAGATATTTGAAGGTTAGGCACTGCCAGGTTAAGTATAGTAACAAAATGTGCTCTCTTTTAAAGCCCACACTGTTTTCATAACTGATGCATCCTCAATGTTACAGCCTTGTTTGCTGTCAAGAAGATTTGAACAAAATTATTTAAAATATGGAAAAATAAAACGTTACGTTTTGTTCGCAGAACACTGATGTCTGTAAAATGAAGCTTATTGCACAACTGGCACGCCCAGATTATGGGTCTTTCAATCTCGTGGGATAAACCCACTATTAAGTACACTGGCCTCTCTGCGCCTGCCACCACTGCCACATTCACACGTGCTGGACTGAAAAAAACAAAGCCTGCCAGGAAACTCGGCCTCGGAAAGCCAGATCACTAACTCACTTTATGTGGAATTACTGCCGCACGGGTTTGCGTTTTAAGCAAGTGACATGTTCAGGGTTTTGATGAGTGAGTTGAAAGTCTGAGCTTTACACGGTCTTAAGAATTTTCGAGGTCCTGGGAAAAGGCCCCAACTAGTCCGTGCCTCGTTGATGGAAAATAGTGGAGAGGATCTGTGGACTGTGCCACAGCACTTTCACCAGCAGTCCTGTGTATGCATCCCCCTACACGCTTTGTACTTACCTGATTTAACACATTCCTCATCCATTGTGTGTGAAATAATGTTTTTAAAAAGACTAAGTAGCCTGTAAAGTCTGGCGTGGAATATTTTCCATTACCGTATTTGTGCTGTTGGCCAAGATTCAAATTCCACTTGTTCAGCAACAATACTTCAATCGCCCTGTATTAAACGTTCCATCCAAATGATTTAAACATCCCATAATTGTAGGTTTAAATCTTGAAATAAACTATTTTCAACTAGGTATTCCGGTGGCATCATGAACAAGAAGCCCTAGCAAGCTCTTTGCCACGACAAGAATTAAATTACCAAATAACTCTGATAGCACTAAATTAATTTGTCAATTAGCCAATCTTCTTCCCTATTCTGACCTCCATTTTTTCAGC
This sequence comes from Squalus acanthias, assembly GCA_030390025.1. Lineage (NCBI taxonomy): Eukaryota > Metazoa > Chordata > Chondrichthyes > Squaliformes > Squalidae > Squalus > Squalus acanthias. The sequence goes on along the minus strand of CM059442.1, from coordinate 13,607,714 downwards.
TGCTATACGCTCGCTTGAGCAGGTAATCGAGAGCTCCAAACATCTTGCCACAATAGCCCTTCTTCAAGACAGGTCTCTCCAGCAAGAAACCTATTCCCATTGGATGTGTCAGATCTTCAGTGACAGGGTGCTGGGTTATTGTCTCCTTCAGTCACAGGGTGCTGGGTTATTGTCTCCAGTCACAGGGTGCTGGGTTATTGTCTCCTTCAGTGACAGGGTGCTGGGTTATTGTCTCCTTCAGTCACAGGGCGCTGGGTTATTGTCTCCAGTCACAGGGCGCTGGGTTATTGTCTCCAGTCACAGGGTGCTGGGTTATTGTCTCCTTCAGTCACAGGGTGCTGGGTTATTGTCTCCTTCAGTGACAGGGTGCTGGGTTATTGTCTCCTTCAGTCACAGGGTGCTGGGTTATTGTCTCCTTCAGTCACAAGGTGCTGGGTTATTGTCTCCAGTCACAGGGCGCTGGGTTATTGTCTCCTTCAGTCACAGGGCGCTGGGTTATTGTCTCCTTCAGTCACAGGGTGCTGGGTTATTGTCTCCTTCAGTCACAAGGTGCTGGGTTATTGTCTCCTTCAGTGACAGGGCGCTGGGTTATTGTCTCCTTCAGTCACAGGGCGCTGGGTTATTGTCTCCTTCAGTCACAGGGTGCTGGGTTATTGTCTCCTTCAGTCACAGGGTGCTGGGTTATTGTCTCCTTCAGTCACAGGGTGCTGGGTTATTGTCTCCTTCAGTCACAGGGTGCTGGGTTATTGTCTCCTTCAGTCACAAGGTGCTGGGTTATTGTCTCCTTCAGTCACAGGGCGCTGGGTTATTGTCTCCTTCAGTGACAGGGTGCTGGGTTATTGTCTCCTTCAGTCACAGGGTGCTGGGTTATTGTCTCCTTCAGTCACAAGGTGCTGGGTTATTGTCTCCTTCAGTCACAGGGCGCTGGGTTATTGTCTCCTTCAGTCACAAGGCGCTGGGTTATTGTCTCCTTCAGTCACAGGGTGCTGGGTTATTGTCTCCTTCAGTCACAGGGTGCTGGGTTATTGTCTCCTTCAGTCACAGGGCGCTGGGTTATTGTCTCCTTCAGTCACAGGGCGCTGGGTTATTGTCTCCTTCAGTCACAGGGTGCTGGGTTATTGTCTCCTTCAGTCACAAGGCGCTGGGTTATTGTCTCCTTCAGTCACAAGGCGCTGGGTTATTGTCTCCTTCAGTGACAGGGCGCTGGGTTATTGTCTCCAGTCACAGGGCGCTGGGTTATTGTCTCCTTCAGTCACAAGGTGCTGGGTTATTGTCTCCTTCAGTCACAAGGTGCTGGGTTATTGTCTCCTTCAGTCACAGGGCGCTGGGTTATTGTCTCCTTCAGTCACAAGGTGCTGGGTTATTGTCTCCTTCAGTCACAGGGCGCTGGGTTATTGTCTCCTTCAGTGACAGGGTGCTGGGTTATTGTCTCCTTCAGTCACAGGGCGCTGGGTTATTGTCTCCAGTCACAGGGCGCTGGGTTATTGTCTCCTTCAGTCACAGGGCGCTGGGTTATTGTCTCCAGTCACAGGGCGCTGGGTTATTGTCTCCTTCAGTCACAGGGTGCTGGGTTATTGTCTCCTTCAGTCACAGGGTGCTGGGTTATTGTCTCCTTCAGTCACAGGGCGCTGGGTTATTGTCTCCTTCAGTCACAGGCGCTGGGTTATTGTCTCCTTCAGTCACAGGGTGCTGGGTTATTGTCTCTTCAGTCACAGGGTGCTGGGTTATTGTCTCCTCAGTCACAGGGTGCTGGGTTATTGTCTCCTTCAGTCACAGGGTGCTGGGTTATTGTCTCCTTCAGTCACAGGGCGCTGGGTTATTGTCTTCAGTCACAGGGTGCTGGGTTATTGTCTCCTTCAGTCACAGGGTGCTGGGTTATTGTCTCCTTCAGTCACAGGGTGCTGGGTTATTGTCTCCTCAGTGACAGGGCGCTGGGTTATTGCTCCTTCAGTCACAGGGTGCTGGGTTATTGTCTCCTCAGTCACAGGGTGCTGGGTTATTGTCTCCTTCAGTCACAGGGTGCTGGGTTATTGTCTCCTTCAGTCACAAGGGTGCTGGGTTATTGTCTCCTTCAGTCACAAGGTGCTGGGTTATTGTCTCCTTCAGTCACAGGGTGCTGGGTTATTGTCTCCAGTCACAGGGTGCTGGGTTATTGTCTCCTTCAGTCACAAGGTGCTGGGTTATTGTCTCCTTCAGTCACAGGGCGCTGGGTTATTGTCTCCAGTCACAGGGTGCTGGGTTATTGTCTCCTTCAGTCACAGGGCGCTGGGTTATTGTCTCCTTCAGTCACAAGGTGCTGGGTTATTGTCTCCTTCAGTCACAGGGTGCTGGGTTATTGTCTCCTTCAGTCACAGGGTGCTGGGTTATTGTCTCCTTCAGTCACAGGGTGCTGGGTTATTGTCTCCTTCAGTCACAGGGTGCTGGGTTATTGTCTCCTTCAGTCACAGGGTGCTGGGTTATTGTCTCCTTCAGTCACAGGGTGCTGGGTTATTGTCTCCTTCAGTGACAGGGTGCTGGGTTATTGTCTCCTTCAGTGACAGGGTGCTGGGTTATTGTCTCCTTCAGTGACAGGGCGCTGGGTTATTGTCTCCTTCAATCACAGGGTGCTGGGTTATTGTCTCCAGTGACAGGGTGCTGGGTTATTGTCTCCTTCAGTCACAGGGTGCTGGGTTATTGTCTCCTTCAGTCACAGGGTGCTGGGTTATTGTCTCCTTCAGTGACAGGGTGCTGGGTTATTGTCTCCTTCAGTCACAGGGCGCTGGGTTATTGTCTCCAGTCACAGGGTGCTGGGTTATTGTCTCCTTCAGTCACAGGGTGCTGGGTTATTGTCTCCTTCAGTCACAGGGCGCTGGGTTATTGTCTCCTTCAGTCACAGGGCGCTGGGTTATTGTCTCCTTCAGTCACAGGGTGCTGGGTTATTGTCTCCAGTCACAGGGTGCTGGGTTATTGTATTCAGTCACAGGGTGCTGGGTTATTGTCTCCTTCAGTCACAGGGTGCTGGGTTATTGTCTCCAGTCACAGGGTGCTGGGTTATTGTCTCTCAGTGACAGGGTGCTGGGTTATTGTCTCCTTCAGTCACAGGGTGCTGGGTTATTGTCTCCTTCAGTGACAGGGTGCTGGGTTATTGTCTCCTTCAGTCACAGGGTGCTGGGTTATTGTCTTCAGTCACAGGGCGCTGGGTTATTGTCTCCTTCAGTCACAGGGTGCTGGGTTATTGTCTCCTTCAGTCACAGGGTGCTGGGTTATTGTCTCCTTCAGTCACAGGGCGCTGGGTTATTGTCTCCTTCAGTCACAGATGGTACGCTGGGTTATTGTCTCCTTCAGTCACAGGGTGCTGGGTTATTGTCTCCTCAGTGACAGGGCTCTGGGTATTGTCTCTCAGTCACAGGTCGCTGGGTTATTGTCTCTTCAGTCACAGGGTGCTGGGTTATTGTCTCCAGTCACAGGGCGCTGGGTTATTGTCTCCTCAGTCACAGGGAGCTGGGTTATTGTCTCCTTCAGTCACAGGGCGCTGGGTTATTGTCTCCTTCAGTCACAGGCTGGTATGTCTCAGTCAAGGGCTTTATTGTCTCCTTCAGTCGACAGGGTGCTGGGTTATTGTCTCCTTCAGTCACAGGTGCTGGGTTATTGTCTCTCAGTCACAGGGTGCTGGGTTATTGTCTCCTTCAGTCACAGGGTGCTGGGTTATTGTCTCCAGTCACAAGGCGCTGGGTTATTGTCTCCTTCAGTGACAGGGCGCTGGGTTATTGTCTCCTTCAGTCACAGGGCGCTGGGTTATTGTCTCCAGTCACAGGGTGCTGGGTTATTGTCTCCTTCAGTCACAGGGTGCTGGGTTATTGTCTCCTTCAGTCACAGGGCGCTGGGTTATTGTCTCCTTCAGTCACAGGGTGCTGGGTTATTGTCTCCTTCAGTCACAGGGTGCTGGGTTATTGTCTCCTTCAGTCACAGGGTGCTGGGTTATTGTCTCCTTCAGTCACAGGGTGCTGGGTTATTGTCTCCTTCAGTCACAGGGTGCTGGGTTATTGTCTCCTTCAGTCACAGGGTGCTGGGTTATTGTCTCCTTCAGTGACAGGGCGCTGGGTTATTGTCTCCTTCAGTCACAGGGTGCTGGGTTATTGTCTCCTTCAGTGACAGGGTGCTGGGTTATTGTCTCCTTCAGTGACAGGGCGCTGGGTTATTGTCTCCTTCAGTGACAGGGTGCTGGGTTATTGTCTCCTTCAGTGACAGGGCGCTAGGTTATTGTCTCCTTCAGTCACAGGGTGCTGGGTTATTGTCTCCAGTCACAGGTGCTGGGTTATTGTCTCCTTCAGTCACAGGGTGCTGGGTTATTGTCTCCAGTCACAGGGTGCTGGGTTATTGTCTCCTTCAGTCACAGGGTGCTGGGTTATTGTCTCCTTCAGTCACAGGGTGCTGGGTTATTGTCTCCTTCAGTGACAGGGTGCTGGGTTATTGTCTCCTTCAGTCACAGGGCGCTGGGTTATTGTCTCCAGTCACAGGGTGCTGGGTTATTGTCTCCTTCAGTCACAGGGTGCTGGGTTATTGTCTCCTTCAGTCACAGGGCGCTGGGTTATTGTCTCCTTCAGTCACAGGGTGCTGGGTTATTGTCTCCAGTCACAGGGTGCTGGGTTATTGTCTTCAGTCACAGGGTGCTGGGTTATTGTCTCCTTCAGTCACAGGGCGCTGGGTTATTGTCTCCTTCAGTCACAGGGTGCTGGGTTATTGTCTCCTTCAGTGACAGGGTGCTGGGTTATTGTCTCCTTCAGTGACAGGGTGCTGGGTTATTGTCTCCTTCAGTGACAGGGTGCTGGGTTATTGTCTCCTTCAGTCACAGGGTGCTGGGTTATTGTCTCCTTCAGTGACAGGGTGCTGGGTTATTGTCTCCTTCAGTGACAGGGTGCTGGGTTATTGTCTCCTTCAGTCACAGGGTGCTGGGTTATTGTCTCCTTCAGTGACAGGGCGCTGGGTTATTGTCTCCTTCAGTCACAGGGTGCTGGGTTATTGTCTCCTTCAGTCACAGGGCGCTGGGTTATTGTCTCCTTCAGTGACAGGGCGCTGGGTTATTGTCTCCAGTCACAGGGTGCTGGGTTATTGTCTCCTTCAGTGACAGGGCGCTGGGTTATTGTCTCCTTCAGTCACAGGGTGCTGGGTTATTGTCTCCAGTCACAGGGCGCTGGGTTATTGTCTCCTTCAGTCACAGGGTGCTGGGTTATTGTCTCCAGTCACAGGGCGCTGGGTTATTGTCTCCAGTCACAGGGCGCTGGGTTATTGTCTCCTTCAGTCACAGGGCGCTGGGTTATTGTCTCCAGTCACAGGGCGCTGGGTTATTGTCTCCTTCAGTCACAGGGTGCTGGGTTATTGTCTCCAGTCACAGGGCGCTGGGTTATTGTCTCCAGTCACAGGGCGCTGGGTTATTGTCTCCTTCAGTCACAGGGCGCTGGGTTATTGTCTCCTTCAGTCACAAGGTGCTGGGTTATTGTCTCCTTCAGTCACAGGGCGCTGGGTTATTGTCTCCTTCAGTCACAGGGCGCTGGGTTATTGTCTCCAGTCACAGGGTGCTGGGTTATTGTCTCCTTCAGTCACAGGGTGCTGGGTTATTGTCTCCAGTCACAGGGTGCTGGGTTATTGTATTCAGTCACAGGGTGCTGGGTTATTGTCTCCTTCAGTGACAGGGCGCTGGGTTATTGTCTCCTTCAGTCACAGGGCGCTGGGTTATTGTCTCCTTCAGTCACAGGGTGCTGGGTTATTGTCTCCAGTCACAGGGCGCTGGGTTATTGTCTCCAGTCACAGGGCGCTGGGTTATTGTCTCCTTCAGTCACAGGGCGCTGGGTTATTGTCTCCTTCAGTCACAAGGTGCTGGGTTATTGTCTCCTTCAGTCACAGGGTGCTGGGTTATTGTCTCCTTCAGTCACAGGGCGCTGGGTTATTGTCTCCAGTCACAGGGTGCTGGGTTATTGTCTCCTTCAGTCACAGGGTGCTGGGTTATTGTCTCCAGTCACAGGGTGCTGGGTTATTGTATTCAGTCACAGGGTGCTGGGTTATTGTCTCCTTCAGTCACAGGGTGCTGGGTTATTGTCTCCAGTCACAGGGTGCTGGGTTATTGTATTCAGTGACAGGGTGCTGGGTTATTGTCTCCTTCAGTCACAGGGTGCTGGGTTATTGTCTTCTTCAGTGACAGGGTGCTGGGTTATTGTCTCCTTCAGTCACAGGGTGCTGGGTTATTGTCTCCTTCAGTCACAGGGCGCTGGGTTATTGTCTCCTTCAGTCACAAGGCGCTGGGTTATTGTCTCCTTCAGTCACAGGGTGCTGGGTTATTGTCTCCAGTCACAGGGCGCTGGGTTATTGTCTCCTTCAGTCACAGGGTGCTGGGTTATTGTCTCCAGTCACAGGGCGCTGGGTTATTGTCTCCAGTCACAGGGCGCTGGGTTATTGTCTCCTTCAGTCACAGGGCGCTGGGTTATTGTCTCCTTCAGTCACAAGGTGCTGGGTTATTGTCTCCTTCAGTGACAGGGTGCTGGGTTATTGTCTCCTTCAGTCACAAGGTGCTGGGTTATTGTCTCCAGTCACAGGGTGCTGGGTTATTGTCTCCTTCAGTCACAGGGTGCTGGGTTATTGTCTCCTTCAGTGACAGGGTGCTGGGTTATTGTCTCCTTCAGTCACAGGGTGCTGGGTTATTGTCTCCAGTCACAGGGTGCTGGGTTATTGTCTCCAGTCACAAGGCGCTGGGTTATTGTCTCCTTCAGTGACAGGGCGCTGGGTTATTGTCTCCTTCAGTCACAGGGCGCTGGGTTATTGTCTCCAGTCACAGGGTGCTGGGTTATTGTCTCCTTCAGTCACAAGGTGCTGGGTTATTGTCTCCTTCAGTCACAGGGCGCTGGGTTATTGTCTCCTTCAGTCACAGGGTGCTGGGTTATTGTCTCCTTCAGTCACAGGGTGCTGGGTTATTGTCTCCTTCAGTCACAGGGTGCTGGGTTATTGTCTCCTTCAGTCACAGGGTGCTGGGTTATTGTCTCCTTCAGTCACAGGGTGCTGGGTTATTGTCTCCTTCAGTGACAGGGCGCTGGGTTATTGTCTCCTTCAATCACAGGGTGCTGGGTTATTGTCTCCTTCAGTGACAGGGTGCTGGGTTATTGTCTCCTTCAGTGACAGGGCGCTAGGTTATTGTCTCCTTCAGTGACAGGGTGCTGGGTTATTGTCTCCTTCAGTGACAGGGCGCTAGGTTATTGTCTCCTTCAATCACAAGGTGCTGGGTTATTGTCTCCAGTCACAAGGTGCTGGGTTATTGTCTCCTTCAGTCACAGGGTGCAGGGTTATTGTCTCCAGTCACAGGGTGCTGGGTTATTGTCTCCTTCAGTCACAGGGTGCTGGGTTATTGTCTCCTTCAGTCACAGGGTGCTGGGTTATTGTCTCCTTCAGTCACAGGGTGCTGGGTTATTGTCTCCTTCAGTCACAAGGTGCTGGGTTATTGTTTCCTTCAGTCACAAGGTGCTGGGTTATTGTCTCCAGTCACAGGGTGCTGGGTTATTGTCTCCTTCAGTCACAGGGCGCTGGGTTATTGTCTCCAGTCACAGGGTGCTGGGTTATTGTCTCCTTCAGTCACAGGGTGCTGGGTTATTGTCTCCTTCAGTCACAGGGCGCTGGGTTATTGTCTCCTTCAGTCACAGGGTGCTGGGTTATTGTCTCCAGTCACAGGGTGCTGGGTTATTGTATTCAGTCACAGGGTGCTGGGTTATTGTCTCCTTCAGTCACAGGGCGCTGGGTTATTGTCTCCTTCAGTCACAGGGTGCTGGGTTATTGTCTCCTTCAGTGACAGGGTGCTGGGTTATTGTCTCCTTCAGTGACAGGGTGCTGGGTTATTGTCTCCTTCAGTGACAGGGTGCTGGGTTATTGTCTCCTTCAGTCACAGGGTGCTGGGTTATTGTCTCCTTCAGTGACAGGGTGCTGGGTTATTGTCTCCTTCAGTGACAGGGTGCTGGGTTATTGTCTCCTTCAGTCACAGGGTGCTGGGTTATTGTCTCCTTCAGTGACAGGGCGCTGGGTTATTGTCTCCTTCAGTCACAAGGTGCTGGGTTATTGTCTCCTTCAGTCACAGGGCGCTGGGTTATTGTCTCCTTCAGTGACAGGGCGCTGGGTTATTGTCTCCAGTCACAGGGTGCTGGGTTATTGTCTCCTTCAGTGACAGGGCGCTGGGTTATTGTCTCCTTCAGTCACAGGGTGCTGGGTTATTGTCTCCAGTCACAGGGCGCTGGGTTATTGTCTCCTTCAGTCACAGGGTGCTGGGTTATTGTCTCCAGTCACAGGGCGCTGGGTTATTGTCTCCAGTCACAGGGCGCTGGGTTATTGTCTCCTTCAGTCACAGGGCGCTGGGTTATTGTCTCCTTCAGTCACAAGGTGCTGGGTTATTGTCTCCTTCAGTCACAGGGCGCTGGGTTATTGTCTCCTTCAGTCACAGGGCGCTGGGTTATTGTCTCCAGTCACAGGGTGCTGGGTTATTGTCTCCTTCAGTCACAGGGTGCTGGGTTATTGTCTCCTTCAGTCACAAGGTGCTGGGTTATTGTCTCCTTCAGTCACAGGGCGCTGGGTTATTGTCTCCAGTCACAGGGTGCTGGGTTATTGTCTCCTTCAGTCACAGGGTGCTGGGTTATTGTCTCCAGTCACAAGGTGCTGGGTTATTGTCTCCTTCAGTCACAAGGTGCTGGGTTATTGTCTCCTTCAGTCACAGGGCGCTGGGTTATTGTCTCCTTCAGTCACAGGGTGCTGGGTTATTGTCTCCTTCAGTCACAGGGTGCTGGGTTATTGTCTCCAGTCACAGGGTGCTGGGTTATTGTCTCCTTCAGTCACAGGGTGCTGGGTTATTGTCTCCTTCAGTCACAGGGTGCTGGGTTATTGTCTCCTTCAGTCACAAGGTGCTGGGTTATTGTCTCCTTCAGTCACAAGGTGCTGGGTTATTGTCTCCTTCAGTCACAAGGTGCTGGGTTATTGTCTCCTTCAGTCACAGGGTGCTGGGTTATTGTCTCCTTCAGTGACAGGGTGCTGGGTTATTGTCTCCTTCAGTCACAAGGCGCTGGGTTATTGTCTCCTTCAGTGACAGGGTGCTGGGTTATTGTCTCCTTCAGTCACAAGGTGCTGGGTTATTTTCCTTCGCCTGTATTTGGACTCATGGCTACATTGAGTAGCGAATGAGCACCATCAGAGTTACATTGCTGGACTCGTGGAGATGCATAAAATATTTACAAATGGAGTCGATTTGCATAAGCACATCCAGGAAATGGATGTGATAGGTTTGTTTTTGTTGTGAGTAAAGATTAAAAAGTGACACACACAATATTAATGCACACTGAAGGAAATTAGGACACCATGTCATGTTTTGGTAAAATTATGTAACACTGCATTACACCCAGGCTGATGAATGATACATTTACACAATGTCTTCTACAGCAAGAATATATACTTACATCACAAGGGAACTTACAATCACTTGAAAAAGTAACAAATATAGATAACACAAAAACTTGAGAGCTTTTTAACAGTCAATTTATATTTGCTACACACATAATTTAATACAAATGGTTTGTTAACACCATCAAGACCCGTTTAACCTCTATAGAACCACTGATTTCTGCAAGCTTTCTTCAGCATTTCCCTTATTTGCCTGGCTCAGGAAAGAGAATGAATCTCCCAATAAACTGGTATTCTCAAAATTGAAAATCAAAACCAAATAGCATGTGTGTTATGGCTGATGTCCCGCAGATAGAAAAGTTCAACAGTCCAGCTACCATTCCTGCTCTTGGGTTCTGAATGCATTTTTTCCTACAAAAATTACTGGCTCACCGATGCTTTCAATCACATTAACTAATCATTGCCTTTATATATATTTCTGTATAATAGTGGTTAATTCACCAAAGCACACGGAGATACAATAATCAACAATTAAGATGCTCCAGAGAGAGTGCATGCAGACCAGAAGCGGCAGAGTTAGATAGTGAGCAATATTGCTGGTCCTGCTATTTCACATTATTCTTAAGACTACCCATCTTTTCCAAAATGTGGTAAAGATAAAATATCTGTACATCATAAATAAAATAAAATGTAATCTAAAAGAGGCTGTATTTTCAGTGAAGTTCCAAGAATGTGTGCAGAATAGTCCATTAATTAAAGATTTCTTAATCATCACAGGTATCAAAAATATCCCTTAACATAATTTTCAAACACCTGGTACTGAATGGTAATGGATCCTAGTTATTTTATTAATCTAGTACTCTTACAGATCACTCTAACTTCCCTAAGGCTTGCCGTTCGGCCCAACAGGTGTAATCCGGTGTTTATGCTCCACACGAGCCTCATCCCACCTTACTTCACCTCATCCTATCAAAATAACCTCTAATTCCTTTCTCCCTCATGTACTTATCTAGCCTCCCTTTAAACACACCTATGCCTTCATTCTTCAAATAAAATACGTCCTCTACATATTACTAGGATGAGCCTGAGATGCTAACAGTGAGAATCCCAAGGGCAACACCCCCTGAATGAGGCTTGCGATGTTGGTAATGCCAATTACTTTCAAGGCTGGGTCCCGTGAACCTCTCCTCTGACACTTTCCTCGTGGACACCATCAATTCTTTTCCCAGAAGATACGTGGAGAAGGACAACAATCAGCATGGTGGGAAATATTTTCTGAGCAATAATCAGAGCATAACTGTATACAACACCTTTCAGTCCAAAGCACAGATATATGTATGGTTTGTGGAGGTTACTTGCTCTTTGAAATGAACATAGGAACAGGAGGAGGCCTAGAAATTGGGGAACGCTGGAAACCTGCTGGTAACATTGGTGGCCAAGGATAACGGCCACCGGCCGAGAGAGCACAGGCAATACCAGCATTTTGGTACTGCCTGCTTATTAACATCAGCGTGGCAGTGATTTACTCGGGCAATGTGCTCTTTGCAGCGCTACTCTCAGAAGGAGGCCAAAGGTCGCCTCTGTCTCCCGCTCGCTGTGTAGGGGAACGGGGAAGAAAGGAGCGACCTGAACAGTTGCCGTACGTGCTCCAAAAATATTAGCTGCCACCCGATGTTTGTAGATTTTTTTGTTTGTTTATGACATGAATGCAGATAAAGGAGATTTTATCACAGATCATCTTCAATCATTGCAACTGGAGTTCACTCATTGATTTACTGACCCACAAACACTGTAAGCCCCCCAGAAAGCTGCCAGAAAATGCAACCCCCCCCCCACTGATGGGCAAAATATGAAGTTTAAAAGAAGAACCTTGACAAAGGAGGCGTTTGAAGTTCCAGTGTCCATCCTCATAAGTCCTGCCAGACTCCTCGTAGCCGTTAATGCTGCTGACAGACCATTTAGCGGCAGCACTCACTGGCGTGATTTAACACGGGCGGCAATGCGAGCGGAGAACTCCAAAATGGATGAGTTGGCGTCAACTCGCCGTTGCACGACGATTGACGTCACGCTCCAACTCGTTAAAATACTATCGCCGATAGCAGGCAACGGCAACGCTAATGACCTGCCGAAAATGGCGGCCACCAGCTGGTGGAAGAGCGCTGGCCCCCGTTTATTTGCCATTTCATGGCGCTAGCAGGTGGCGCAAGCCACCCAAATTTCTAGGCCGTAGTCTTTGTTTTTTAATACATTCACGGGATGTGGGCGTTGCTGGCAAGGCCATCCCTAATTGTCCTTGAGAAGGTGGCGGCGAGCCGCCTTCTTGAACCGCTGCAGTCCGTGTGGTGAAGGTACGCCCACAGTGCTGTTAGGGAGTGCCAGGTTTCTGACCCAGCGACGATGAAGGAACGGCGATATATTTCTAAGTCAGGCTGGTGAGTGACTTGGAGGGGAACTTGGAGGTGGTGGTGTTCCCATGCGCCTGCTGCCCTTGTCCTTCTAGGTGGAAGAGGTCGCGGGTTTGGGAGGTTCTGTTGAAGATTCATTCACGGGATGTGGGCGTCGCTATTCACATGTCACAGCACTACAGTAGGGTGAAGAGTGTCGGCAACACGGTTTGTTTTAGTGAATCATAACGTTACTTATTTCAAAAAAGGATGGCAGTAGGGCTTTGGCGGTAAAACCACGATGGACACTCACAGTGTGCAAAATCCACATAGCAATGATGAGACTTGTCACAAATGAGACGGAGGTATTTATGAAATGATTTTGAGCAATTAGATTAACGACACCAGCAGGGTTTGTCAACTGATGCATGTTACCATTCCAGCACATCGCTCCCGAGTCAACTTGGTGAAGACATTCAGCGTGGCAGAAGTTAATTTAGTTTAGCTGTTAAAGGTTCAAAATGGTGACACACGCCATATTGCAGCACTCTGTTGAATAGAATATGGTTTTTCCACTGGTACATTCACAAACACTATTAGTGGTGCACCACAGCAGGCTCTCCCAGTAACTGTGGCATTCTTCCCTGTACCTGCACTGTTTTAGTACGTTTTAAAGAGGTTTCATTTCTTTATGTGCTGAAAAGTTCAAAAGAAAATATTTTCAAGGCTTCGAAAATGATTTGCATGTTAATTTCCAAACTGGGTTTGGATGCTGTAATATAGATTTATGGGTCAGTAGTTCAAGAGGACAGGTTGTTGCTCCCACACTGCTCTCATCCTTTTTAACTTGCTGTGCTTAGGTATCTCAAAGCCACAAGAGGAGAGTCATTTTAAAACATCCTCCGACCATTGATAAAACACACCCTGTGAGAACAGACTTGCGACTTAACAGCCATATCACATTTAATTTCCCCAGCCCCAGTTACTTTGCCTTTAATTTCCCCAGCCCCAGTTACTTTGCCTTTAATTTCCCCAGCCCCAGTTACTTTGCCTTTAATTTCCCCAGCCCCAGTTACTTTGCCGCCTTCTCCTGGATTGTGCTGGAAGTTCCCAACACCCGGCAGCTCTCCAATCCCTCACTGTGGAAAAGTTCCATGTGTAAGCCCAGAAAGAGAGGGGTCAATTTTAACAGGTGGCAGTGGGTCAGGCTTAAGTCAATGGAAAGGAAAATTGGCCAGGTGTCAATGGGCTGGGTTGTTAAAAAAAATTGGGCCTGTGAAACCATTCCTCAACAAGTAGTTAACATCTTCAAGAGGGGATGGCTACTGGCAGAGAAAATAGAAAAATGGTCTCACCGCTGGGTATTCGGTTGCCCTATAATAACCGATAACCGGGTGGGGGGAGACCAGAACTAGGGGTCATAAATATAAGTCACCAGTTAATCCAATCGGGAATTCAGGAGAAAGTTCTTTACCCAGAGAGTGGTGAGAATGTGGAACTTCCTACCACAGGGAGTGGTTGAGGCGAATAGTACAGATGCATTTAAGGGGAAGCTGGATAAACACATGCGGGGGAAAGGAATAGAAGAATATGTTGATGGGGTGAGATGAAGAGAGGTGGGAGGAGGCTCCTGTGGAGCAGAAACACTGGCACGGACCAGTTGGGCCGAATGGCCTGTTTCTGTGCTGTTCATTCTATGTAAACACGAATATAACATTAGTGTATATATCTATGCAATCTCTCACTGTAACATTCAGTAGTTAGTGGACTTGTCTAGTGTCCTTATTTATACAGCTAGATGGAAACAGGGCCTGATTTTTTTGTGTGATTATCCACAGCACTGGAAGTTCTGATACTGCACAGTCTGCCCAGGTTTGCCAAAAAGTGCTTTTTCCGTGAGACCATCCATCTTAATCTAAATCGACACTCACATCATCAAACCAGCAGCTGACGCCACAGCAACTCATTTTTATAGCCAATCGTGTTCAGGTTCAATCAAATAGTTAAAGCTGGGGCCGGTTCTCAATTACATTCAGGTATGGTCTAAGAAGCCGTGGGATCATCTGTTTTAACAAACACTTTCTTTGCTAAAGCAGTAATCAGACAGCATAAAATGGGAATGAATAGCTGAGGCAGTACGAATTGCTTCACTGCAAGATGCATTATGCCATTTTTCAAATCTGTGGTATAAAACAATGGGCAGCGGGAGCAGGATACAACTTTAGCCAACCTATTATGGGCTATTAGGTTGCCTTTGTGTGTCAGATAAACTGTATAACCATTGGGTTCCCATTGTAAATGGCACTGGATTTATATAGGAGCATTGGATGTTGTTTCTAGAAGTTGAACATGCCTAGATTCAAAGAGGTCCATACCTGGTTCAGTTTTGCATTTTGCCCATCCCTGGTAACATTAACCAAGTTAATTAAAAAAAAAAACAATTAGTAATGAACCTCAGAATTTTCAGTGTTGGTGGATGGTCAATGTTACATAGAAATACATAGAATGTACAGTGCAGGAACAGGCCATTTGGCCCAACTGGTCCATGCCAGTGTTTATGCTCCATATGAGCCTCCTCCCACCCCTCTTCATCTCACCCCCTCAGTTGCAAAGGTAAAAAGGCAGTTTAATGCTTTTAGCTAAAACACTGCCAGGTCGAACACGTAGCAACATCCAAAGTTGGTGCACCATTGTACCATAAGAAGCATAATGGACACAAGAACCATCCAGCATAATACTGCAACCAATACTACTGACACTCATATAAACTGAATACACTACATGTGCATTTAGAATGCTGCCTTAACCTAAAGCAAATAATACAGGATAACTTGTCATGTATTCAATCTGGTTTAAAGAGCTGCCAATGATCAACCCCAGCCAATTGTTCAGCACAGACCTTGGTCATACCCACCTCTCTACAACAGGACCCGTTCCTACCTCTGGGTTTGTGAAGTTCAGGGTCAAGTTATGCTTGGCCCTTTAATAGGTTGTAAAGATTTAGGGCACATGCGCGAATTGTCCCATAATACGTCAGGCAGCATGATGATGTTAACGGCGCCACTGCAAGATGCATTATCGGACACACTGGATTGATACTTTATTGGGCCTTCAATCCTGAAAACAGACCAGATTACAGATGTACTGCAGTCTGATCAACACGACAGTGGAGTGGAAACCAACATATTGTGCTGGTTTCGGACATTTCAGCGTCACACAGTTTGAGGTAACTGCACTACATTTTTGGTACTGGATTTCAAACAAAGCGAGAGCCATTTTGTTGCCAAAAGTGCAGTATAACTGGGATAACAGTTAACATATAAACTTTACAAGAGCATTCTACTTACTTAATAAAGGGACTAGTCTCAGATCGATCTGGGAAAGAAGATCAGTAGTTGCCCAAACTGATAACAACACCAAACAGAAGATACAACATTATGGTATAATCTGTCAGCAGTTAACAGCACTTCCATTCAGTTCCTGTTGTTCATTGATTATTAAACTGCTTCTAGAATTAGCACTAGCAGTTCCATCCTGGTTAGTCAATTTCAGTGGCGTGTTATCAGGTGCCATGGGAACAGGATTATGTGACGGTTCCATAGAGTTTGCTCTGATTGTAATGTGGTCCCAGCCACCCTTTAAAAAGATAAGAATTTCATAAGTTATTTTAATGAAAGACAGTGTGTAATTTAAACTTAAATTACAAGTAGTTAAGGATCATTAATGTTGGTTTTTTTGTTGGCGATTTTAAAACCCTGGGATTTTCAAGGGTTTTATATAGAATCTTACAGCACCGAAGGAGGCCATTCGGCTCATCGTGCCTGTGCAGGCTCTTTGAAAGACCTACCCAAATAGTCCCACTCCCCTGCCCCTTCCCCGCAATCCTGCAAATTTCTCCTTTTCAAATATTTATTCAATTCCCTTTTGAAAGTTACTATTGAATCTGCTTCCACCACCCTTTAAAACTATTTTTTTTTGAGAGCTTGATTTTGAGTGTCAAAAACTGGGTTGGGGGGGGGGGGGGGGGAGAGATGAGGAAGAAAAGGCCCAGCCCCTCCCAAAAGAATCAGGTAAATCTGGGGGAAGTTTAAAAAAAGGCATTTATTGGAAACAATGCTGAAATTCAACAAAACAAAGAAAGGGACTAAGGAATGGCACCCATTTCTATGAGGCTCAATTGCAGTTCTGAAAGTTCTACCAAGCACATTCTTGCAGCACGACTTACAGCAGTGCTTCTGGTTCCCAACCTTTCTGGTTGAAGGACTCCTTTTCAAATGGATTAGTAATCACGGACGCCCCCCCTCCCCCCCATCTAAATTATACTATATAACACTCATAATATGAAAGCGCTGCATGTAAAGAGAGTGTTTTACTAATGCTTTTAAGAAAACAGGTATTTACTTACAGAAATCAGTGAGATAGGTGTGCCTGTTTCTCACTGCAGAGTCTGTATTTTTGGTGTGATGTTTGACAATGACACTCATAAATGACTGATGGATACTTTATCCAATCAACGCTCTCCATCGATTGGTCTGTCGCCAATCGGAAAAAGGGGCGGGATCATTTTATGAATTAAAAAAAGTTTGTATATTACAATAATTAAAAATTAATTATAGATAGATGCACTGCAGAGTTGTTTCCATTGGTTAAAACCCAAGCCTAGTTTTTAAAGTAGAATTCTATCCCTCTCCATAAACCCGATGTCGTATGATTGACGCGTCAAAGAACCAATAAATGGTTGGGGGGGGAGGTTATTATTAATGTTAATAACATTTAATTTATCGGTATTGAAGTGGTCTTCGGTTAGAAACCTTTTTATTCCAATATGTTTCATATGAAACTTGTGACGGAGGCGGTTTAGTTCGCGGACCCCCTGGAAAGTCTCTATAGACCCCCAGGGGTCCGCGGACCCCGCTCTGAGAAACACTGAGCTAGAGCAAGAGGCAAAATCGCAAAAGCATAATCACACGAAGGTGCCTTTTTTTTTTACAGTAACGGCGGCAGAAACCATGAATCTTAAAATGTGGCTCATTTTACACCAGAATATAGTACGTCCGACATCTGAAATTGACCTGATTATTCGTGTCGGTCGCACCTGTACTTTACATTCTGAATGTCGAATTTAATTTGGTCCCTTCATTAATTTTTTTTAATGCAAAGCATCCTTTTGTTTTGTGCAGATATTCGGGCCGAGTGATATGCGTGCTTTGCATCGCTGCTGTCCGCACGTTATGTACAACACGCAATGGCCTTAGGGGGTGTGATGTGCGTGTGACTTTAGTTAGGAAATTGATGGGAAATTTCGGGGGGGGGGGGGGGGGGGGGGGGCAAATTCGGGAGGAATCGGTTTTTAGCCAATCTACCATTTGGAAAAAAAACCAGGAATTTATTGTGAAAAATGGGTCAAGAAACTATTTTAACGTTCCTTGCATGTAGCTTATAGAAGTGACTTCTTTAATAGATCGCAGCTTCTTAGACTACTGAAAAAATTGAAATTAACACCTTGAAACGCTTGAGCCATACAATATTATTCTGGACTGGATAACAGAAACTTGTGCATATAATTATACACCACATTAAAAGGAAATGCCCCAGATAAATGCATAATTTATGACGATTATATATAAGCATTACTACTCCCATGACAATGACATCTTGTGAACTTACTCCAATGCCATAGTCCCAACTGCTACCTATGGGTTCACGTGGCTGGACACCCATCCGATGACACACTGTCCCACAGCTCAAGCTGTGACTGCCTTGAACTTTATCTGCGACTATCCAAACCTGTATCAAAGGCAATTGTACATTTATTGTTGGTCAACCTGACCTGAATCAACTTTGTCAGCAGTGCTTCAGTAGTATAACCACAATAACTTGCATTTATAAAGCGCCTTTAACATAGTAAAATGTACCAATGCGCTTCACAGGAGCGATTAACAAACAAAATTTGACACCGGTCGACATAAGGAGATAGTAGGACAGGTGACCAAAAGTTTGGTCAAAGAAATAGGTTTTAAGGAGCATCTTAAAGGAGGAAAGAGAGGCAGAGGTGTTTAGGGAGGGAATTCCAGAGCTTAGGGTCTCGGCAGCTGAAGGCACGACCGCCAATGGTTGAGCGATCAAAATCGGACGTGCACAAGAGGCCAGAAATGGAGGAGCGCAGAGATCTCGGAGGGTTGTAGGGTTGGAGGAGGTTACAGTGATGAGGGATTTGAAAACAAGGTTGAGAATTTTAAAATCGAGACCATGCTGGACCGGGAGTCAATGTATATTGTGTTAACAGAAAAGTTCAGTACAATTCTGTATACATGTTTTCATATTTTTCTGTTCGAGGTTTGTAGATAGATGTTGGGTGAGGTTCCATTCATTGATGCCGCAAATGCATAAGCAGAATTTGAATATTCATTATCAGATTTTAATTCTATGCAACATTGCTGGCAGATTTAGAAAGATCTGACTGCACAGAATATCACAAATCCTCACGTTAACACCACAGATTTCATTTCTCAACATCAGTAACGTCAAGCTGTACATCTGAGAATTGAAACATTATTCGCATCATATACATAATCTTAAAGCTAGTCATTAAAAATCCTTTTTTTTCCATTTTTTCCTGAGAATGACATTTATCTTATGAAGTCACTGCATTTTTTTATTACCTGATCCTTGTACCTCTTTAAATTTGTTCCCTGTTATTTTTTGGTTGCATCACATGATACCCTGACTGAGAGGGCATGAGGCCAGGAAACAGGGCATTGTCAATACTGCTCTAGAATTACAAGCGCGTTCATGGTGCAGATCAACATGACCTCTGATTTTAAATCCCTTCCATTCACTGCCTCCCTAAAACGTCCAGATGAGATTCACGAAGGGAGAGTTATTTACTCTGGGAATTTATTCACTGGAACAGAGGAGGAGGAGGAGGAAGAGGAAGGGGGGGGGGGGGGGAGATTTGATAGTGCTCCTTTAAAATTTTCATGCATCTGAAGAATTTGGGTCCGGGAATGTTCTTCTGTAGGGTGCAGGATTCGAGGACATGGTTTAAAATCAGGGTATCAAAAAATTTACAAAAAAGAATAATTGCCTACATTTTAAAGTAAGAGAGTGACAGAATTGTGGAACAGATTACCAGAAAACCACGGCAGGTTTCGAAAAAGGACTGGATAAATTCCCGTTGGAAAAGGTGATACAGGGTTATTAGTTCTCGAATCACGGTATGGCAACTGACTGGAGGTTCTAAAGGGCTGGGTAGATGACCCAATGGTCTTGACGCTAATATGAGCATATATTCCTTAGCAATCTGTGATGAAATGCATGGTCATCCCAGTAATACTCTGGGCCACTAGTCCCACCGACTCAGCAGTACATTTCTTAATGTAAAGAAGAAAAAATTGACACACACATAAACATAAGATACTGCAAATTAGAAGAATCCCTCAAGTCCTTTAGGGAAGGAAACCTGCCGTCCTTACCCAGGTTTGGGCCTATATGTGACTTCAGTCCCAGACCAACGTGGTTGACTCTTAATTGCTCTCTGAAGTGGCCTAGCAAGCCACTCCGTTGTAGCAGTTCAAGAAGGCAGCCCACCACCACCTTCTCAGGGGCAACTAGGGATGGGCAATAAATGCCAGCCTTGCCAGAGATGCCGACATTCCCGAGAATTAATTAAAAAGAAGTTGTTGCCTAGGCAATCCCAACTTAGTGGAGAAATAGGATCCGTTTCCTTCTCAGCAACCTACGACAACGTACAGTATCCTGAGCCAGTCTTACTGGGGAGATGCTCCAAACTCCAAATTTAAAATATTCAATAAATTAATGATTTAACATTTCAGCAGAGTTGTGCTGCAGGGAGCGTATACTGGCCTGGAAAACATGACACTGGAATTACTTTATCAAAGGCGAGTCATTGCTAGTCTATCCATTATGAGGTCTATGTTAAAATATCTATGCACCAAAAAATCCAGACAACAACAACTTGCATTTATATAGCACCTTTAACGTAGTAAAATGTCCCATGGAGCTTCACAGCAGCGATTATCAAACAAAATTTGACACTGAAGGAATTCTAGAGCTTAGGGCCTAGGCAGCTGAAGGCACAGCAACCAATGGTGGAGCGAGTAAAATTGGGGAGGCCAGAATTGGAGGATCCCAGAGATCTCGGATGGTTACATGACTGGATGAGGTTACAGAGATAAGGTGGGGAGAATTGAATTAGTAGGTTGTTTATTCATAAGGCCCTGCCCTGCAAGGAGTTCTATCGTGGTGAGAAAGTGGCCTCAGCAAGGTGTGGAAGTCAAATACAATGCCCAATCCATCCTGTGCATCTGGGCTAACCTTTGTGCCCATAGAAAACAGATGGTTATGACACAGGACAAGACTCAAGAGCTCCATCTTCTGCACATTCCTATTTATGTTCATCGGTGCGCAGAGGCTCAGAGCGGCCTGCAGCGTGTTACTGAGCCGTGGGAGACGTTCCTCATTGTCCCCAGAAAGCAGCAGAAAACATGCAGGCCAGGCCACTAAGACATGCTTTAACATTGTGCCACTGTAACTGGGAAAGGTTTATTTTATGGCTGATTTGGAATTCAAAACAAGGAGGAAGCAGAAGCAATGATAAAGGTGTCAGGAACTCTGAAACAGCGTTAAAAAATTTGGATGAAATTGACCTGATAAGAGATATGTGCTTGCAGTCAAAATGCTTGCAGACAGGAACAGCAAGTTTCTTATGGGGATAGTGCGGGAAGGTGGAGTTGATGTAGAAGCTCAACCATGATCTTATTGAATGGTGGAGCAGGCTCGAAGGGCCAAATGGCCTACTCCTGCTCCTATTTCTTATGTTTCTTAAGAGAAAAGTGTCAGAATCACAGACAGCCACCAGAGGGCAATGCTGTCACAGGCTGTGGAAAGGGGAGGTTGTATCAGTGCAAAAGCTAAATACTGCAGATGCTGGAAATCTGAAATAAAAACAGAAAATGCTGGAAAATACTCAACAGGTCAGGCAGCATCTGTGGCAGAGAGAAACAGAGTTAACTTGGAGTACTATGCACAGTTCTGGTCGCCATATTACAAAAAGGATATAGAGGTACTGGAGAAGGTACAAAAAGGATTTACAAGGGTGATACCAGAACTGAGAGGTTATAACTATCAGGAAAGACTGAACACGCTGGGGCTCTTTTCTCTAGAAGAGAGAAGGCTGAGGGGTGACCTGATAGAGGTCTTTAAATTTTTTGATAGATTAGACGTAGAGATGTTTCCACTTGTGGGGGAGACCAAAACTAGAGGCCATAAATATAAGATAGTCACTAATAAATCCAATAAGGAATTCAGGAGAAACTTCTTTACCCAGAGAGTGGTTAGAATGTGGAACTCGCTACCACAGGAAGTAGTTGAGGCAAATATTGAGGGACAGAATTAGTCCCCACTTGGAGAGGCAAGGATTAATCAAGGATAGTCAGCATGGCTTTGTCAGGGGGAGATCATGTCTGACCAATTTGATTGAATTTTTTGAGGGGGTGACTAGGTGTGTGGATGAGGGTAGTGCAGTTGATGTAGTCTACATGGACTTCAGTAAGGCTTTTGACAAAGTCCCGCATGGGAGACTGGTCAAGAAGGTAAGAGCCCATGGGATCCAGGGCAATTTGGCACATTGGATCCAAAATTGGCTTAGTGGCAGGAGGCAGAGGGTGATGGTCGAAGGTTGTTTTTGTGACTGGAAGCCTGTGTCCAGTGGTGTACCGCAGGGATCGGTGCTGGGTCCTTTGCTGTTTGTAGTGTACATTAATGATTTAGATATGAATGTAGGAGGTATGATCAGTAAGTTCGCAGATGACACGAAAATTGGTGGAGTGGTAAATAGCAAGGAGGGAAGCCTCAGGCTACAGGACGATATAGATGGGTTGGTCAGATGGGCAAAACAGTGGCAAATGGAATTTAACCCTGAAAAGTGTGAGGTGATGCATTTTGGAGGACTAACAAGGCAAGGGAATACACAATGAATGGTAGGACCCTAGGAAGGACGGAGGATCAGAGGGACCTTGGTGTGCATGTACATAGATCCCTGAAGGCAGCAGGACAGGTAGATAAGGTGGTTAAAAAGGCATATGGGATACTTATATTCTATGCCTCGGCTAATGAAGGCAAGAGCAGGGAGGTTAAATTGGAGCTGTACAAAACGCTAGTTAGACCACAGCTGGAATACTGTGTGCAGTTCTGGTCGCCACACTATAGGAAAGATGTGATTGCATTGGAGAGGGTACAGAGGAGATTCACCAGGATGTTACCTGGGCTGGAGCGTTTCAGCTATGGAGACTGGACAGGCTGGGGTTGTTTTCCTTAGAGCAGAGAAGGCTGAGGGGGGGACCTGATTGAGGTGTACAAAATTATGAGGGGCATAGATAGGGTAGATAGAAAGGAACTTTTCCCCTTAGTAGAGGGGTCAATACCAGGGGGCATAGTTTCAAGATAAGGGCAGGAGGTTTAGAGGGGATTTGAGGAAAAACTTTTTCACCCAGAGGGTGGTTGGAATCTGGAACTCACAGCCTGAAAGGGTGGTAGAGGCAGGAACCCTCGCAACATTCAAGAAGCATTTAGATGAGCACTTGAAACGCCATAGCATACAAGGCTACGGACCAAGTGCTGGAAAATGGGATTAGAATAGACAGGGCTTGATGGCCGGCGCGGACACGATGGGCCAAAGGGCCTCTTTCTGTGCTGTATAACTCTGTGACTCTATGAAATAGCACAGAGGCATTTAAGGGGAAGCTAAATTAGGGTGACCTTATGTCCTCGGATGAGCTACAGTGTCTCCGATCAAACAATGTTCCCAGTTAACGAAACTCATCCCCGAATAGCCATTTTATTTGAATAAGCTCCATTCATCTTAATTGCAGCTTGCGTAAAATCGTGCCTGCACTCAGGGACGGACCAATCAACAGGGCCCACTGTTGACTGACAGGTTCTCTGCCCATTGGCATCGACGGACCAATGAAATGGCGGATCGCTGTTTGTGACGATAGTTTGGCTTTGACCGAACTGGCTTCAGTTTGGACCAATGAAAGGACAGAGTGGGGGTGAGTGCTGGCCAATGGGACGGCTGTGTTTGCGCGGGAGGTGTGATGGCGGTGTTGCCTGTGTGAGCCGGAGCCCAGGGACAGGTAACACTGTGGGTGTGTTAATGCACGGAGTGGAAGGGTTTTAGTGTCTGCCTCTAACTCGGCAGACAGGGCTCGGTACCTCAGTCCCACTCAGTCCTATGAGAACAGTGCCAGTCTGAGGCTAAACATGGCTCTGTGTATATAGAAGGGACTGTCTTTATGCCTGAGGATAGCGGAACTGCTGCAAGCCATTTCCATTATAATACTGCCATCGGCAAGCAGCATGGTAACCCCCTGCCCTCTACCGTCTCTGTGCCAGGAGGGCCCTTTTTCCTCACTCTGCCAGGTTGATTCCCCCTCCCCACTAATGTTTGTGCCAGGGTGACCCCCTCCTCACTAATCTGTGTGCGCCAGGTTGACCCGCTTCCCTCACTGTGCCAGGGTGATTCCCCTCCCCACTAATCTTTTCTTGGAACGTAGAGATAGCACAGCAATCATTAATAAATCTGTGAAAAATAAATGACATGGGCAGTGAGATGAAGAATGATTTTCTGACTAGGCCGTATAGACAGTGGGTACGAAAAACTGACGTTCCCGCGCAGTGTTACTGTATTATTTATAAACGGTGTCTGAATGCGCTTCAATAATGTGATGTTACATCCGTGGTAATTATATGCACATCTGTTTGGAATTTGTAGTGTATATGTGCAACTTTTAAAATATAGGCGGCTACAAATTTTTGCCTTGCTACTTTGTGCAACCTACATTTTCCGTCCTGGCTGCTTTGTGGTGCTCCCACCCTGTGTCTCCCCGGATTTAGTTTAGAAAATATGGTCACCCTAATCTAAATAACCACATGAGGGAGAAAGGAATAGAAGGTTAAACTGATGGGGTTAGATGAAGAGGGGTGGGAGGAGGCTCGTGTGGAGCATAAACACCGGCACAGACCAGTTGGACTGATAGAGTCTACAGAACAGAAACAGGCCTATGTAAACAGTTCAGGTCGATGACCTTTCATCAGAGTCTTTCACCCAGTTCTGACGAAGGGTCACAGACCTGAAACGTTAACTCCGTTTCTCTCTCCACCGATGCTGCCTGACCTGCTGAGGGTTTCCCAGCAATTTGAGGTGATACGAGTTCCTGCTACTGGTATGGAACGTAACGTGAATGAACAACCTCAACTGACGTTTACACATCAGAAAGCACTGACCTGATCAAGAGGACCAACAGACACTTTGCGAACATTAGTAGAAACGTGTTGCCAGCCTGATCCTTGAGGATAACTTGGAGCAATACCTTGGCGAAACCATAAATTACCTAGAATAAAAATACCAATAATTTAGGAAAACTCACCTTTTCACACTGCAGAATAGCAATGCTCAGTAAAATCTTCATCTTGTATATATATATTAATTAAAAATACTTTATACCGATCCCTTTCTAATTCTCCATTTCATTAAAAAAAAATTATTTATGTTACTGCCTGAAAGGCAGATTCAATAGTAACTTTCAAAAGGGAATTGGTTAAATACTTGGAGGAGAAATTTGCAGAGCTGTGGGGAAGGGGCAGGGGAGTGGGACTAATTGGGTAGGTCTTTCAAAGAGCCGGCACTGGTACAATGGGCAAATGGCCTCCTTCTGCGCTGTATCATTGTATGATGCTATGATTTTTCCAGAAGGTTTTCCTATCCAGCTTGAATTTCCATCCGGGAGAGCTGTAGAGCTCCGGCACGGCAAGAGAGCCCCAGGTGGGCAGAGGAAACGCTTCAAGGACACCCTCAAAGCCTCCTTGAAAAAGTGTAACATCCCCACCGACACCTGGGAATCCCTGGCCCAAGACCGCACAAAGTGGAGGAGAAGCATCCGGGAAGGCGCAAACACCGCGAGTCTCTTCGCCGGGAGCAAGCGGAAGCCAAGCGCAAGGAGCGCACGTCAACCAAGCACCCCACCCACCCGCCCCTTCAACCACCGTCTGCCCCACCTGTGACAGAAACTGTAGGTCCTGCATTGGACTCATCAGTCACCTGAGAACTCATTTTTAATGTGGAAGCAAGTCATCCTCGGTTCCGAGGGACTGCCTAAGAAGGTGAGTGGAGGGTTACATGTGGCAATATACAAGTGACTAACATTTGAAATATTTGAGTAGTCACACAAGTTGCCACTAATTACCAATGCATCACAAAGAAATAAGATTTTTGGGGTGACTCATAAACCATGCGACGTCCCCAGGTATTGCACACAAAGGAAATTCTACCCTTTCCTTCAATGCAAGACTTGTAGCAATGCTGATAGCTGCAGGCAGTCCCTTATACAACTATCTGTGTGAAACCAGTATAAGCTTGAGCTTGGTTCTGCATGGTTTACACTGTGTGGCTCGGATTCTTATTTTTAATATATATCTTTAGAATCATAGAATGATACAGCACAGGAGGAGGCCATTCGGCCCGTCGTGCCTGTGCCGGCTCTCTGGTAGAACTTTCCAATTAGTCCCACTCATCCGCTCTTTCCCCACAGCCCTGCAATTTTTTTTCTCCTTCAAGTATTTATCAAATTCTCTTTTGAAAGTTACTATTGAATCTGCTTCCACCGCCCTTTCAGGCAGCGCATTCCAGATCACAACAACTCTGGTTCTTTTGCCAATCACCTTAAATCTGTGTCCTCTGGTTACTGACCCTCTGGCCTCTGGAAACAGTTTCTCTTTGTTCTTGGGATGTGGGCGACACTGGCAAGGCAGCATTCAGTGCCCATCATTAGTTACCCTGAGGGCATCAAGAGTTATCCACATAATGTGGGACTGGAGTCACGTGTGGGTCAGACCAGGTAAGGGTGGCAGACTCCACTTCCTGAAGGACATTAATGAACCTGTTGGGTTTTTACAACAATCCGGCAGTTTTCATGGTCTGGTGCCGGCTTATTAATATATCAGCTCAACATAAGCTCGAGTAGCAGAATCTCATCTTTCGATCAGGCACTTTACAACCTCGACATGGAGTTCAACAATTTCAGATCATAACCACCGCTCCCATTTTCTCATATAGCAGTTGCTGGTAATGGTTCTGCTGCAACCATTTACACCTCTCTGGACCCTTTCATCTTGCACCATCATCCCTTTTGTCATTTAAATCTCTCCTGCCTTCCACCCCAACACAGACCTTCCCTTTTGTTCTTTCCTCCCCTCCCCCCTTTTCCTTGGCTCTGCACTTGCTTAAAAACTGTTACTTCTCTAACTTCTTCCAGTTCTGATGAAAGGTCATCGATGTTAACTGTTTCTCTCTCCTCAGATGCTGCCTGCCAGTATTTCCAGCATTTTCTGTTTTTATATTAATATAGCGGATTAAAAAAAATCTATTTCACATAGTGGGATTTGAACTCTCGACCTCTAGGTAACTAGGTTACTAGTCTAGGACCAGTAGGTTACTGTACCCAAAGTACAGTCAAGACAATATACAGAATGTAGCAGATTTATTGTTGCTGGTCTTTCATTACAGAATTAATGCACACGCAAAGTGTGGCAGCTTACCATTTTCATCCACTGTATACACAGACGTCTGGCCCACAGACACCTGTATCAGCTTCTGCTTGGAAGGGGGAGGAATGTGGTACCAACAGTCACCTGTAAAGAAAAGAAAGAAGACTTGCGTTTATATAGCGCCTTTCATGGCCTCAGGACGTCCCAAACCACTTTACAGCCAATTAAGTACTTTGAAGTGTAGTCACTATTGTGATGTAGGCAACGTGGCAGCCAATTTGCGCACAGCAAGCTCCCAGAAACAGCAATGTGATAATGACCAGTTAATCTGTTTTAGTGATATTGGTTGAGCAATAAATATTAGGCAAGGACACCGGGGAGATCTCTCCTGCTCTTCTTCGAAATAATGTCATGGGATCTTGAACACCTACCCGAGAGGGCAGGTTTAATGTCTCATCCGAAAGACGGCACCTCCGACAGTGCAGCACTCCCTCAAGTACTGCACTGGGAATGGGAGCCTGGATTATTTGCTCAAGTCTCTGGAGTGGGACTTGAACCCACAACCTTCTGACTCAGAGGAGAGAGTGCTATCCACTGAGCCACAACTGAAAACCTAAAAACTCTGCTTGTCAACACAATTCCCCAAAATTCTAAGAGGATTGCAGCAGGTTTACATTACATCGTCACCTTAAATGTAAATTTGGATGTGCACAAGTTCCTTAAAAAAACCAGGTTATCAAGCATTTACATAAACCTAACTGTATCGGGAACCTGTACAACAATAAACTCGTTTCCTCAAAAAAAACGTTACCGCTGAAGTATGTGTTTACCTGTAGAGTTTTGCGGGGAAACAGAACCACGGTAGAAAGCTGCTCCATCCCTGGCAATGGCCCAAACCTGGTAGTAACCCCCGATAGAGATTGATACAAACGGCTGATCTGTACCGATGTGCAGCCATGAAACTCCCTGAAAGAAAAGTTAGTTTGCTATGACATTTCGTTAAGTGTTACATACAAAGCCATTTACAGATGGATGGTGCTAATTCCTTAGAGAGGTGGATAGCTGGGAGCAGTAATAGTGGTAGCACTCTCGCCTCGGAGTCAGAAAGTTGTGGCTTCAAGTTTCACTCAAAAGACTTGAGCACATGATCCAGGCTGACATTCCCAGTGCAGTACTGAAGGACTGCTGCACTGTCAGAGGTGTTGTCTTTCGGATGAGACGTTAAACCGAGGCCCTCTCAAGTGGACGTAAAAGATCCCAACGGCACTATTTCAAGGAAGAGCAGGAAAGTTCTCCCCGGTGTCCTGGCCAATATTTATCCCTCAACCAACATCACTAAAACAGATTATCTGGTTAGTGTGGGACCTTGCTGTGCATAAATTGGCTGCAGCATTTCCTACATTACAACAGTGACTACACTTCAAAAGTACTTCATTGGCTGTCAAGCGCTTTGGGATGTCCTGGTGTCGTGAAGGCCCTATGTAAATGCAAGCCTTTCTTTCTTTAATCTAAACAGAGATCTCCAAATGACAGCAAACTGCAAAAGCGAAGACTGCGTGGGTTTATAATAGTCACCTGAACCCTGCGATTGCATACGGCCTTCAACATACTCCTTCATATTGTTTTAAATAATACACACAACGTTTATTTTACATGGCTATTTTAATCAGTTCTGTGTCCCTTTCTGTGCTGGAATTTGCTGAAAGCGCTCTCCATGTCCTTAGTGGATTAGGATGGTCATGTAACAATTGTGAAATCACAACAACTTTATTGAGAAATGATGCTCAACTGTTATTGGGACTTGGTGTACATTGTAGGACAATACACAGCAGAAAATAGTTTAACAAAAACTGTACAAATTAAAATAATTTGAAGTGACTGTGGGGTAGTACCAAAACAATTTACCTTGCTTCTGTTATTTATATCAGAATGTTCACCCTTATTTTATTTTACTTCTGGAAGCTGCACTATTTAAAATCCAAGTTTAAAAGAGCAAAAAGTAAGCAAACCTTCAGAATCATAGAAGATAGGAGCAGGAGTAGGCCATTCGGCCCCTCTAGCCTGCTCCGCCATTCAATGCGCTCATGGCTGATCATCCAAATTCAGTACCCTGTCCCTGCTTTCTCCCCATATCCCTTTAGCCTTAAGAAATATATCCAACTCCTTCTTGAATCTATTTAATGAATTGGCCTCAACTGTCTTCTGTGGTAGAGAATTCCACAGGTTCACCACTCTCTGGGTGAAGAAATTCCTCCTCATTTCTGTCCTAAATGGCTTACCCCTTATCCTTAGACTGTGACCCCTGGCTCTGGACTCCCCGACCATCGGGAACATCCTTCCTGCATCTAGTTTGTCTAGTCCCATCAGAATTTTATAAGTTTCAATGAGATCCCCTCTCATTCTTCTAAACTCCAGCGAGTATAAGCCCAATCGACCCAATCTCTCTTCATACGTCATTCCTGCCATCCCAGTGAATCTTCGCTGAACTCCTTCCATGGCAAGAACATCCTTCCTCAGATAAGGCGACCAAAACTGCACACAGTACTCAAGGTGTTGTCTCACCAAGGCCCTGTACAACTGCAGCAAGACATCCTTGTTCCTGTACTCAAACCCTCTCGCTATGAAGGCCAACATACCATTTGCCTTCTTAACCTCCTGCTGCACCTGCATGCTTACCTTCAGCAACTGGTGCACAAGGACACCCAGGTCTCGTTGCACTTCCCCTTCTCCCAATCTATTGCCATTCAGATAATAATCTGCCTTTCTGTTTTTGACACCAAAGTGGATAACCTCGCATTTATCCACGTTATATTGCATCTGCCACGCTTCTGCCCAATCACCCAACCTGTCCAAATCATACTGGAGTTTCTCGGCATCCTCCTCGCAGCACACACGCCCACCCAGTTTTGTGTCGTCTGCAAACTTGGAGATATTACATCTAGTTCCCTTGTCTAGATCATTAATATATATTGTGAATAGCTGGGGTCCAAGGACCGATCCCTGCAGTACCCCACTAGTCACTGCCTGCCACTCGGAAAAAGACCCGTTTATTCCAACTCTTTGCTTTCTGTCTGTCAACCAGTTCTCTATCCAAGTCAATACCTTGCCCCCAATCCCATGTGCCTTAACTTTACACGCTAATCTCTTATGCAGGACCTTATCAAAAGCCTTTTGGAAGTCCAAATACACCACATCCACTGGTTCTCCCTTATCTATTTTACCAGTTACATCCTCAAAAAATTCCAGTAGATTAGTCAAGCATGATTTACCTTTTGTAAATCCATGTTGACTTTGTCCGATCCTGTCACTGTTTTCTAAGTGCTCAGCTATTACATCTTTTATAATGGACTCTAGCATTTTCCCCACTACCGATGTCTGTAATTCCCCGTTTTCTTTCTACCACCCTTTTTGAATAGTGGGGTAACATTAGCTACCCTCCAATCCATGGGTACTGTTCCAGATTCCATCGAATGTTGGAAGATGATCAGCAATGCATCTACTATTTCTAGGGCCACTTCCTTAAGTACCCTAGGATGTAGATTATCAGGCCTTGGGGATTTATCGGCCTTCAATCCCTTCAATTTCCCTAACACAATTTCCCTACAAATACTGATTTCTTTCAGTTAATCCCTTGCATCAGACCCTATGTGGCTAAATAAGGTGGTCAAAAAATAATCCAAAGGCCAAGCAGAAATATTATATAAGACACAAGGAGTGATGACTCGAATAAAAGCAGTCAGAATTTCTGCTCTGGTGATCGGTAAGATCCCATACTATTCAAAGAGCGGAGAGCTCTCCCAGTGTCCTCATCAACATTCTTCCCTCAACCAACATGACCAAAAATAGTTGAACTCATTGCTGTTTGTGGGACCTCAGTGTGTGCAAAAACGGCTGATGCATTTGCCTACAGGCGACAGTGACTACGCTTTCAAATCATTTTTGCGCGTGAAGCACTTTGGCATGTCCTGAGACATGCTTTATAAATGCAAGGTTTTTTTTTCTCCCTCCGAGTAGTGGGTATATGGAATAAACCCAGTTAAATTAATAAATGCTGCTTCAATTAACAGCTTATCCGTTCAGTAATGGGATTAAAGGTTAAGGATGAGTACATATAGCAATGATTGAATGCGTTGTTGACATGTTTCGGTTCCTTTACTGCTGGGACATTGGGAGGGCTGTGCCACAGAAGGTAACTGGTTGGGATGAATAATGTAGGACGTACGGTTTGGTACTCTAGAGTTCGACTTAAGTTACCTTTTGGGGGGGGAGCAATTTTCCAAACTCTTACCCCTAGAGATGAAAGGGCATGGGTAGGGTCCACGGTAGAGTGGATTGGGCATGGTCCGTGGAGGGCATGGTCTGTGGAGGGAACGGGCATGATGGCCTTCACACTTCCATGCTTGCTTATTCTTTCGAATATGCTCACAGTTAGTCATTTGGGAATTACTGATCGGTACTTCAACTTATCCGTTGAAGTTTAGTTTTAAAGAAAAAGGACCGTCGTAAACAAGAGATTTGCTTGAAATGTACTACAGGTTAAAATACATTTCCTTACTAGTGCATTTTGCTTGGTTACTCCCAGCCGACACAAGACATCTCCTTTGTTGCTAATGGCCCACAATCCTGCTTCGCCGTCTGCTTTCTGTGACACGCACGGGATCAGTGAGATATCCTGGAGTGCAATCGGTGCAACCTCAAACCAGGGACCTGTCGTAACTATTTTGCATTTTCTACAGAATTAAAACACAAAAGTGCAATTAATCCTTTGCAATAGAAAACAGAAATCTAGTCAGCGGAGAAAGAGCATCAATTAATTTTTTTTCCAAATAGAATGATTTACAATATTAATGTAACCACCCTTTCAATTTCAACCTTTACCTTGCCCATCGTCTGCGTCGCACAAAATCTTTCATCGTCTTATATCCATGGTAAGAGCTGAAACAGGCAACATTTGTCAGGCATCAGACCACACATAATAACATGGTTACTAACTCATTTCGTGCTAGATCTCTTCAAAAATCATACAGGCAAAATTGAAATGCATGTTGTAAAAAGGAAATAAAAAAACAAATTATCAACAGCACCACCTAATAGATGTGAAAAGATGTTTTGACATGATGGGGAATAAAAACAACGACAACAACTTGCATTTATAAAGTGCTTTTCACATAGTAAAACATCCCAAGGCGCTT
Source organism: Squalus acanthias (assembly GCA_030390025.1). Classification (NCBI taxonomy): domain Eukaryota; kingdom Metazoa; phylum Chordata; class Chondrichthyes; order Squaliformes; family Squalidae; genus Squalus; species Squalus acanthias. The sequence continues at coordinate 13,576,177 of CM059442.1, read as the reverse complement.
CACAGGAGCGTTATCAAACTAAATTTGACACCAAGCCACATAAGATATTAGGGTAGATGACCAAAAGCTTGGTCAAAGAGGTAGGTTTTAAGCAGCATCTTAAAGTAGAGAGCGGTAGAGAGGCGGGAGGGAATTCCAGAGCTTAGGGCCTCAGCAGCTGAAGGCACGGCCGCCAATGGTGAAGGGATGAAAATCGGGGATGCTCAAGAGGCCAGAATTGGAGGAGTGCAGATATCTCGGACGGTTGTACGGATGGAGGAGATTACAGAGGGGCGAGGCCATGGAGGGATTTGAAAACAAAGATGAGAATTTTAAAATTGATGCGTTGCTTAACTGGGAGCCAATGTAGGACAGCTAGCACAAGGGTGATGAGTGAACCCTCTAAATTGCACTGGCAATCATCCCTCATGTTAATGGACACAGCTACACTCGCACGTTTCGAACAAGATACAGAGAGGTTACAAATGGAGAACATCTGATTAAGCTGCATTTCACAATCCCCTGAAGTCACGCAATATACACTGCAGTCATTTTCAAAAAAAAAAACTTTTTTAAAAAGTTAAATTTAGTTTTAAATGAGAATATCAGCACGAAGGACTATTTGAAAATCTACTCCCCACTGCAGCGTGCGAGCTCCATCAGGTGAGGCATGTTTGTGCTACTCCTTCCAGTCAGACTCAGCATCAAGCAATGCAAGGTAATGCAGAGCGCAGCTGAGATACAGGGTAAATTTCCTTCGATAAGGAGTGGGGATCCGTTGACTGTGCTCTGATACTGTACCAACTTATGCACAAGACTAGAATGTTAGGAACATCGAGCCTGTTCCGCCATTCAATGGGATCATGGCTGATCTGTATCCTAACTCCATCCACCCGCCTTGGCACCATATCCCCTTATTACCCTTGGCTTTCAAAAATCTATCGATCTCAGATTTAAAATGATTAATTGAGCTAGTATATACTGCTTTTTGTGGGAGAGAGTTCTACACTTCTACCGCTCTTTGCGAGAAGAAGTGTTTCCTAACTTCTCTCCTATTGGAAAAAATTCTGAGGGACAGAATTAGTCTCCACTTGGAGAGGCAAGGATTAATCAAGGATAGTCAGCATGGCTTTGTCAGGGGGAGATCATGTCTGACCAATTTGATTGAATTTTTCGAGGGGGTGACTAGGTGTGTGGATGAGGGTAGTGCAGTTGATGTGGTCTACATGGACTTCAGTAAGGCTTTTGACAAAGTCCCGCATGGGAGACAGGTCAAGAAGGAAAGAGCCCATGGGATCCAGGGCCATTTGGCAAAATTGGCTTAGTGGCAGGAGGCAGAGGGTGATGGTCGAAGATTGTTTTTGTGACTGGAAGCCTGTGTCCAGTGGTGTACCACAGGGATCGGTGCTGGGTCCTTTGCTGTTTGTAGTGTACATTAATGATTTAGATATGAATGTAGGAGGTATGATCCGTAAGTTCGCAGATGACACGAAAATTGGTGGGGTGGTAAATAGCGAGGAGGGAAGCCTCAGGCTACAGGACGCTATAGATGGGTTGGTTAGATGGGCAAAACAGTGGCAAATGAAATTTAACCCTGAAAAGTGTGAGGTGATACATTTTGGAAGGACTAACAAGGCAAGGGAATACACAATGAATGGTAGGACCCTGGGAAGGACAGAGGACCAGAGGGACCTTGGTGTGCACGTACATAGATCCCTGAAGGCAGCAGGACAGGTAGATAAGGTGGTTAAAAAGGCTTATGGGATAGTTGCCTTCATTAGCCGAGGCATAGAATATAAGAGCAGGGAGGTTATGATGGAGCTGTACAAAACGCTAGTTAGACCACAGCTGGAATACTGTGTGCAGTTCTGGTCGCCACACTATAGGAAGATGTGATTGCATTGGAGAGGGTGCAGAGGAGATTCACCAGGATGTTACCTGGGCTGGAGCGTTTCAGCTATGAAGAGAGACTGGACAGGCTGGGGTTGTTTTCCTTAGAGCAGAGAAGGCTGAGGGGGGGACCTGATTGAGGTGTACAAAATTATGAGGGGCATAGATAGGGTAGATAGAAAGGAACTTTTCCCCTTAGTAGAGGGGTCAATAACCAGGGGGCATAGTTTCAAGGTAAGGGGCAGGAGGTTTAGAGGGGATTTGAGGAAAAACTTTTTCACCCAGAGGGTGGTTGGAATCTGGAACTCACAGCCTGAAAGGGTGGTAGAGGCAGGAACACTCACAACATTCAAGAAGCATTTAGATGAGCACTTGAAACGCCATAGCATACAAGGCTACGGACCAAGTGCTGGAAAATGGGATTAGAATAGACAGGGCTTGATGGCCAGCGCGGACACGATGGGCCTCTTTTTGTGCTGTATAACTCTATGACTCCTGAATGGTCTGGCTCTGAATTTAAGGTTATGTCCCCTTATCCTAGACTCCCCCATCAGCGGAAATAGTTTCTCTCTATCTACCCTATCAATTCCTTTCAAAATCCTAAAATCCTCAATTAAATCGCCCCTTAACCTTCTATATTCCAGAGAATACAAGATTAGTTTATGTAATTTCTCCTCTGGTAACATTCTAGTGAATCTGCACTGCACTCATTCCAAGGCCAGTATATTCTTTCTAAGGTGCGGTGCTCAGAACTGTACACAGTACTCCAGATGTTAGGTCACTGTTTGGGGGTTAAAGTGGAGTGGATTGGTTCTCTTATACTCTGGTCACTGTGATGGATGGCACAGGAGCTCACTCTAAATTTTTAAATGTTTAATTGGGAGTATCTGCCCACCAAATGTAAGCAACAGAGAGTTACATTCAGACAGAAGTCTCAGGGCAGTGTCCTAGGCCCAACCATCTTCAGCTGCTTCATCAATGATCTTCCCTTCATCATAAGGTCAGAAGTGGGGATGTTCGCTAATGATTGCACAGTGTTCAGTTCAATTCGCAACTCCTCAGATAATGAAGCAGTCTGTGCCCGCGTGCAGCAAGACCTGGATGACATTCAGGTTTGGGCTGATAAGTGGCAAGTAACATTCGCGCAACACAAGTGCCAGGCAATGACTATCTCCCAACATGTGAGAGTCTAACCATCGCCACTTGACATTCAAAGGTATTACCATCGCCGAATCCCCCACCATCAACATCCTGGGGGTCACCATTGACCAGAAACTTAACTGGACCAGCCACATAAATACTGTGGCTACAAGAGCAGGTCAGAGGCTGGGTACTCTGCGGCGAGTGTCTCACCGTCCTGACTCCCCAAAGCCTTTCCACCATCTACAAGGCACAAGTCAGGAGTGTGATGTCTGGATGAGTGCAGCTCCAACAACACTCAAGAAGCTCGACACCATCAAGGACAAGGCAGCCCGCTTGATTGGCACCCCATCCACCACCTTAAACATAAACTTAAACACCACCGGCGCACGTGGCTGCAGTGTGAACCATCTACAAAATGCAAAGCAGCAACTCGCCAAGGCTTCTTCGGCAGCACCTCCCAAACCCGCTACTTCTACCACCTCGAAGGACAAGGGCAGCAGGCGCATGGGAACACCATCACCTGCAAGTTCATAAGAACATAAGAAATAGGACCAGGAGTAGGCCATTCGGCCGCTCGAGCCTGCTCCGCCATTCAATAAGATCATGGCTGATCTTCTACCTCAACTCCACTTTCCTGCACTATCCCCATATCCCTTGATTTCCTTAATATCCAAAAATCTATCGATCTCTGTCCTGAATATACTCAACGACTGAGCCTCCACAGCCCTCTGGATAGAGAATTCCAAAGATTCACCACCCTCTGAGTGAAGAAATTTCTCCTCATCTCAGTCCTAAATGGCCGACCCCTTATTCTGAGACTGCGACTCTGTGTTCGAGATTCCCCAGCCAGAGGAAACATTTTATCAGCATTAACCCTGCATCTACCCTGTCAAGCACTGTAAGAATTTTGTATGTTTCAATGAGATCACCTCTCATTCTACTAAACTCCAGAGAATATAGGCCTAGTCTACTCAATAGGACAATCCCCCCATCACAGGATTCAGTCTGGTGAACCTTCGTTACATTCCCTCTATGGCAAGTATATCCTTCCTTCGGTAAGGAGACCAAAACTGTATACAAAACTCCAGGTGTGGTCTCACCAGGGCCCTATATAATTGCAGTAAGACATCTTTACTCTTATACTCAAATCCTCTTGTAATAAAGGCCAACATACCATTTGCTTTCCTAATTGCTTGCTGTATGTTAACTTTCAGTGATTCGTGTACAAGGACACCCAGGTCCCTCTGAACACCAACATTTCCCAATCTTTCACCATTTAAAAAATACTCTGCTTTTCTATTTTTCCTACCAAAGTGGATAACTTCACATTTCTCCACATTGTCTATATCCCCTTGAAGCCTCTTTGCATCCTCCTCACAACTTACATTCCCACCCAGCTTTGTATCATCAGCAAACTTGGATATATTACATTTGGTCCCCTCATCCAAATCATTGATGTAGATTGTGAATAGCTGAGGCCCAAGCACTGATCCTTGTGGTACCCCACTAGTTACAGCCTGCCAACCCGAAAATGACCCGTTTATTCCTACTCTCTGTTTTCTGTCCATTAACCAATCCCCAATCCATGCTAGTATATTACCCCCAATCCCATGAGCCCTAACTTTGTTTAATAACCTCTTGTGTGGCACCTTATCGAATGCCTTCTGAAAATCCAAATACACCACATCCACTGGTTCCCCCTTATCTATTTTGCTAGTTACAACCTCAAAAAACTCTAATAGATTCGTCAAACATGATTTCCCTTTCATAAATCCATGTTGACTCTGCCCAATCCTATTATTATTTTCTAAGTGTCCTGTTACCACGTCCTTAATAATAGGTTTGAGCATTTTCCCGACTACTGATGTCAGGCTAACTGGTCTGTAGTTCCCTGTTTTCTCTCTCCCTCCTTTCTTAAATAGTGGGGTTACATTTGCTACCTTCCAATCCATGGGAACCGTTCTAGAATCAATTGATTTTTGGAAGATGACAGCCAATGCATCCACCATCTCTATAGCCACCTCTTTCAAAACCCTAGGATGTAGGCCATCAGGTCCAGGGGATTTATTGGCTTTCAGTCCAATTAATTTCTCCAGTACTATTTTTTTACTAATACTAATTTCTTTCAGTTCCTCATTCTCGCTAGACCCATGGTTCTCCACTACTTCCGGGAGGCTTTTTGTGTCTTCTAAGACAGACACAAAGGGCTGGATTTTCATTGACCCGTGGAGGCGGGTTTGGAGGCGTGTGGGGGGTTAAAATTGCGAAAAGTGGTGGTAGGCACAAGTCCGCCTCCACGCAATTTTCATGAAATCGTGTCTGCTGGTCCCGACTGCATCCCGCCTTTAAGAGACGGGATAGGCTATTAAGGCCCTTAACAAGCACTAAATTGGCTCTATAATGCTATTTTGAAAGGCCTTTGTGATTTTAACCCTTGTTCTACGAGCACATTTGGCTGGATCTCTCTCTCTCTGTAAAAAATATGTGGGAGCAGACTTTGCTCATTTTACATTCAGGTCCTCTCACAGCAAAGGCCAGGCAGTCTTTGCAGACCTTCAATGCAGCAGCAATGATGACATCATCAGAGGCGACTTTCAGACTGAAAACATTAATTAGTTCATGGGTTCCCACATGCTGGAACTCAATTGCCCAATTAGGTGAAAATTGCATCAATCTCCCACATCCAATTGCAGTCGGATGGATAACACGAACCCAACCCACCGCAGTATCAAAATCCAGCCCAAAGTATTTGTTTAATTTCTCTGCCATTTCCTTATTCCCCATTATAATTTCTCCTGTCATAGCCTGTAAGGGACCCACATTTACTTTTGCTAATCTTTTCCTTTTTCCATCCCAGGAATGAATAAAAAAGAGTCGCTCCTCACTTTACTACAACAGTATTTTTTAATTAATTCACGGGATGTGGGCGTCACTGGCATGCCAGCATTTATTGCCCATCCCTAATTGCCCTCGAGAAGGTGGTGGTGAGCCACCTTCTTGAACCACTGCAGTCCGTGTGGTGAAGGTACTCCCACAGTGCTGTTAGGGAGGGAGTTCCAGGATTTTGACCCAGCGATGATGAAGGAATGGTGATATATTTCCAAGTCAGGATGGAGTGTGAATTGGAGGGGAACTTGAAGGTGGTGATGTTTCCATGCGCCTGCTGCCCTTGTCCTTCTAGGTGGTAGAGGTCGCGGGTTTGGGAGGTGCTGTCGAAGAAGCCTTGGTGAGTAGTGTATCTTGTAGATGGTACACACTGCAGCGATAGTGCGCCGGAGGGAGTAAATGTTTAAGGTGGTGGATGGGGTGCCGATCAAGTGTATCAATCAAGTTAGCACTGCGTAAGTTAAGAAATCACTAGTACCATACATATAAGACATAAAGTTTAGTTCCAATCGCCGATATGTTCAAGTACTTACGCAGGGAAGTCACTTGCGAATTGCCATCCTTCCCGATCAGTCCCGCCTGGGGCACTGAAATCAATATACCAATCAGAGACCTGACAGTGAAGAAACAAACATAGTATTTCAACACGGCTTCAAAGAAAAACCAGGTTATCTAGATAACGCCTGTGTTATTGGAAATACTCTTGATGGATGTGATTTAATCTTTCAGCAGCGAACAGAATATGATTAGTTCAAACGTAGAATCTTACAGCATGGAAGGTTTCACCTTATTGTCCGTGTCCTGGGCCAATATTTATCCCTCAACCAACATCACTAAAACAGATAATCTGGTCATCATCACATTGCTGTTTGTGGGAGCTTGCTGTGCGCAATTGGCTGCCGTGTTCCCTACATTACAACAGTGACTACATTTTTTTTTTTTTAGTACTTCATTGGCTGTAAAGCGCTTTGGGACTTCCTGAGGTCGTGCAAAGCACTATATAAAATCAAGTCTTTCTTTTTCTTTTGCTGTTCTGCTCTCTGCTGCCACCATCTGCCAGGAATTACAGAATTGATTCTCAACCTCCAGTGTATTACCACCAACAACAACTTGTATTTATATAGCGCCTTTAACATAGTAAAACGTCCCAAGGTGCTTCACAGGAGTGTTAAGACAAAAATTTGATGCCAAGCCACATAATGAGAAATTAGGGCAGGTGACCAAAAGCTTGGTCAAAGAGGTAGGTTTTAAGGAGCGTCTTAAAGGAGGAAAGAAAGTTAGAGGCGGAGAGGTTTAGGGAGGGAATTCCAGAGCTTCGGGCCTCGGCAGCTGAAGACACCGCCGCCGATGGTTGAGCGATTATAATCAGGGATGCTCAAGAGGGCAGAATTTGAGGAGCGCAGATATCTCAGGGGTTTGTGGGGCTGGAGCAGATTACAGAGTTAGGGAGGTGCGAGGCCATGGAGGGATTTGAAAACAAGGATGAGAATTTTAAAATCGAGGCGTTGCTTAACCGGGAGCCAATGTAGGTCAGCGAGCACAGGGGTGATGGGCGAACGGGACTTGGTGCGAGTTAGGACACGGGCAGCCGAGTTTTGGCTGACCTCAAGTAGGGTAGAATGTGGGAGGCCAGCCAGGAGTGCGTTGGAATAGTCAAGTCTAGAGGTAACAAAGGCATGGATGAGGGTTACAGCAGCGGATGAGCTGAGGCAAGGGCGGAGACGGGTGATGTTACGGAGGTGGAAATAGGCGGTCTTTGTTATGCTGTGGTCAGAAGCTCATTTCAGGGTCAAATATGACACCAAGGTTGCGAACAGTGTGGTTCAGCCTCAGACAGATGTTAGGGAGAGGGATGGAGTCAGTGGCTAGGGAACGGAGTTTGTGGCGGGAACCGAAGACAATGGTTTCAGTCTTCCCAATATTTAATTGGAGAAAATTTCTGCTCATCCAGAACTGGATGTCGGACAAGCAGTCTGACAATTTAGAGCCCGTGGAGGGGTCGAGAGAAGTGGTGATGAGGTAGAGCTGGGTGTCGTTAGCGTACATGTGGAAACTGAGGCTGTGTATTTGGATGATGTTGCCAACGGGCAGCATGTAGATGAGAAATAGGAGGGGGCCGAGGATAGATCCTTGGGGACACCAGAGGTAACGATGCGGGAGCGGGAAGAGAAAGCCGTTGCAGGTGATTTTCTGGCTACGATTAGATAGATAAGAATGGAACCAGGCGAGTGCAGTCCCACCCAGCTGGACGACGGTGGAGAGTCGTTGGAATAGGATGGAGAAGTCAACCATGTCAAAGGCTGCAGACAGGTCAAGAAGGCGAGGAGGGATAGTTTACCTTTGACTTTGATGAGAGCTGTTTCGGTACTGTGGCGGGGCAGAAACCGGATTGGAGGGATTCAAACATGGAGTTCTGGGAAAGATGGGCCCGGATTTGGGAGGTGACAACACATTCAAGAACTTTGGAGAGGAAAGGGAGGTTGGAGATGGGGCGGTAGCTTGCAAGGACGGAGGGGTCAAGGTTTTTTTTTTTGAGGAGTGGGGTGATGATGGTAGATTTGAGAGAGAGGGGGACAGTACCCGAGGAGAGAAAACCGTTAACAATGCCAACTAACATGGGAACCATAAAAGGAAGTTGGGTGGTCAGCAGTTTCGTGGGAATAGAGTCGAGGGAGCAGGAAGTGGGTCGCATGGACAAGATAAGCGTGGAGAGGTCATGAGGGGAGATCGGAGAGAAACTGGAGAAAGATGCGAGTTCAGGGCTAGGGCAGGGGGGAAACTTTGAGGAAGTTTGGTCCGGTGGGAGGAGGGGAAGTGACAGAGACAGCTGATCAGATGGTCTCAATCTTTGAGACAAAGAAGTCCATGAGCTCTTCACACTTGTTGGAGGTGAGGGTGGCAGAGACAGGGGAGAGGGGTTTAAGAAGAGTGTTAGCAGTAGAGAATAGAGCCGGGGTTTATCTTTGCATTCCAGAATGATTCTGGAATAGTGAGCAGTTTTTGCAGACCTGATAATGCTTTATGTGGTCTAGCCAGATCTGGCGGTGAATGGCTAAACCAGTTGTCCACCATATCCGTTCAAGTCTGCGTCCCTTGAACTTAAGGGAGCGAAGATGAGGGCCGTACCAGGGGGAACGGCCAGGATGAGAGAGAGTAATGATTTTAATAGGGACTAGGGCATCAAAGGTGGTGGTGAGGGTGTGGCTAAGCAGATCGGTAGCTGCAGAAGTGTCATGGTGAATAGAGGGCCAAAGGCTGGACAGTTGGGATTTCGTAAGAGAGGTGGGAGAGAGTTTTTTCCAGGGGCGGACACAGAAAGAAGTAGGGTTTGTGGGGGGGAAGGGGAATATGGGTGAAGAGCAATACAAGGAAGTGGTCAGAGATGGCCTTATCTACGATTGACACGATGGGAGTAACGAGGCCACAAGAAATGGCAGGGTCAAGGGGGTGGCTGTGAATATGGGTTGGGGAGTTCCTATGGAGGGAGAGATTAAGGGAGGATAGGAGGCTAGTGAACTCAGAGGAAAGAGAGCATGATGAATTGAGATGGAGGTTGAAATCACCGAGGATGAGAAGTCACTTGGTGCAGAGGCTGAGGGAGGAAAGCAGTGAAGATATCTTGGTGATAACATTTTTATGGTACTTGGGTGGGCGGTAGAGAACTCATGCGCTGTTTCTGCTATTAGAACGCCATGGAGCTGGCTGCGTGAGACCTGCAGATGGTTGTGCAGCTGCACAGCTAAACAGGAACATTGGTTGTAGGGCTGGAGGAGCTGACAGAGGTAGAGAGACCACTGCAGGCAAAATATTTACATAACATCCTTTATTGTATTATGGGCAAGGTACAAGGTAAAATCCTGTCCCATTATTCTGCACAGAATCTGTCCTTTTTGCAAGGCCAATGCTTCACATTACTGGACTTTACGTTAAATGGGGTAAATTATTACAGTTGTACACAATTAGTAAGATTTAAAACCTGTGCTTTATTTATATGCCGTGCAAAATGTTTTATGTAAATTGAGGCAGGAGGGAACAGGGCTGCCGACTGTTGCCCTCTGACACTACAAGCTGAGCTACACCACTGGTTGAAACATAGAAACATAGAAGGTAGGAGCAGGAGTAGGCCATTCGGCCCCTCGAGCCTGTTCCGCCATTTAATGAGATCATGGCTGATCATCCAAATTCAGTACCCTGTCCCTGCTTTCTCCCCATATCTCTTGATCACCTTAGCCTTAAGAAATATATCTAACTCCTTCTTGAATATATTTAATGAATTGGACTCAACTGCCTTCTGTGGTAGAGAATTCCACAGGTTCACCACTCTCTGGGTGAAGCAATTCCTCATCTCAGTCCTAAATGGCTTACCCCTTATCTTTAGACTGTGACCCCTGGTTCTGGACACCCCCGCCATCAGGAACATCCTTCCTGCATCTAGTCTGTCTAGTCCTGTTAGAATCTTATAAGTTTCAATGAGATCCCCTCTCATTCTTCTAAACTCCAGCGAATACAAGCCCAATCGACCCAATCTCTCTTCATACGTCATTCCTGCCATCCCAGGTATCAGTCTGGTGAATCTTCGCTGCACTCCCTCCATGGCAAGAACATCCTTCCTCAGATAAGGCGACCAAAACTGCACACAATACTCAAGGTGTGGTCTCACCAAGGCCCTGTACAACTGCAGCAAGACATCCTTGCTCCTGTACTCGAATCCTCTCGTTATGAAGGCCAACATACCATTTGCCTTCTTAACCACCTGCTGCACCTGCGTGCTTACCTTCAGCGACTGGTGCACAAGGACACCCAGGTCTCATTACACTTCCCCTTTTCCCAATCTATTGCCGTTCAGATAATAATCTGCCTTCCTGTTTTTGCCACCAAAGTGGATAACCTCGCATTTATCCACATTATACTGCATCTGCTATGCATCTGCCCAATCACCCAACCTGTCCAAATCATACTGGAGTTTCTCTGCATCCTCCTCACAGCACACACGCCCACCCAGCTTTGTGTCGTCTGCAAACTTGGAGATATTACATCTAGTTCCCTCGTCTAGATCATTAATATATATTGTGAATAACTGGGGTCCCAGCACCGATCCCTGCGGTACCCCACGAGTCACTGCCTGCCACTCGGAAAAAGACCCGTTTATTCCAACTCTTTACTTCCTGTCTGCCAACCAGTTTTCTATCCAAGTCAGTACTTTACCCCCAATCGCCTGTGCTTTAACTTTGCACGCTAATCTCTAATGCGGGATCTTATCGAAAGCCTTCTGAAAGTCCAAATACACCACATCCACTGGTTCTCCCTTATCTATTCTACTAGTTACATCCTCAAAAAATTCCAGTAGATTAGTCAAGCATGATTTACCTTTTGTAAATCCATGTTGACTTTGTCCGATCCTGTCACTGTTTTTCAAGTGCTCTGCTATTACATCTTTTATAATGGACTCTAGCATTTTCCCCACTACCGATGTCAGGCTTACCGGTCTATAATTCCCCGTTTTCTCTCTACCACCTTTTTTAAATAGTGGGGATACATTAGCTTCCCTCCAATCCATGGGAACTGTTCCAGAGTCTATAGAGTTTTAGAAGATGACCAGCAATGCATCTACTATTTCTAGGGCTACTTCCTTAAGTACCCTAGGATGTAGATTATCAGGCCCTGGGGATTTATCGGCCTTCAATCCTGTCAATTTCCCTAACACCATTTCCCTACAAATACTGATTTCATTCAGTTCCTCCCTCTCATTAGACCCTATGTTCCCCGACATCTCTGGGAGGTTATTTGTGTCCTCCTTTGTGAAGACAGAACCAAAGTATGTATTTAATTGGTCTGTCATTTCTTTGTTCCCCATTATAAATTTCCCTGATTCTGACTGCAAGGGACCTACGCTTGACTTCACCAATATTTTTCTCTTCACATATCTATAGAAGCTTTTACAGTCAGTTTTTATGTTCCTTGCAAGCTTACTCTCATACTCTATTTTCCCCCTCTTTATTAATCCCTTTGTCCTCCTTTGCTGAATCCTAAACTGCTCCCAATCCTCAGGTTTGCTGCTTTTTCTGGCCAATTTATATGTCCTCTCCTTGGATCTTATGCTGTCCCTAATTTCCCTTGTTAGCCACGGTTGAGTCACCTTTTTTGTTTTATTTTTATGCCAAACAGGGATGAACAAATTCTGTAGTTCATCCATGCGATCTTTAAATGTTTGCCATTGCCTATCCACCGTCAACCCTTTAAGTAACGTTCCCCAATCCATCCTAGCCAACTCGGGGATTCCAATTCCCCTCAGCTCAGGGGAGGGGGTGGGGAAGTGAAGGAAGACAAATAAAAAGTCAAGGCTTCTGATTTTCTGCCTGGCAAACTCTGTTGAGAGTGTGTGAACTTGCAGGTCATTCCGCTCATTTACCCCCATTCCGTGAATGGCGCTTACTTCTCTTCCCCTTCACCACCACCCCCCCCCCACTCCCTTTTCTCTGTGTTTTACTAAAATGCTTGTTTATCTTTGTCTTCAGTTCTGATGAAGGGTGACATGCCCAAAAACATAAATGTTCTCTTTTGGACTTGGCTGTGATCTCCCTACTGTTATGGTAAACTCTCAGCACTCAGTATCAACGGATCCCATGGGAATAAAGGCTTTCTGAAGGTGGGGAGAGCGGTAGAAAAATGTGGAGGGGTTTAGAAAGAGTTCCAGGTTGACACATGAAGGTTGGCCAGTTAGGCAAGGTACCGGAGTCCTGTATCAGCCTATGGGACCATACCCCAGCGTGAGTCACTATGTGCAGAAGGGTCGGGGAGCTTGCAAGGAAAACTGCTGCAAAAGACTATACAGTTATCCCTGTAGCTTCTAATCACTGTTTAAAAACTTACAATGATTTAAAATCTTACAGCAGATTAAAAGACACGTGCGTTACCCCGCAATCCTGGAAATAAATACAAATAATGTCCAAGTGCTTATGGAGATCGCAAATGAAGGGCCTTAGTTCAGATCCTAAAAGGTGCAACCTTGTGTCTGACAAACATGGTTTGAATGTGTGGAAAGAATGAGTAGGAAAGTGTAGAATAAGAGGACCTCTCAGGTGGATGTAAAAGATCCCATGGCACTATTTCAAAGAAGAGCAGGGGAGCTCTCCCCGGTGTCCTGGGGCCAATATTTATCCCTCAATCAACATCACTAAAAACAGATTATATGGTCATTGTCACATTGCTGTTTGTGGGATCTTGCTGTGTGCAAATTGGCTGCCGCGTTTCCTGTATCACAACAGTGACTACACTTCAAAAAGTACTTCATTGGCTGTAAAGCACTTTGGGACGTCCTGAGGTCCTGAAAGGCGCTATAGAAATGCAAGACTTTTTTGTGTCTTTCTGTCTTTCTTTTTATTACAAGGTTCTCAGACAACGATTTCAGTAGGCTGTACCGTTAGTGGATTCCTAAAGTAGATTTACAGTAAAAGTAACAGTTTATACTTTAACAGGCTATTGAGGCATAATGAGAGATGCACATACCCACGCCCATTGCGAAGGAGGTTTGGTGTGTGCCTTGGTACATTCCTGCAGGCCTGATGCATCGCTCCACATGTACCTGTCGGTCGGCAGCCCCCTGTAAGAGAAGAGTAGGATGACCACGGCTGCTAGTACAGGAAGCCCTTCTGTCACAGCACCTAATTCACATGCAGGCTTCTCATGGCTGCTTTGTTAAGAAGTTACATTCTTACATTGATGGCTCCTAGTTCTGGTCTCCCCCACAAGTGGAGACATCTTCTCTATGTCTACCCTATCAAACCCTTTCATCATTTTAAAGGCCTCTAATTAGGTCACACCTCAGTCTTCTCTTTACTAGAGAAAAGAGTCAAAGCCTATTGAGTCTTTTCTGATCACTAGGTGTTGTCCAAATAATTTATTACTCAAAAACATATATTGTAACAAGATTCTGACCATTTCTACACATTATAGACAGATAATTAGAATAATAATAAGAAAGCTAGGAAATGCTGAGCACCCAAATAGAGGTCATTCAAGCACATTGGAAAATAGCAAAATCTGCTCTGGGACTCAACTTTCAAATTCCAGGGCAATAGCTAGCTTCAGAGAGACCAGGAATCAAACCTGGAACTTTCTGGTCTGTATGGCTTGGTGTACACAGGACAGTGTCCTTATCCATTAGGCCACCCAGGGAGATGGGGCAATTTTCTAAGCATACAAAATTAAGTTACATATTGCATATGTGTTGCATGACCAATATATTTTGGTATACAGACGTACACAGTGTCAGCCTTGGCTCAGTGGGTAGCATTCTTGCCTCTGAGTCAGAAGTTTGTGGGTTCAAGTCTCACTCCAGAGACTCGAGCACATGATCTAGGCTGGCACCCCAGTGCAGTACTGAGGGAGTGCTGTACTGCCGTCTTTCGGATGAGACATTAAACCAAGGCCCCATCTGCCCTCTCAAGTGGATGTAGAAGATCCCACGGCACTATTGGAAGAAGAGCAGGGGAGTTCTCCCCGATGTCCTGGCCAATATTGATCCCTCAACCAACATAACAAACAGATTATCTGGTCATTATCACATTGCTGTTTGTGGGACCTTGCTGTGCACAAATTGGCTGCCATGTTTCCTACATTATAACAGTGACTACACTTCAAAAATTGGACATCCTGAGTTCATAAAAGGCGCTATATAAATGCAAGTCTTTCTTTTCTTTCATTCATGAAATCGCCTTCAAAGTGTGGACAATAAAGTTTGAGCTTCTGAATAAATTCTTGTAATAATAAATAATAAATTCTAACAAGAATTCAGAACAAAGGTTTTCTGCTCATGCATTTTAAGTTTGTTCCATACCTACTACTGTATCCAGTAACAGGATTCCAACGCTGGTTTTCATAGATGTAAACACACATTACATCTGACTGTGTATAAATATTATCTGTACTGCTAGCCAGTCCTGAAAAAGCAAATTACAAGTCATAAAGCAAAGCAGCTTTTGCAAAAAAAAATCAGCACTTAAAGTATAATTCATACACTTACAGAAATGTGGCATAAGTGAACCCTGGAGAAACAAGACAGCAATGTCTATCTAATAGTCAGAGCACCACATGGTGTAAAGTGTCTTTAGAAGTTTCCACAATTGATAAAGTGCTAGTTAAATACAAGAACTTTTCTTCTTTTTCATCAGTAAGTGAATTTTCATTCAATAACAACTTGAATTTATATAGCGCCTTTAACATAGTAAAACGTCCCAAGGCACTTCACAGGAGCGTTATCAAACAAAATTTAACACCGAGCCACAGAAGGACACATTAGGACAGCCGGCCAAACGCTTGGTAAGGGATTGGTTTGAAGCAGCGTACTAAAGGAGGAGAGGTGGAGAGGCGAGGAGGTTCCAGCCCTGCAACCCTCAGAGAGCTCGGTGTTCCTCCAACTCTTTTTTGTTGTGCATTCCCCACTTCCTTCTCCCAACCATTGGTGGCCGTGCCTTCAGCCATCTAGGCCCTAAGCTCTTTCAGTTGTTAAATTCTGAGATTTTGTGATAGGGCACAAGTAAACCAGTGACACAGAATGGAGAGCACACAGTACAAATGCAATGAGCCGTGGCTCCAGAGTAAAAGGTGAATTTCCGTCCTGTTCGTTTCCTGACGTGAGCTGCAATAAATGGGGAGGTGCGAAGCAGAGGCTGCCTGCAGGGGATTCATGTATGGTGGTTGCTAACACCTCTTGCCAGACAACCACAGAGATACTGGGCAGGCAGCCTGGGAGCACATTGACTGGCCACCTCAACATAGAGCTGCCGAGTCCAGGTGGGCTAAAGATTGGGAGGGGGCGGGGGTGGTAGTCATTTACAAAAGAAATAAATGACATAAAAGGAAAGCAATTAAAAAAGAATCACCTTGAAAGAAACCACCTCCATATCCACCAGTGTAAACCCAGGCTGTGTGATCATATCCAATGCCCCACACGATTCCTTGGCTGTTACATTCAACCAAACGGAGATGTCCTCCAATCTGACGCCAATACCTACAGAAGACAATTATAGAATCATAAATCTTACAGCACAGAAGGAGGCCATTCAGCCCATCGTGCCTGTGCTGGCTCTGTGAAAGAGCTCTCCAACGAGTCCCACTCCCCTGCTCTTTCCCCATAGCCCTGCAAATATTTACTTTTCAAGTATTTATCCAATTCCCTTTTGAAAGTTACTATTGAATCTGCTTCCACTGCCCTTTCAGGCAGTGCATTAGTACAAAACTACACACAAATGCACTTGGACAGCTTTACCAGAGTCTAAAGGCGTTCTCTTTATATACAGGGGTATGGTTATTATGACTGTGTAACGTTTGTTGGTTTGTAAACTTTTGTAGCAGTTTTGAAAAGTTTTGTAGATAGTGAATTGCAAATATTTCATGGCATAGTTTCTCACATTTCAATCTCTAGCATTCGGAATTAAAAGGAAAAAAAATGCAGATATCTGCACAGCGCATACATGCCTATCTCTATCTATCCTCTTGGAAAGGAAATTAGGCAAGCGTATAATGAACGACTGAACTGCTAACGCTCGTTTTGTGCCCCCGACGAAATCTAAGTTTTAAAATATTGATTCTTGGGATGGGAGCGTTGCCGGCAAGGCCAGCACTTAGTGCCTGTCCCTAGCTGCCCTGAGAAGGTGGTGGTGGCGGGCCTTCTTCTTGAACTGCTGGTTGCGGTTTTATACAATTGAGTGTCTTGCTGGCCACTTCAGAGGGCAGTGAAGAGTGAACCACTTCGGTGTGGGACTGGAGTCACATACAGGCCCAGACTGGGTAAGGATGGCAGGTTTCCTTCCCTGATGGTCATTGTTGAACCAGTTGCCTTTTAAAAAAAACCGACAATCTGACAGCTTCATGGCACCTTTCTCCACCTCGCATTTCAGTGCAAGCTATACTGACCGCGTTACTGAAGCATGCAGACCCTGTATTGCCGTTCAGATTGCTGGGCATCCTGAAAAAGACAAGCTGTTGCATGGACTTACAATTGGTCACTTGGCGTAGGATGTGATGCTGCTTCCAGACTTGGGGTTGGCTCACTGACAAAGATATCTCCTTTACACGTGACCGACCAAAGAGCCTGGTGGGACGGGGGTCCTTGGAGTTCCCTGCTGTCACAGCATGCTAAACTCAGGACAGCAAGCTGTAGCACAACACATAATACCACATTACAAAACATAATAACACACGTAAATATAATACAAGAATGATAGCCACTTTACTTAGTTTGGACAAAATTTTGCCTGCTGCAGCTGGCTGCTAAAAGCATTCTGTTTTCCATCAGCCCATTTGACAGGGAACCAGGAAATGAGAAGTTGCTTTTAACCGGACTTTTTAAAAATGTTAGAGAGCAAAACAAAGATTGAGGTTCTCACACAGGGATAAGGTAGAGCCTGAAATATAATTAACAAACTTAAAAAACATTTTTTTTTAAGTTTCTTAAAAATTTTAATCATAGAAATTTGACATTCCACAACATTAAAATTAGTTTTTCAGGGCCATAATGTTTGTTTTGCAGCCAATACGCTGTTAAAACTCCAGTTACACCTGTTCCAACAAGGTCTAACTTTTAATGGGGTATTTAACAGCGATATTACCGCGGAAAAGCCAAAGTTTTCATCAGTTTCACTGATTTCCCCGATTACACTGATTGACAGCTTAGAGGGGGGAGCACAGAGCAGCCAGTGTCGGAGCAGTGAATGACTGACCGCAACTTCAGGATTTCCATGTTTAGATGCGCATGCGCTACATTCTGAAGTTGCAGTCAATTTCAAAGGGTTATTACCACCGCAAATTCTGGCCCATATTAACTACCAGGAAAGACTAACAGGCTGGGGCTCTTTCTCTAGAAAATAGAAGACTGAAGGGTGCCGAATAAAGGTTTGTAAAATTCTTAAAGGGTTTGATAGGGTAAATGTAGAGAAGATGTTTCCACTTGTGGGGGGAGACCAGAACTAGGTGACTAATAAATCCAATAAAGAATTCAGGAGAAACTTCTTTACCCACAGACTGGTTAGAATGTGGAACTTGCTAACACATGGAGTAGTTGAGGCAGATATAGCATAGGTGCATTTAAGGGGAAGCTAGATAAGTACATAAGTGAGAAACAAATCAAAGGATATGCTGATACGGTTAATGAAGTAGAGTGGTAGAAGGCTCATGTGGAGCATAAACACCAGCACAGACCAGTTGGGTCGAATGGCCTGTTTCTGTGCTGTAAATTCTATGTAACTGACCATCAACAACAACAAAAGCAACAACTTGCATTTATATAAGAACATAAGAAATAGGAGCAGGAGTAGGCAATTCGACCCTTTGAGTCTGCTCCGCAATTCAATAAGATCCTGGATGATCTTCTACCTCAACTCAACCTTCCTATGCTATTCCCATATCCCTCGATTCCCTTAGTATGCAAAAATCTATCAATCTCTGCCTTGAATATACTCAACGACTGAGCATCCACAGCTCTCTGGGGTAGAGAATTCCAAAGATTCACAACCCTCTGAGCGAAGAAATTTCTCCTCATCTGAGTCCTAAATGGCCGACCCCTTATCCGTACTGAGCCCCCTAGTTCTAGACTCCTCAGCCAGGGGAAACATCCTCCCAGCATCTATCCTGCCAAGCCCTCTAAGAATGTTATATGTTTCAATGAGATCACTTCTCATTCTTCTAAACTCTAGAGAATATAGGCCTAGTCTACTCAATCTCTCCTCACAGGACAACCCCCTCATCCCAGGAATCAGTCTAGTAAACCTACGATGCACTCCCTCGAAGGCTAGTATATCCTTCCTTAGGTAAGGAGACCAAATATAGCGCCTTTAATGTAGTAAAAACGTCCCAAGGCGCTTCACAGCAGTGTTATCAGACAAAAATTGACACTGAGCACATAAGGAGTTATTAGGACAGGTGACCAAAAGCTTGGTCAAAGAGGTAGGTTTTAAGGAGCATCTTAAAGGATGTGGTGTGGTGCAGGAACATCCCAGGTTTGAACTCTTGTCTGCCTTGCATTGGCTGATCTCAAGAGGGCTAGCAACACACCATTACATTCTACTGAAATGCATTGGGGCTGGAGGAGAGGGGAGAGAAGGAAGAAAAAAAAATCAGCTGAGAAACCCCTCTGGAAAGGGGGTGGCACATACATGGATATCAGGGGTTCGCTGTGATTCTGGTCCACCCCTTCCCTTAGTTGAATAGGATGCCAACAAGCTCAGTCATTCTCACATGCGCAGAATGGCGCTTTGGGTCAAAGGTCAGCCAGTGCCCATGGAGCCATAAACATGCACAAGTCAGTGTCTTCAGGGGAGATGGGCAAAAAAATTGGGGGGGAGGGGGGGGAAACAAATCAAATTATTTCTTTTAACTAGAGGGGTGTGTAAAAGAGGAGGGGGTGTCGCAATATTAATCAAGGAGTCAATTACTGCAGTAAGGAGGGATGATATATTAGCAGATTCCTCTAATGAGGCCATATGGGTAGAACTTAAAAACAAAAAGGGGGCAAGCGCTTTGCTGGGAGTGTACTATAGGCCCCCAAACAGTCAGGGGGAGATAGAGGAACAGATATGTAGGCAAATCTCAGAGAAGTGTAGAAATAATAGGGTAATAATAGTAGGGGATTTCAACTTCCCCAATATTAACTGGGATAGTCAGAGTGTGAAAGGCTTAGAGGGTGCGGAATTCTTAAAATGCATCCAGGCAGAGCTTTTTGAGCCAGCATGTAGAAAGTCCTACGAGAGAGGGGGCGGTACTGGACCTAATTCTAGGGAATGTAGCCGGGCAAGTGGTAGAAGTGTCAGTAGGAGAGCATTTTGGTGACAGTGACCATAATTCGGTGAGATTTAAGGTAGTCATGGAAAAGGACAAAGATGGACCGGAAATAAAGGTTCTAAATTGGAGGAAGGCCGATTTTCATATGATAAGGCAGGATCTGGCCAAAGTGGACTGGGATCAACTACTTGTAGGAAAATCCACATCAGAGCAGTGGGAGTCATTTAGAAAGGAAATAGAGAGAGTACAGCGCCAACATGCTCCCGTGAAGGTCAAGGGTGGGACCAACAAGTTCAGGGAACCCTGGATGTCAAGGGATATACAAGAATGGATTCGGAAAAAAAGGGAGGCTTTTGGCAGATACAAAGGACTAAAAACAGTGGAAGCCCTAGAGGAGTATAGAAAGTGCAGGGGGGTACTTAAAAAAGAAATTAGGAGAGTGAAGAGGGGGCATGAAAAAACACTGGCGGGAAAAATAAAGGAAAATCCCAAGGTGTTTTGATAGTATATTAAGGGCAGGAGGATAACCAGGGAAAGAGTAGGGCCCATTAGGGACCAAAATGGCAATCTGTGTGTAGAGCCGGAAGATGTAGGTGAGGTTTTAAATGAATATTTTGCATCTGTGTTCACTATGGAGAAGGACGATGTAGGCATAGAAATCAGGCAGGGGGATTGTGATATACTTGAACAAATTAGCATTGAGAGGGAGGAGGTACTAGCGGTTTTAGCGGGCTTAAAAGTGGATAAATCCCCAGGCCCAGACGAGATGTATCCCAGGCTGCTGTGTGAGGCAAGGGAGGAGATTGCAGGGGCTCTGACACAAATTTTCAGAACCTCTCTGGCCACAGGGGAGGTGCCAGAGGACTGGAGGACAGCTAACGTAGTACCATTATTCAAAAAGGGTAGTAGGGATAAACCATGGAATTACAGGCTAGTGAGCCTAACATCAGTGGTAGGGAAATTATTGGAATAAATTCTGAGGGACAGAATTAGTCTCCACTTGGAGAGGCAAGGATTAATCAAGGATAGTCAGCATGGCTTTGTCAGGGGGAGATCATGTCTAACCAATTTGATTGAATTTTTTGAGGGGGTGACTAGGTGTGTGGATGAGGGTAATGCAGTTGATGTAGTCTACATGGACTTCAATAAGGCTTTTAACAAAGTCCCGCATGGGAGACTGGTCAAGAAGGTAAGAGCCCATGGGATCCAGGGCAATTTGGTACATTGGATCCAAAATTGGCTTCGTGGCAGGAGGCAGAGGGTGATGGTCAAAGGTTGTTTTTGTGACTGGAAGCCTATGTCCAGTGGTGTACCGCAAGGATCGGTGCTGGGTCCCTTGCTGTTTGTAGTGTACATTAATGATTTAGATATGAATGTAGGAGGTATGATCAGTAAGTTCGCAGATGACACCAAAATAGCGAGGAGGGAAGTCTCAGGCTACAGGACGATATAGACGGGTTGGTCAGATGGGCAGTGACGTAAGAAAACTACTAGGCACTTGGTCTAAGCGTTAAACAAAGCTTTAATTAACTGTTTTACAACATGGAGGTCGAGTTGTGTCCTTCACTAGTTCCGGTTAAGAATGTCCTGCGCAAGCTGGGCCCGTGCCCGAGTATTTATACTCTCCTTGGACAGCGCCACCCGCAGGCCACTCAGTATTATTTCATAAGTCATGACTGACAGATTCATGTCAGGCAGAACAGTGGCAAATGGAATTTAACCCTGAAAAGTGTGAGGTGATGCATTTTGGGAGGACTAACAAGGCAAGGGAATACACAATGAATGGTAGGACCCTAGGAAGGACAAAGGATCAGAGGGACCTTGGTGTGCATGTACATAGATTCCTGAAGGCAGCAGGACAGGTAGATAAGGTGGTTAAGAAGGAATATGGGATAGTTGCCTTCATTAGATGAGGCATAGAATATAAGAGCAGGGAGGTTATGATGGAGTTGTACAAAACGCTAGTTAGGCCACAGCTGGAATACTGTGTGCAGTTCTGGTTGCCACACTATAGGAAGGATGTGATTGCATTGGAGAGGGTGCAGAGGAGATTCACCGGGATGTTACCTGGGCTGGAGCGTTTCAGCTATAAAGAGAGACTGGACAGGCTGGGGTTGTTTTCCTTAGAGCAGAGAAGGCTGAGGGGGGACCTGATTGAGGTGTACAAAATTATGAGGGGCATAGATAGGGTAGATAGAAAGGAACTTTTCCCCTTAGTAGAGGGGTCAATAACCAGGGGGCATAGTTTCAGGGTAAGGAGCAGGAGGTTTAGAGGGGATTTGAGGAAAAACTTTTTCACCCAGAGGATGGTTGGAATCTGGAACTCACTGCCTGAAAGGGTGGTAGAGGCAGGAACCCTCACAACATTCAAGAAGCATTTAGATGAGCACTTGAAACGCCATAGCATACAAGGCTACGGACCAAGTGCTGGAAAATGGGATTAGAATAGATAGGGCTTGATGGCTGGCACAGACACGATGGGTCGAAGAGCCTCTTTCTGTGCTGTACAACTCTATGACTCTAAAGTTTATTAAGTAGATTGGGCCTATACTCTCTGGAGTTTAGAAGAATGAGAGGTGATCTCATTGAAACATATAAGATTCTGAAGGAGATTGACAAGGTAGATGCCGAGAGGTTGTTTCCCCTGGCTGGAGAGTCTGGAACTAGGGGGCATAGCCTCAGGTTAAGGGGTCGGCCATTTAGGACAGAGATGAGGAGGAATTTCTTCACCTGGAGGGTTGTGAAACATTGGAATTCTCTACCCCAGAGGGCTGTGAGTGCTCAGTCATTGAGTATATTCAAGGCTGAGATTGATAGATTTTGGGCACTAAGGCAATCAAGGGATATGGGGATCGGGCGGGAAAGTGGAGTTGAGGTCGAAGATCAGCCATGATCTTATTGAATGGCGGAGCAGGCTCAAGGGGCCATATGGCCTACTTCTGCTCCTATTTCTTATGTTAACATGCCCCACTCTATAGGGAAGCATCTGCTCCTAGACGCCCCTCAGCCCAGGCGAGAAGAGTGATGCAGTGTGCGATGCAAGCTCATGTCTGCGGCAAAGCAAATTATGTGCTGAGCCACACAGCTGCCTTTGTCTGCTAGCTTTATTGAACCTGACCATTGCACAATTACTCTCTATTTATTTATAACCACAGTTCTGCTCCACAGATGTCTTGCAAAAGTAAAAGCAAATAATAAGTCGTACCACAGACAGGTTCCTTGGCTCACATCACAGGCTCCCACAGTGGCTCAGGAGATGTGTGGGAAATGCTGAGCAGGAACTACCCAGCTTCAATCCCTGATTCATGTTGAGTTGGCTGCACTTCTCCTTCATCGGGCAATGGGGATCCTACAATTCAACATCCCCAGGCCAAGGACAAGAAAATCAACCAGCGTTTTTGTTCCTGATTTGGTGGCCCGCTGCTGGGATGTGCACATACGTGGGCAGGATCAGGCAGTACGGAGATACACAAAATCTAGGCCGACACTCCCAGTGCAGTACTGAGGGAGTGCTGCACTGTTGGAGGTGCCGTCTTTTGGATGAGACGTTAAACCGAGGCCCCGTCTGCCCTCTCAGGTGGACGTAAAAGATCCCATGGCACTATTTTGAAGAAGAGCAGGGGAGTTCTCCCCGGTGTCCTGTCCAACATTTATACCTCAAGTAACATCACTAAAACAGATTAAATGGTCTTTTATCTCATTGTTGTTTGTGGGACCTTGCTGTGCGCAAATTGGCTCCTGTGTTTCCCTTCATTATAACAGTGACTACACTTCAAAAGTACTTAATTGGCTGTGAAGGGCTTTGGGACATCCTGAGGTTGTGAAAGGTGCTATATAAATGCAACTTCTTGCTTTCTTTACAACTGGCACAGAATCTGGTAAATTCTTGCCTTAATTCTGCATTGCTCCAATTCCATTTACACAATACCCCAAGAATTAGCATGTAAACCACCAGAATTAGAATTTAGAAAAATTTAACATTTCCAGTCATGGAAATTAGCTTTGAGGACTTGTTGGGCTCCATGTCCCTGAAGTCAAAGCATCATAAAGTACAGAGCTGGCTGATTCGAGCCACACTGGTAGTGACAGGCAACTCGGAGTATTACAAAGTATTTACAGCACAGAAACAGGCCATTTGGCCCAACTGGTCTGTGCCGGTGTTTATGCTCCACACGAGCCTCCTCCCAGCCCACTTCATCGCACCCTATCAACATATCCTTCTATTCCTTTCTCCCTTATGTACTTATCCAGCTTCCCCTTAAATGCATCTATACTATTCACCTCAACTGCTCCTTGTGGTAGCGAGTTCCACATTCTAACCACTCTCTGGGTGAAGCAGTTTCTTCTGAATTCCCTACATTCTCACACTTGTAGGATGTCTTTCATATTTCACATTTTTAAGAACAATTTATTCTCCAGCTGCTAGATTCAGACGGCAGGAACCTAGCGAGACGGGATTCTACCTGGATGAAGAATGTTACTACAGGCTGTGACTCCATGGTGTAAAACCCATTGAGCTGCAGGAAACGGTTAGCAGGCTGGATCATCCCTCAACCGGTCACTTACCCAGTCATACATTTCTTGCTCGGTAGCCGTTGCCAACCTGATTGGCCATCTCTGTTTCGTCCTCTCGGGAGTGTAAACAGCAAACGTGTGTTTCGCTTCATTAGCAATCGGAACCAAAATTGTAACTTCATTTAAAAACACGTGAAGGTACTGTAACATTTTAAAGGAAAAAAGTCAGCCAATTTAAAGGATTTATTATTAAAACGTTAGTAAATATATCTGCGTTAAAGATCACTCAAACAGTGATTACTGCAGAAAAACAGCAGTGTGCATAAAAGGAGATGCATCTTTTATATTTATATCTAAATTTAATGTACTCTCCTTCCTCATGAACAACTGTTTGTTAAATAATTTAGGGCTCAATAACCTCATAATGCAGTTGAGTCATTCTCTCACCAGTCTATACCTGGGTTAGGTTGGTGCAACAAATAATGAGCTAGCTATTCGTGTCTTCATCACTGTGCATCACTGCTGGGAGAACTGGGGGAGCAGGCTGCCCAGCCTATCCACTCACAGGATAGCAAGAGGGCCCTTTTAAATTGTTTTTGTAACTTTTTTTTTGAAGGCTAAGACAAATTCTTCTTTGCTCACAGTCTCCCAGGCTACCCGAGGACAAGCTCTCCTATCCATGCTGTGCCAAGTCAGGTGATGCGAGATATGCAAGTGTGGTTTGACCAGACAACTGGTGTCCATTTCTAACAGTGGGATGGCTGAGACTAATAACGCTATGTCTTGTGCGGGGCGGGGGGCAAGAAATCATACCTGCACTCCCCTTCCATTACGTACTTTTACTTGCCACTTTCTTGAACATAGGAACAGGAGGAGGCCATTCAGCCCCTTGAGCCTGATCCATCATTCAATTAGGTCATGGTTGATCTGCATCTCAACTCCATCTACCCATCTTGGTTTCGTAACCCTTAATACCCTTACCTCAACAGCTTTTTGGAGGAAGAGAGTGCCAGATTTCCACTACCCTTTGTGAATAAGTGCTTTCTAACATCACCCCTGAACGGCCTAGTTCTAGTTTTAAGGTTTTTCATGTCATTTGACGGTAGGATCAGATTACCAAAAACACATGAGTCTTTCAAGATAGAAACACCTTATAAAACATAAGTATCAAAGCGGACCTGCTGAAATGTTATTTACAGCGCAACACGAATCAAAGGCTCTTTTGGGCTGCCTTATGCACACATCAGTAACTAGGAACAACAACAGCCAAGATGGAGATAGTTTTTCTAACACAGATTATTTGCTGATGGTCACGAGTTAGTGGAGGGTGCTGGTACCTCGGATACTATACTGCTCTCTCTGAATTACTGACAACAAAGAATCACTTTACAAACTGCATCCTTGAAGCTATCTACAATATTCCAGCGCTGGATTTTGCTTCCAAACTGCCCTCTGCCCAGGGCTCCCATTGTGTTTTTATTTTCTCCCCTTGTTCTGGTCTCCGCCATGCCCTGCACTGTCACTCTTTGGGCAAAGTGATAAGCAAGAAAGCTGCAGTCAATGTTATTCTTGTCAGACTGCTGGGAAGTGTATGAATAATCCTAGGTGTATGGTCAGAGGGGATTTTCCTACCTCTTCGCTGGGTAAACAGCATCTGTCCACTTCTGACGAAGGGTCATCGACCTGAAACATTAACTCTGTTTCTCTCTCCACAGATGCTGCCTGACCTGCTGAGTATTTCCAGCAATTTCCGTTTTTATTATCTGTTCACTTCTTGATCCCTTTGCCACATTTTTTGCTCACTTTTCCCTATATCTCTGTCTTTCTCTGCCTTCTTGCTAACTCTGCCTGAATCTCCCCCAGTCGCCCGGTGAAGGGGTTAGAGTTATGCTATGCTTAGTCAAGCCCCTATGGGAAAGCAACAAAATGCAGTTAAGAAGAAAAAACACAGGAAAAAGTGCAAGGAGGATGACAAATACAGGTGATTGCAACTCGGGCAATGTCCCAACACTTCTTAACACAGCACAGATGCAGTTTCTATAAGTAGGCGTGCATCGCCTATGAACCAAACTGCTCTCCCTTATATGTGATATGACTGGACAGTGCATCACAGGACTAACCATTATCCTTTTACCAAGATATGATATACAAGAAAACTATATGGCTTGCCCACCAAGTTCTTCTGTCCATTTTAATAATCGGAAAATACCACAAACCCAAACCATAATGTTCAGGCTAACACTAATAATCAAATTTATTTATAAGTAAGAATAATTACACAGAAGCACTACATATTTGATTTACACAATACTTAAATGGTTACAAAAATAGAGTCCAAAATCCTAACAATTTGTTCCAGTTTTTATTAAGTGAAAACAATTTCTTAGGAACTGCTAAGGGTTATGGAACCAAGGCAGGTAGATGAAATTAAGATACAGATCAGCCATGATCTCAATGAATGACAGAACAGGCTCGAGAGGCTGAATGGCCTCCTCCTGTTCCTATGTTCCTGTGCTTGGTACTTTCCCAGTACTAGGCAGAGGCTATGCATTGCATGCTCTGATTGGCATGTGTCCGGGACCTTTTCACAGAGACCCTGATGATATGTTACATGGCAAAGGCTTTCCACAAAGCTCCTTTCGCTGCCTCAGGTATAACTGATAGTCAAACCAAGAAACTAACCATACCAGGAAACCCCACGGTACTTGTACAGTTCTTTTAGGCCTCTGAAGGTAGACTTTCGTTTGAAGATTAAAGATGTTAGGACAAATTATTGGCAGGGCATAGAAATGAGCAGATTGGCACATAGTGCATGGGCCTCACCCCTGGTCCAGAGCCTAAATAATACGTACTGGAGCTTTGGCTAGCGTGAAACTTTCTTGATGGTTTAGCAATCAAAAGATAACAAACTTTGTCTTGACCAACCATTGGCAGATTTGCACACGTTAGCATTTCAAGGTGGTAGTTTCTGAAGTAAGCAAGCTATGTGGCGTCCAACTAAACTAGGGGACGCCCCCGCCCTCCTCATCCCTGTCCCTCGCTGGAGCAGTAGGTGTCTCCAGAAAGCTTAGTACACTGTTTACCCCAAGCAACAAGGCAAAGGATCTCTTCTAAATTAAAAAAGACCACGTTTTGCTGACAACGTTTCGCCCATTGAGGAATTGTAGGGGGCGCTGTGCAAGTGTGGCATCACATGCCCCAAAAACCAGGCGGTTAGGACACAGGGGCCTAGAAATTCATCTCCGGCGGTGGCGCAAAACGGGCCGTATCGGATCGAACACCAGTTATATGCAGTGGCTGATATTCAGTTGCATTGACTGCAATAGAACTGAATATCAGGGGCTACGTATAACGGGCAGCCGATCCGATACCGCTCGGTTTGCACCACCACCCGAGACAAATTTCTAGGCCAGTGTCAGTATTCACTTTATACAGCTACATGAAGCCAATCTTTTACATTACATTAGTCTGACTATATAAGTCACATAAACAACAACAAAATGTAATACCGATTTTTTTTTTTAACTGTTTGAGGCATTATGAAGTTCTGCCTCAAATATGTTCTGTAAGACAGAACTTGTGGTTTGAAGCTGGACTTTGACTCAAATCTCCCTCAATATAGGCAGGTGGAATGGGGAAGTAGCTTCACTGGTGAGACTAAACAGTATAACTTACAAGCAACAAAATTATGAATGAGCTACGGTCTTGCTCATGACTCAGATATTCCACTGCTGATCAGGATAGATTTATCCCATTTTAAAATAAAACCTTTACACATGTCGTTATGTTATCAGAAGCGTGGATATATAACAAACATCTCCTCATTTCTCGAACTACATGTGGCTCACTACTTTCAATCATAGAATGCAGGAGTGTTGCATTTGCACTTAGTCTATAAATATTTAAACAGAATTCACTCTACAACGAAAGCAGATTTCAACTTTGGGTCAAGACTAAAATGAATAGCTTTTGAAAGTTTTTTTTAATGTTTTTTAAAAATGTATTTATAACAAGGATGATGCTTGACTGTAAAGGAACTGACTATCAGGCGCTGCACATAACAAGCAGCCGATCGGATACCTCTCGTTTTGCCGAATTAATTTCTAGCCAAAATATTTTTTCTTCATTTTTGTAAAAAAATAAATTTACCAGAAATAAAAACTGCCACAGCACAAATAATTCAAATAACTGATCGTTATTCACCTTAATCTTTTGACGTATTTCAGCTTATTTAAATACAACGATTAAAACTATTCTCCAAATATCTTTAGCTCCACTCCACAACATTGAGCTATGTAGTGGGATATATGAATTGTCCTTGAAATAGCCAGGTACATTTAGCAAGCAAAGGGCTAGTTTACACCTCCTGTGGCATACAGCCCTGTCTGAAGATTAGAGGGCGGCAGAAGAGACAGACAAAACTCACCTTCTTCTCCTCGTTGAACGTGTAGTAAATGAAAAAGATCCCATCCCGCTTCCCGTCGTTCCCTGTAAACTGTTCCAGTGCTACCCTGACGTCTATCCATTTGTACGGCTTCCCATCTCTCCACCACTGCATCGCTCCCTTCTTTATCCACACAGACTAGGTATAACAGAGTGGCGGGGAGAAGAAAACAGTTACGAACTACTGGAAGCACATTTATCCATCCCTAAATAATAGGCAACATTCTCACCATTTTCCAAAAATAAGGAACCCAGCTCACAAGGAGGGAAAGTCACCTGAGAATCAGATTGAAATATTCAGCTCCTCAGATGATGGTTTAACGTGACAGTGATTAAACCATAACAAGAATCTCTTCTGCACTACAAGAATAAAACTTAAGGTGCCAGCCCCTGGTGAAACATTTTTCATAACTAACCAAAGAATTAAACCATTAATCTGAGAGAAATATTATGAGGCAATAATGTAAATGTTCAAATTATTGTTGGGTCAGCGTGGCTCCGTGGGTAGCATTCTCACCTCAGAGTCAGAAGGTTGTGGGTTTGAGTCCCACTCCAAAGACTTGAGCGCAAAATTCAGGCTGACACTCCCAGTGCAGTACTGAGGGAGTGCTGCATTGCTGAAGGTGCCGTCTTTCAGATGAGACGTTAAACCGAGGCCCCGTCTGCGATCTCAGGTGGGCGTAAAAGATCCCACAGCATTATTTTGAAGACGAGCAGGGGAGTTCCCCCTGGTGTCCTGGTCAATATTTATCCCTCAACCAACATCACTAAAACAGATTATCTGGTCATTATCACATTGCTGTTTGTGGGAGCTTGCTGTGCGCAAATTGGCTGCAGCATTTCCTACATTACAACAAAAAGTACTTCATTGGCTGCGGAGTGCTTTGGGATGTCCTGAGGTCACGAAAGGCGCTATAGAAATGCAAGTCTTTCTTTTAGATTTTAGAAGCAGCTTACCTGCTCCACAGCCTGCTCATAATGTTTAAAATCCTCCAGCTCCCGTTTGGACCGCTCAGTTAACTGATGAACTATCTGTTTCCGCCAAACTGTCTGCTGGGCACAGCTAATGGGCATCGAGAACGATTGCAGAGTGAACGGCTGTCCTGCAAAATCGTGGACACGTAAAATATAGTGGACCATGCCTCTATCTTTTTTTTGCAGATTTATTTTAATATTTAAGAGTCAAAAGAATAGAACATCCTGTCATTATTGTTATCTGAACCTGATTGTAGATGATAAAAGAAACCTGTTCGAAGAGGGTGGGATTGTGAAATGTAATGGCAGCACTAATGTAGAAACTGAATGTTTTTCTATATGTTCATAAAATACCAGGTCTGGAATCAAAGCTGAGCCTCAAGGTTTCATTATGTGGGACAGATAATTTTGCCAGACATTTTGGATGAAAGTGGCAGCAGGTGGGTGATTAGAAGTGTGGCTAGAAGATCAATATAAAGAACATTCAGTCCATTTTAGCTCATCCATTCCAAAAGACTATAACCCCAACATCATCATGGTATCTAATTGTTCCTTAAATGATTCCAGAGATTTTTCCTCCATTACATCAATCATGAATTTGCCTTCCACTAGTTTCAATTTGTGTCCCTTTTGTCGTATTCTCAGCTTAGTTTAAAGCTATTTTTCAGAATGTTGCCGGACCAGGAGCCAATGTAGGTCAGCGAGCACAGGAGGTGATGGGTGAACGGGACTTGGTGCGAGTTAGGATAAGGGGCAGCAGAGTTTTGGATGAGCTCAAGTTTACGGAGGGTGGAAGGTGAGTGGCTGGCCAGGAGAGCGTTGGAATAGTCGCATCTGGAGGTAACAAAAGCACAGATGAGGGTTTCAGCAGAATATAAGCTGAGGCAGGGGTGGAGACCTACTGTACACTACATTCAATGAATAAAACATGTTCAGGATTTGCTGTGACATTGGGAAGAGATGCAATTACCATTGGTGCATTATACCCATAAATGCATTATCACTATTATTACTAGTTATCTGTTTTCAGGAGCAATACTGTCAACTAACGGTGACAAACAACGACGACATAAAAGGGATTGACTACCTGACTGGGCGGTGAACCAGTTCAGCTGGGTGTGAGCTTCTATGTCACAACCTCCTCCACTGAGCCAGGCCCAGAGTTGGCGCTCATCAGACACATAATGCTCTTCAATTCCAAAAGGATAGGCTCCGACAGAAGAAACACTCGACGTTTCAGCCAAGTCTAAGGTTATTGTGTTTGAATCCGAGTGGGCGATGTCCAATTCAGCACCATCCCGCAGAGAATGCCCTTGGTCTGTCAAACACTGAGATCGGGCAACAGATGGTTCAGAAACAGGTTGTGTCCGTTTCTCTGAAGGTTCTTCGATTAAAGAGATGGTCTCAAATACACTTGCAATGTTGTCACAATTTTTCTCGATGGCAGGACCAGTGGCAGCAACATCTCCATCTGCAATGGCGTGAAGATTATTCGCACTCTCACCAATTGTTTCAAGAACGCTTTCAGTTTTCTTTGCTAGTTTGTCCATTTCCGCGGAAAAATCGACATCGCTGCTAATGGAAGCTTGGGCTGGTAACCTAACTTCATCACCAAAGAAACACCCAGCACTGAAACAAAACCAAAAGAGAAAAAAAAGTTTAAAGCATTTAAGGTAATTGGCAAAAGAACCAGAGGCAAGATGAGGAGAAATTATTTTATTCAGCAAGTTATGATGATCTGGAATGCACTGCTTGAAAGGGTGGTGGAAGCAGATTCAGTAGTAGCTTTCAAAAGGGAATTGGATAAATACTTGAAGGGAAAAACATTTGCAGGGATATGGGGAAAGAGCGGGGGAGTGGGACTAACTGGATAGCTCTTTCAAAAGAGCCAGCATAGGTACGATGGGTTGAATAGCCTCCTTCTGTGCTGTATCATTCTATGACATATTATTTAGGATCAGAAAAATACTTAACGAATGTGGAAAGGAGTTTTCACTACAGGAATGTGTAGACTCAATTTAAACATAATTGTGAGAAGCAGGAAAATCTATTTCATTTTATTAAAATAGCTGAATTTAAAATGGAGACTTCTCACATCAGTTGTTGGGAAAATGCTGGAATCCATTATTAAGAAAGTGGTAACAGGGCACTTAGATAATCATGATATGATTAGGCAGAGTCAACATGGTTTTATGAAAGGGAAAGCGTGTTTAATAGGAGTTTTTTGAGGATGTAACTAACAGGGTAGATAAAGGGGAACCAGTGGATATAGTATATTTGGATTTCCAAAAGGCATTCAAGGTGCCACATAAAAGGATGTTATGCAAGATAAGGGCTCATGGGGTTGGGGGTAATATATTAGCATGGATAGAGGATTGGTTAACGGACAGAAAACAGAGAGTTGGGATAAATGGGTCATTTTCAGGTTGGCAGGTTGTAATTAGTGGGGTGTCGCAAGGATCAGTGCTTGGGCCTCAGCTATTTACAATTTATATTAATTACTTAGATGAAGGGACCGAGTATAATGCATCCAAGTTTGCTGGTGATACAAAGCTAAATGGGAAATTAAGCTTTGAGGAGGACACAAAGAGCCCAGGGATATAGATAGGTTAAGTGAGTGGGAAATAAGGTAGCAGATGGAGTATAATGTGGGGAAATGTGAGGTTATTCACTTTGGTAGAAAGAATAGAAAAACAGAGTATTTTTTAAATGGTGAGAAACTATTAAATGTTGGTGTTCAGAGAGATTTAGGTGTCCTCATACAGGAAACATGTTGGCCTTTATTGCAAAAGGATCGGAATACAAGAGTAAGGAAGTCTTGCTATAATTGTACAGGGCTTTGGTGAGCCCACACCTGGAGTACTGTGCACAGTTTTGGTCTCCTTACCCAAGGAAGGATATACTTGCCTTAAAGGCAGTGCAATGAAGGTTTACTAGATTGATTCCTGGGATGAGAGGGCTGTCCTATGAGGAGAGATTGAATAGATTGGGTCTATACTCCCTGGAGTTTAAAATAATGAGAGGTGATCTCATTGAAACATAAAAGATTCTGAGGGGGACTGACAGGGTAGATGCTGAGAGGTTGTTTCTCCTGGCTGGAGAGTTTAGAACTTGGGGGCATAGTCTCAGGATCAGGGGTTGGCCATTTAAGACTGAGATGAGGAGGAATTTCTACACTCAGAGGGTTGTGAATCTTTGGAATTCTATACCCCAAAGGGCTGTGGATGCTGAGTCGTTGAGTATATTCAAGGCTGAGGTAGATAGATTTTTGGACTCTAGGGGAATCAAGGGATATGGGGATCGGGCGGGAAAGTGGAGATGAGGTTGAAGATCAGCCATGATCTTATTGAATGGTGGAGCAGACTCCAGGGGCAGTATGGCCAACTCCTGCTCCTAATTATTATGTTCTTAGAAAATGGCAGGCTCTCACACTGCAGGGAATCAAGTAGCTGATGAGATTACAACTTGGAGGCAATACGAACTCAAACCTTGGGAGTCATCAGCCTGACAAAGCCAGGCCAGCTGAATAGTACAGTTACACGGAAAGGCTTTTGGTTCATCAGAGTAAGCTGTAACCAGCAGAGGAACAGGAAGTGTTTCAGCAGACAGCTGTTTCTCAGGTATACTGTAGATTTAGTGTTTATTGCCCTGTTTTCACCAGAGGAATAGCTGAACATGGTGGAACATGCGACCAGTGCTAGAAGGTGAATAAACCAGAGGAATCGCACCAAAGTACAGCTGCAGTCTGTGCTCATTATTAAGCAACCTTTCACAAGGGTAGGGATAAATATAGTAGGGCGATGCCCATCAGGAGTAAAACTGCACATACAGACAGCGGTAGACTATGGGACCCGTAACAAGTAGTTCTCATGTCAATGGGTAACATGTCAGGGCTGTTGGGGTATTACAACAGCTCACCTGAGTTGGGTTCTTAGAATTGGGATCTGGGTGTTTGAGGTGATTCAAGGATTCAGTAGGGTAGATAGAGAAAAACTATTTCCTCTGGTGTGGAGGAGTCCAGAACAAAGTGGCATCCAGTTCAGGGGTGATGTCAGGAAGCACTTCTTCACACAAAGGGTAGTGGAAATCTTGAACTCTCTCCCCCAAAAAGCTGTCGAGGCTGGGGGTCAATTGAAAATTTCAAAACTCAGATTGATAGATTTTTGTTAAGTAAGGGTATTAAGGGTTACGGAACCAAGGCGGGTAGATGGAGTTAAGATACAAATCAGCTTAGGACCTCGGCCATTCTCAGGGGCTTGAAGCCTCATTGAATAAAGCTTGACTGGCTGGTTAAATGCTATTGTCACAACAAACTGTTCATCACAATCAGATTCCAAATATGTTGGGTCTTTTTGTAGACAACTGCCAAATCCATATTCATCACTTTCATTAAGACATTCACACCCAGCCTTATTTATAAATGGCATCAAATCCATATATCCTCTGGGAATGATCTCATTGAATGGCAGAACAGGCTCGAGGGGCTGAATGGCCTCCTCCTGTTCCACTGTTACTTCCTATAAGTGATGATCATTTACTTTGCAACATTTAAGTGGCAATTGTAAAGTACTAAAGTTAGAACATTCTGCAGATGCGCTTTTTTTTGCTGGGTCACTGTACCTTACAAGACTGGTAGCACTGCCTGCACGAGAAGCTCGGTCGTGCTCTCTGTTCACTACTATTACTTTCCAGGCCTTTCCACTGTATTCAGTAGGCGTCACACCGTGACGAAAATAGATAGCGCGGTCTTCATAGCCAATTCCCCACACCTTGGAATGGAATAGGAAAGAAATGGGGTGTAAGTAGCCCACAACGCAGTTTGTTGCCCAACTTAACTTTGGTCCAATCTGTAACTCAAAGCATTTGGGTATGGTATCATATTGACAGGTGAAATTCAAAGCTGAATTTAGTTAATACAATTACAACCTTGAGCACCACTCACAACAACCCTCCTACCAAACGGAGTTGATCAAGGATGTTTTGAAGATCATTTTAAAAGGATTTAGGAATGAAATAGACAAAGTAAAAGGTGCTGTAAATGAAAACGGGGAAGATTAAAACTAATAAAAATTGAATTATTAAAATGCTTTTCTGAAATAGCACAACATAGCTTTGTGCTAGTTTAGTGCTTCAGTTATGTGTCGTTTTACATTCGCACTAAACATACTATGAGTGAGCAGTCAGTAATCACGCTGGCATGGCTTAATCACTAATCGATACGGTCATTAGGAGCCACAATGGATTGAATAAGACAATCTGAGAAACAAATCATTTCCAAATAATCGGAGTGGTTTTATTGAGACCAACATTTATCTGGTATTAAAACCAGAGCACTGTCAAAAAAGGAGGAACAGCATTATTCTCACCTGATCATTTAATCCCACATTCACCATCACCATCTCTACATTCATACAAATCCAACCTGTTCCAGCAGGGTTCTCGGAACAGACACCTCTTCGAAACCAAACCTATCAACAGAAAAATACAACTCACAAAGTTACATATATATTGCTGAGGTGTTCAAAATTATGAGGGGTTTTGATAGAGTAAATAAGGAGATACGGTTTCCACTGGCAGCGGGGTCAGTAACCAGAGGGCATAGATTTAAGATAATTGGCAAAAGAACCAGAGGGGAGATGAGGAGAATTTGTTTTACACAGCTATTCATTATGCTCTGGATTGCACCACCTGATAGGGCGGTGGAAGCAGATTCAATAGTAACTGTCAAAAGGGAATTGGATAAATACTTGAAAAGTAAAAATTTGCAGGGCTATGGGGAAAGAGCAGGGAAGCGGGACTAATTGGAGAGCTCTTTCAAGGAGCCGGCACAGGCACGATGGGCCGAATAGCCTCCTTCTATATGTATGATTCTATGATTACCACTTTTCAGTGACATAGAACAACTATTCTTATAAGAAATTGTTTCTCTCTCCTTTGCAGTTTTCATATCTATGTAAAACAACAACTTGTATTTCTATAGCGCCTCTAACATAGTAAAACGTCCCAAGGCGCCTCACAGGAGCGTTATCAGACAAAATTTGAAACCGAGCCACATAAGGAGATATTAGGACAGGTGACCAAAAGCTTGGTCAAAGAGGTAGGTTTTAATTAGTATCTTAAAAGGAGGAGAGAGTTGTGGAGAGGTTTAGGGAGGGAATTCCAGAGCCCAGGGCCCAGGCAGCTGAAGGCATCTCCGCCAATGGTGAAGTGATTAAAATAGGGGATGTGCAAGAGGCCAGAATTGGAGGAGCGCAGAGATCTCAGAGGGTTGTAGGAGGTTAGAGGGATAGGGATAGGGAGGGGCGAGGCCATGGAGGGATTTGAAAACGAGGATGAGAATTTTTAAATCGAGGCGTTGCCGGACTGGGAGCCAATGTAGGTCAGCGAGCACAGGGGTGATGGGTGAACAGGACTTGGTGCTAGCTAGGATACGGGCGACAACAATAATACCGAGTAAAATAGGCTACACTTAGGAACAAATTAGAAACATGTGTACTGCCTGAGAGTGTGGCTGAATTCCCATGATAGTCGGACCAAATTAGGAGAAACCTTGATCTATCAAAGTCTGACTATATCAAAGCTATTCATGGGCTCCCAAGGTCTTTGATATATAAAGACTGCACTGGGTGATTGGTTCTACTTTGTAGTCTATTTCCTTTTATTCGTCTTTTAATAATTTATTGAAAACACATTTTTTTCCAGCGTGAATTTATTATGTGATTCAGAAGTTTGGTTCAAGAGCAATGGGAAACTAATAAACAGCCCAAGGCTGGAGACAGAGAAGAGAGATTCCAAGAGAAACTTGAGAGACAGTCAAACAAGTTTCGAACATGGATTGAAAACCAAACCGTGTCAATGGGAATCAGAAAGAGGACATCCCAAAAATTGATTTTAGCGGAGTGGGCAACATGGAAATAGAGCAAGTAGATACAATTATTTACTTGGATTACATCAGATGGACAAAGCAAAAAATAAGTTACACAAAGGATAGCAATTTCAAAAGAGGCATTTAGCAACAACAACTTGCATTTATATAGTGCCTTTAACGTAGTAAAACATCCCAAGGCACTTCATAGGAGTGTTATCAAACAAAATTTGACACCAAGCCACATAAGGAGATATTAGGGCAGATGACCAAAAGAGGTAGGTTTTAAGGAGCGTCTTAAAGGAGAAAAGAGAGATAGAGAGAATTAGGGATGGAATTCTAGAGCTTAGGTCCTTGGCACAGCCGCCAATGGTGGAGCGATTAAAATCGGGGATGTGCAAGAGGCCAGAATTGGAGGAGCGCAGATATCTCAGAGGGTTGTAGGGCTGGAGAAGGTTACAGAGATAGGGAGGGGCAAGGACATGGAGGGATTTGAAAGCAAGGATGAGAATTTTAAATCAAGGCGTTGCTCAATCGGGAGCCAATGTACGTCCATGAGCACAGGGGTGGATGGGTGAACAGGACTTGGTGTGAGTTAAGATATGGGCAGCAGAGTTTTGGATGAGCTTAAGTTTGTGGAGAGTGGAAGATGGGAGTTCGACCAGGAGTGCATTGGAATAGTCAAGTCTAGAGGTAACAAAGGCATGGACGAGGGTTTCAGCAGCAGATGAGCTGAGGCAGCGGCAGAGTCAGGCGATTTTAAGGAGGTGAAAATAGGCGGTCTTAAAGATGGCGCGGATATGTGGTCGGAAGCTCATCTCTGGGTCCAATACAACACCAAGGTTGCAAGCAGTCTGGTTCAGCCTCAGACAATTGTCAGGGAGAGGGATGGAATCGGTGGCTAGGGAACGGAGTTTATGGCAGGGACCAAAGACAATGGCTTCGACCTTCCCAATATTTATGAGTCTCCATGCAGCCACAAAATCAAGCAGGGGATAAGAAGCAGTCTGTTTAAATGTTACGTGCGGTGAAAAGCTTTGTACGGAAGTGAAAAATCGACCTTGAATGTTAAGAGCAGATGACAGACTGGAGGCCGTTTCAATTATGCTGCTACCGATATATGTTGAAAACGAGACAAGAAGTTTGATGAATGAGAGGGCCCAGGAACTGAGAAAAATGAAATAAAATAAGAATACTGTAGATGCATTATTCCAAAGGCACAAGGAAAGGTTATTGGTATTCATACTTTCTGGAAAAGCTGGTAATTGAGCATGAGGAAGGCAAAGAAGAATGTGGTTAGATGATGTGATGGAATCAGCAGGTACACTATCTGAGGCTGATACAATCCACCCGTGCAGAGACCAGAAAGCATGGAGTGCACTGATCACCAGTCTCCACAGCAGAGACAACAAACTGAGAGAGAACAAATATGAACCCAATTTTTGAAGCAAATGCGCATAGTAAAGTCTTTCACTATTTATTTGAAGGTGTCAGCCGTGGCTCAGTGGTAGCACTCTTGCCTCTGAGTCAGAAAGGATTTGGGCACAAAATCTAGGCCGACACTCCCAGTGCAGTACTGAGGGAATGCTGCACTGTCGGAGGTGCCGTCTTTCGGATGAGACGTTAAAACGAGGCCCCATCTGCCCTCTCAGGTGGTTGTAAATTTTCCAATCCTCTCTGGCTACAGGTGTGGTGCCGGAGGACTGGAGGACTGCTAAACGTTGTACCTTTGTTTAAAAAGGGAGAAAGGGATAGACCGAGTAATTACAGGCCAGTCAGCCTAACCTCGGTGGTGGGAAAACTATTGGAAAAAGTTCTGAGGGACAGGATAAATCTTCATTTAGAAAGTCACGGATTAATCAGGGACAGTCAGCATGGATTTGTTAAGGGAAGGTCGTGTCTGACTAGCTTGATTGAATTTTTTGAGGTGGTAACAAGGAGGGTCGATGAGGGTAGTGTATTTGATGTAGTCTATATGGATTTTAGCAAGGCTTTTGATAAGATCCCACATGGCAGACTGGTCACGAAAGTGAAAGCCCATGGGATCCAGGGCAAAGTGGCAAATTGGATCGAAAATTGGCTCAGAGGCAGGAAGCAAAGGGTAATGGTTGATGGGTGTTTTTGTGACTGGAAGGCTGTTTCCAGTAGGGTTCCGCAGGGCTCAGTACTAGGTCCCTTGCTTTTTTGTGGTATATATCAATGATTTAGACTTGAATGTAGGGGCTATGATTTAGAAGTTTGCAGATGATACTAAAATCAGCTGTGTGGTTGATAATGAAGAAGAAAGCTGTAGACTGCAGGAAGATATCAATGAACTGGTCAGGTGGGCAGAACAGTGGCAAATGGAATTCAATCCGGAGAAGTGTGAGGTAATGCATTTGGGGAGGGCTAACAAGGCAAGGGAATACACATTAAATGGCAGGACACTGAGAAGTGTAGAGGAACAAAGGGACCTTGGAGAGTAGGTCCACAGATCCCTGAAGGTAGCAGGCCAAGTAGATAAGGTTGTTAAGAAGGCATACGGAATACTTGTATTCTATGCCTCAGCTAATAAAGGCTAGAGCAGGGAGGTTATGCTTGAACTGTATAAAACACTAGTTAGGCCACAGCTAGAGTACTGCGTGCAGTTATGGTCACCACATTACAGGAAACATGTGATTGTACTAGAGAGGGTACTGAGATTTACGAGGATGCTGCCAGGACTGGAGAATTTTAGCTACAAGGAAAGATTGGATAGACTGGGTTTGTTTTCTTTGGAACAGAGGAGGCTGAGGGGAGACCTTATTGAAGTGTATAAAATTATGAGGGGCCTAGATAGAGTGGATAGGAAGGACCTATTTCCCTTAGCAGAGGGGTCAACAACCAGGGGGTATAGATTTAAAGTAATTGGTAGGAAGTTTGCAGGCGATTTGAGGGGAAATTTCTTCACCCAGAGGGTGGTGGGGGTCTGGAACTCACTGCCTGAAAGGGTGGTAGAGGCAGAAACCCTCACATTTAAAAAGTGCTTGGATATGCACTTGAAGTGCCGTAACCTACAGGGCTACGGACCAAGGGCTGGAAAGTGGGATTAGGCTGGATAGCACTTTGTTGGCCGGTGCGGACACAATGGGCCGAAATGGCCTCCTTCCGAGCTGTAAATTTCTATGATTCAATGGGCCATATTTTCCGATGCCTACGGGTGTGTACGAGCTGTGTACACACCCGTAGGGACATCGGAAATGCCGGTTTCAGGCATGCGAAGTGCATGCGCTGAAAACCGGCATTTCCGATCTGTCAAGAATGCTGTCAAGAATCTGTCAACGCCTGCCCTGGAGAAGGGCCTCTGCGGGCGGAGAGTTCCGCTTTCTGCAGACCCTCCGCCCGCTAAAAACCCTTCGAAATCTTACGCCTGGTAAAAGCATAAGGCCTGCTTTTACCAGCATAAGAGTTGAAAAAAAGTTAAAAAAAAAAATAAAAAAATTTCCACTCATTTATAATTTTAAAACACTTTTAAAAAAGGTAAGTTTATTTTTAGCCCGGTAAAATACTTTAATTTTTTTTTTCAAAAAATTAAATTTTTGTTTAAAATATTTAATTTAATGTAATTTTAACACATTTTAAAAACGTGATTTAAAAAAAAAATTATTTGATGTTTTAATGTCTTTTTGGGGTGATCTCCATTCATATATTTGACAGGTCTATCTGTCAAAAGTATGAAGGGAGATTCCCTTCTCCTGTCGGCTGGCCTGACCCACGTGATCCCAGGGACGCTTGCGAACTGCATGCGCACCTGGAATACGTGGGTCCTGCGCATTTCGAATGTGAAGAGGCCCAGGAGCGGAAGTGTCCGGACCCCGGGAGCCCTCAGGTAGGTTCGTAGATTTTTTTCCGATAAGAGGCATCCGCACGCAGGAAGCCTCCTATCGAAATTACGGGCCCATGATTCTAAAAGATCCCACGGCCACTATTTCGAAGAGGAGCAGGGGAGTTCTCCTCGGTGTCCTGGCCAATATTTATCCCTCAATCAATATACTGAAACAGATGATTTGGTCATTATCACATTGCTGTTGGTGAGATCTTGCTGTGCGCAAATTGGCTGCTGTGTTTCCCACATTACAACAGTGACGACACTTCAGAAGTACTTCATTGGCTGTGAAGTGTTTTGAGACGTCCTGAGGTTGTGAAAGGTGCTATAGAAATGCAAGTTCTTTCTTCTTTTATTTGTCTACTTAGCCATTTCTTGTTCAGTTGACGAGATGCGTGTATGCAAATAGCAGCATGGGTTTCCGCACTATTTAAGAATGTTGATTGGCTTAAGAAAGCAGATAATTTTGAGATTTACCCCCCCACCCCCCAAAAGAGCTCAGTGAGTAAATGCACCATGTAGTTACAGCACTGACCGATGCAGAACACAAAGGTCCGAGGTTCAAACCCTCTGGTCTGTGCTGTGTTTGCTGATCTCAGCTGAGGCAGCAGAATTGGGGAGGGGGGGAACCCCAATCTAATGCGCATATTACTTACTATATTATGGTTTAAAAGATTTATAGCTTGTGCACTTACTCTTCTGTCCCGTGTGACAGCCCATAGCACATTAACGCCCACTGAGACCTGGACAAGACCATTTTCAGAGTTTGGAGGTTCAACAATCTTCCAACAATTCCCTATGGACCAAGCAACAGAGAACACACTTATAGCATTCATGAGCAGTACTGCACGTTGTCGTGGGACTATTATTTGACCAACAATGCAGCATTTCAATTTATGAATAAATACACAAGCAGACACAACTGTGCCCATGCAGAAAGGCTTTGGGAAAGTTAGGTATGAAGAAATATAACCTTAACGTAGATGCCTTAATATGCCACATTTAACATAGAGGTTCTGGGCTCTTCAGTGAACTCTAGTTGTCCAAATTTTCTCGCAGTTTCACGGAGTTAATCCAGCTGCCGCCAACAAGACCAAGAGCTAAACTCCAGCCCTAAGCTGTAGACCCATCCTCCTCCAGGGTCTCTGCAACATTCATACACTATAGCAGCCAACACCTGACTTCCTCACTTGCTCCAAGGGAGGTGGCCCTTTAAGAGCTGCTGCTTCGCCAGATTTTACCACCTCCAGCCAACCTCTCTAGGTAATTCAATAGCAAAATACTGCAGATGCTGGAAACACTCAGCAGGTCAGGCAGCATCGAGGAGAGAGAAACAGAGTCAACGTTTTGGGTCGAACCCTTCATCAGAACTGGAAAAGGTTAGGGAAGAGAGGTTTTTAAGCAGGGAGGAAAGAACAAAGGGAAGGTCTGTGATAGGATGGAAGGCAGGAGAGATTGACTGACAAACGGGATGATGGTGCAAGGCAAAAGGAGACGTAATGGGACAAGTTAAGAAACAAAAGCTGGCTCTAGATGATGTGTGAATGATGATGGCAGCAACATTAACAGCTACCATGTGAGGAAACAAGAGAGAAAAAAAATATATAAAGAAATACAGAGGCCAATTTATAGTCTGAAATTGTTGAACTCGATGTTAAGTCCAGAAGGCTGTAAAGTGCCTAATAGAAAGCTGAGGTGTTGTTCCTCGAGCTTACGTTGAGCTTCGTTGGAACAGTGTAAGAGGCCGAGGACGGTGAGGTCTGAGTGGGAGTGGAGTGGAGAATTAAAGTGACAGGCGACCGGAAGGTGATCCGCAAAGTGGTCACCCAATCTGCGTTCGGTCTCCCCAATGTAGAGGAGACCGCATTGTGAGCAGTGAATACAGTATACTAAATTGCAAGAAGTACAAGTAAATCGCTGTTTCACCTGGAAGGATTGTTTGGGGCCCTGGACAGTGGGAAGGGAGGAGGTAAAAGGGCAGGGGTTGCATCTCCTGCGCTTGCATGGGATCTAGCTGGGCGAAGGGGAAGGGGTGTTGGGGGTTATAGAGGAGTGGACCAGGGTGTCGCGGAGGGAGCGGTCCCTTCGGATTGCTGAAAGGGAGGGGGAGGGGGAAATGTGTTTGTGGTGGGATCACGCTGGAGGTAGCGGAAATGGCGCAGGATGATCCGTTGAATGTGGAGGCTGGTGGGGTGAAAGGTGAGGACAAGGGGAACCCTATCGTGGTTCTGGGAGGGAGGGGAAGGGGTGAGAGCAGAAGTGCGGGAAATGGAACAGACACGGTCGAGGGCCATGTCAACCATGGTAGAGGGGAATCCTCGGTTGAGGAAAAAGGAAGACATACCGGAAGCACTAGTATGGAAGGTGGCATCGTCAGAACAGATGCGTCGGAGAATGGAATAGAGTCCTTACAGGAAGCGGGGTGGGAGGAAGTGTAGTCCAGGTAGTTGTGGGAGTCAGTGGGCTTATAGTGGATGTTGGTTGATAGCCTATCCCCAGAAATGGAGACAGAGAAGTCGAGGAAGGGAAGAGTCGGAGATGGATCATATGAAGGTGAGGGAAGGGTGGAAATTGGAAGCAAAGTGAATGAAATTATCTAGTTCAGGGCAAGAGCAGGAATACAGTCATCAATGTACCAGAAAAAGAGGAGAGGGAGGGGACATGAGTAGGACTGGAACAAAGAATGTTCCACATATCCCATGAAAAGGCAGGCATAGCTAGGGCCCATGCGGGTTCCCATAGCAACACCTTTTATTTGGAGGAAATGAGTGCAGTCAAAGGAGAAGTTGTTCAATGTGAGAACAAGTTCAGCCAGGCGGAGGAGTGTGGTGGTGGATGGGGACTGGTTGGGCCTCTGTTCAAGGAAGAAGCCGAGCGCCCTCAGGCCGTCCTGGTGGGGGATGGAGGTGTAGAGGGATTGTACGTCCATAGTGTAAAGGAGACGGTTGGAGCCGGGAAACTGTTAAAGTGGCGGAGGGCGTCGGAAGAGTCGCGAATGTAGGTGGGGAGGGACTGGACAAGGGGAGAAAAAATAGAGTCGAGATGGGAAGAAATCAGTTCTGTAGGGCAAGAACAGGCTGAGACAATCGGTCTACCAGGGCAGTCCTGTTTGTGGATCTTGGGAAGGAGGTAGAAGCGGGCTGTGCGGGGTTGAGGGACTATCTATGAGGTTGGCGGTCATGGAGGGAAGATCTCCAGAGGAGATGAGGTCAGTGGCAGTCTTGGAAACGATTGCTTGATGTTCGGTAGTGAGGTCATGGTCCAGGGGGAGGTAGGAGGAGGTGTCAGAGAGTTGCCTTTCAGCCTCCGCACAGTAGAGGTCGGTTCGCCAAACAACAACAGTGCCACCCTTGTCAGCAGGTTTAATGACAATGTTAGGGTTGGATCGGAGAGAACGGAGTGCTGCAAGTTCAGAGGGAGGTAGGTTGGAGTGAGTGAGGGGAGCAGAGAACTGGAGATGGCCGATGTCACACCGGCAGTTAGCAATGATAAGATCTAGAGAGGGTAAGAGGCCAGAGGGAGGGGTCCAGGTAGACCGAGAATTCTGAAAGCGGGAGAAAGCGGGGGGAAGACTCCTTGACAAAGAAGTGGGCATGGAGACGAAGGCGACGGAAAAAGAGCTCGGCGTCTCTAGGTAATTGTTCTTTTCCCTGTAACCCAATCAAATGGGGGGGGGGGGGGGGGCGGACCTTATATTTCAAAATTTAGCACAGTCTATGCATCAGGCCACAGGCACAACCTCATTTTTGCCAAGGTCGAAAATTCAAGACCATGGCCCCAATATTAACGGGGAGGTGGGGGAGGGCGTAATCGGACGAAGAACCCAGCCAGGCTGGGGAGGTGGAGGCCCTGCTGATTTAAATAACGTGGTGCAGTCTCCCACCTGACAGCTGGCCAGACTGACAGCCTGGCTAGCGGGTAAGCGTGCACACAAACGGCAGGAGGCTGCAGTTGGGGACCCATGGGGATGGTACCCGGCAGTTAGTGGTGTTTCAATGCTCGGGGCCATGATCGGGCGCGGCGGAGGGGGAAAGAGGGCTGAGAGGTAGGGGCTGTGGTCAGGGCCAGGTGGTCCTGCTGTGGGATTGGTGGGGTGGGGGGGTGGCGGGGGGGAAATAACTGACACCCGTTATTTTAACTGCCCCCTCCCTGTGTCCGGTTTCCGCTAGA
Source organism: Squalus acanthias (assembly GCA_030390025.1). Taxonomy (NCBI): domain Eukaryota; kingdom Metazoa; phylum Chordata; class Chondrichthyes; order Squaliformes; family Squalidae; genus Squalus; species Squalus acanthias. Next base: position 13,531,691 of record CM059442.1, on the reverse strand, counting down.
TGGGGGAAGTTAAAATCGGGGCCCATATTTCTTTGTCCTGTTTTTGTGGGCCTGGAGCTTGCAAAGGGTTGTTCTTAGAATTGTTACCTCGTTGGTAGCTAAATCCTAAATCAGAACACCAAGATCTGTTAGTATTAATAGCTGCATTATATATGTGAATGGAAGCATAGATATAAAGTTCATATGTGATGCATGAGGTTCCATGGTGTGCAACTAAATGGCCCACGATGACAAGAAGCTTGGCACTTCTGAAATGACATACACACAGTCCTCAGGAGCCTTTGCAGTTTTAAACATCATTGTACTTTATTAGGACTAAAGTTGTTAATCGTAAGTGTCATTAACTTCTTTACCCAGAGGGTGGTGAGAATGTGGAACTCGCTACCACAAGGAGTAGTTGAGGCGAATAGCATAGATGTATTTAAGGGAAAGCTGGATAAACACATGAGGGAGAAAGAAATAGAAGGATATGCTGATAGGGTGAGATGAAGAGGGGTGGGAGGAGCCTTGTGTGGAGCATAAACACCAGGATAGACCAGTTGGGTCAAATGGCTTTTTTCTGTGCCGTACATTCTATGTAATTCTATGTATAATAGAGATCTTTTGGTCTATACATTGAGTAAGGATCCTAATTTTGATGTCTATTTCAATATATTAACATTAACCCACCATGGCTGGTTAACCATGGGAGGACATTCATGCTGAATCATAATTGAAACTGTGTACCTTTGGGGTTCTCTCTGTTTATTCCTTCCCTCACCATTAGCTGACCTTCCCACAACACAGCACACAAAAGGTCACCTGGTCCACAGGTGATCTGAACTACTTCCCCGAGAGTCTGGATTTCAGTCCACGACGAACCCTCGGGATTCTGATCATTTATATTTTCTCTATAAAATACCTGAAAGAAATCAAATGCGAAATTATACACTGCATTGATTCAGTTTAAGAGCTAGTTATATTTTCTAGCACAAAACTTGTCCTTAAAGGAGCCATGTACCATAAATGTGGTTTAAAGTTTTTCTGGCTGCATTGTTTAACTATAGCACTTTCCACCAACTTCATAAAAAACACACACACACACACGGGGGAATTTTAACCTAAAAAAAAACAGGTGGGTTGGGGTCGTGTGGGAAGTTAAAGTTTTAAAAATCTGAACTCACCCACTTCTGGTTTTAACAGAGGCGGGATGGGGGGTGGGCAGCCAACCCGCTGCCAGGAGGCAGGTCATCTATTTAAATATTATAATGAAGCTGGAAGCCTCTGCTTTAACTTCCATTTTGAATTTAACTTTAGCTGGTCGGGATTTGCACACTTCGTGAAACCCGCTAGCTAATGCAAGGCGAGGACTGCTGGACCAGGAGGTAAGTGCCTTTACACTTACCTCCTGAATCCAACAACCCTGCCGAACCCACCCCCCCCACGATTGGAGACTGCGTTCCTCCGGCCGCCGATTGTTCCCTAAGCCGCCCCCACCCGCTCCTACGGTCCTTCCCCTGCTCTGCTGGCCCCCGATTGTTGCTGACCCCACCCCCTCCTGTTTTGCCGGTAGCACTCCCCCCACCCTGCTCCCGATCCTCACCCTTCCCCCCTCTGTGCTGGTCCCGACCTCCGATCCTTACCCGACATCGCCCCACCCCTGTGCTGGTCCTGGCTCCCGATCCTCACCCGATCTCCACCACCCGCCCCCCACATTGGTCCCAGCCCGTGAGGTTTCTCGGCACCCCGCCTCCTGTGCTGGTCTTGATTCCCCATTAAAATTCAACACGCACACACACAACCTACGTCACTGCATTGTCATTACACATGTACAACAGAAAAGACTAGCAACCATACAGATCTTTTGAAAAAGATAATGATAGGAAAAGGCCAGAAGTTGGTCTCAACGTTGGGGTGGTAACACTGACTTCAATGTCACAAAGCCTGGGGAGGGGGGTGTGGGGGGGAGGGGGAAATAGAGATTCATACTCGAGATTGCTATTCAGTCACTGCTGATGGAAGTGATGATGCCTGGATATTGAATGTGAACAAGATCAGGTTTGGCTGTGTTGCTCCCACAGGTATTTTCAGGCCAAAAACCTGGGGGCGTGGCCAGTTTTTTGGGCATGTGCCAAATTGACTTTTGCACTAGTGTAAAAGATCGTGGAAACTCAAGTGTAAGTGGTTATGGGTGTAACGAATGTTGCCTCTAATATTTTTTGCGCCGCGCGGCCAATGCAAAAAAACCACGCATGCGCGCTTTTTGCATTTAAAAGCCTGCGAGCTGGCTGCACTTGAGCTCCAGACCACTGCGCGGCCGTGTAGCTTAAAGGGAACACTGGGTGTAACTCACGTTTTAAATTTCACGATCTTTTGCGCTATTTCAGTCAATTCCGCCCAGCTTGCGCTGATTTCCGGGTGGAAAACACCCATAAACTCCGGGCCATTATGTTTTTACATTGAGAATTTTGCCAAAAACATTTCCATGTCAATGCCCCTTTAAGTCTCTGAATTTATTGTACCTTTCCCTGTATTGTTACTGCCCAGACTGAAAGATGTCCTAAAGCCTCATCAGTGATATCCCATCCGCCTACTGCAATATCATTAAAGGGATCTGGCAGCTGTTCAGTCTCTTGCGAGGGAACCTAGAAAGAAAAGACCCGACTTAAAGACTGCATACAACAAGGTTCCATTTAGCTGTTCGGTTCCAATTCAATTAGTTTAAAAGTACATAACTTGAAGAAACACTTTGAATTCACTACATTAGTTATAAGTCTGTATTGGCACTGACAATACTGTAAAAGCTTATCTATGGGATGCAAGCCTAACGACTTATTTCGCATCACTAACAACGGTGCTCCTTTTCGTTTAATGGTTTTTAGCTCTCATGCTCCGAGTCTCAATGTGTTTCCATAATCATGTGGAGATATTCAGCATAGCAAGAGCACAGACAGCTGAGATAGATTGGGATTCATCCTTTGCCCTCCTCTGCCCTCCTTTGATCTGTATTTACTTTAACCTATTTGAAGAAAAGTTGGTAATGATTTAATCTGTTGGAAAATATGTTATTATTGCCTAAATTAACAAAAACAAATAAAACTGAGCAAATCATCACGCATTACCCACGGGACATGCCTAGGGTGACTATCTGTGTAGTATTTTCTAACAATTTTAAACTATGTTTTAGTTTATAATCATATAAACAGAAACAAGAATGGGCTCTTGCTGGATACAGTATGCAGCAAATGGGCAAACTCATCCCATTTAGAACTGGGTCACTCACTCATGAGTCAGTCCAATTCACCTGCTGAATGAATATGAATGAACTGGCCATGTGTCTTCCATTTAGAAGGCTCGTTCTGCAAATTCACACAACGGTGCATTCTAAATTATTATTTGATTCTTAACACTACCTGGAGGATAGATTGTCAACAAACCTTTGCCCACATGTCACACGACTTGTATCTCCTGTAACGGATCCATCGCCGCCGACGCACACAAGAGTTCCACCGCTTGTCTTTTGTGTAAGTGGCGGGAAAATCAATGGCATACGTCCAACCCTGAAATGGCAAACACCAACAGCTTTGGGTATTCTGTTCAAGTTACAGGTTTAGAAAATAGTACTGTAAAATCACCAGCACAGACCAGTTGGGCCGAATGGCCTGTTTCTGTGCTGTACATTCTATGAAATCATTAAAACAATAGAGCTGCTACATACAGACGCATCAATGGTCTCTCGAAAGAGAACCCTTCTTCTCTTCTGAAGGCAGTGTCTCAGGCGGAGGTACGGTTCCGCAGGTAGTGAGCGCCTTGGGACGTTTTACTACGTTAAAGGCGCGAGATAAGTGCAAGCTGTAGTAGTAAACTAACGATCTGCCAGAATAAGCAAGAATGGCTGTATGAGAAGGAGCTCAAATGTGTTTATAGAAATTTGGTGGCTTACAGGACGATTTAGCAACATTTTCTGCAGTTAATATGCAAAGTAGTTTTGCTGCATGCAAGTTAATAGACATAATTCATTGTGTAGCGTAAGGGGTTATAGTAATCTCCACAAATGTTATTAAACAAAGATATTCTATCTAGAAATCTAAAATGTTATTCAGTGAAGGATGTACGGTATTTACCACAAAGGAACACATATCTCTAGCGCAAGATACAAGTGAACTTTTAAAAAAATCTATGAAGATTCTGAATTTAATAAAACCTCCATTTGCTTATTAATAGACCTTGTGTCAAGCTACTTAGTTACTGACCCAAAACAATATACTTTTTTCAATAATTAATTAGAATTAACTCCTTCCTTGTATAAAGGATGGGCAGATCTGACACTAGGTGCTATAATTCAGAAGGTGAGAAATGGCAACTATTTATCCACTAGGATAATTAGAAGTGGCCCTTCACCAAAATTTAAGCCCTATATTTGTCTTAAATCTTTTCCTCATCTCTGGAGATACAATGCACAATGTAAATGGATCTCTGCCTTCTCAGGTCACTCCAGGAAAGACATACAACCTAGTAATAGTGCCAGCTCAATATTCCGGGGTATAGAATCTGCAGGCGAGACAGAGGGGGGTGTAAAAGAGGAGGGGGTGTCGCAATATTAATCAAGGAGTCAATTACTGCTGTAAGGAGGGATGATATCTTAGCAGGTTCCTCTAATGAGGCCAGATGGGTAGAACTTAAAAACAAAAAGGGGGCAAGCACTTTGCTGGGAGTGTACTATAGGCCCCCAAACAGTCAGGGGGAGATAGAGGAACAGATATGTAGGCAAATCTCAGAAGTGTAGAAATAATAGGGTAATAATAGTAGGGGATTTCAACTCCCCCTTAGAGTCCAAAAATCTATCGATCTCAGCCTTGAATATACTCAACGACTCAGCATCTACAGCCCTCTGGGGTAGAGAATTCCAAAGATTCACAACCCTCTGAGTGAAGAAATGTCTTCTCTTCTCAGTCCTAAATGGCCATCCCCTTATCCTGAGACTATGCCCCCTCGTTCTAGACTCTCCAGCCAGGGGAATCAGCCTCTCAGCATCTACCCAGTCAATCCCTCGTAGAATCCTGTATGTTTCAATTAGATCACCTCTCATTCTTCTAAACTCCAGAGAGTATAGGCCCAAACTACTCAATCTCTCCTCATAGGACAACCCTCTCATCCCAGGAATCAATCTAGTGAACCTTCGTTGCACTCCCTTTAAGGCAAGTATATCCTTCCTTAGGTACGGAGGAATAGTTAAGTGTGTATTTTACTATTTGATTGTCTATTTATTGTTAAGAAATCTGTTTGGTAGATTACAGCCTAAGCCATGTTCTGATAAGAGTGTTTACTCCACCACTTTCTGAAGTCATATGAGGGTATGTGATAGAGCCAGTAACCCAAGGTAGCTGGTCAATCCCTGGACACTATAATTATCTAGGTATCAGGTAAATGAAGGCACAGTCTGGTTTGCAAGGAGCTAGAAAGTGATAACCCCTTTCTTTCTTGACGTATCTATACGTCAAGAAAGAACGGGGTTATCAGATTGGCAGGGTAGGTGCCCGGATTATCTTCGCCTGCCTGATCGATGTGCACGCAATATGCTCAAGATAAACACAGTCATTTATTGTACCCTCTTACCCCTTTTTCTGTTGGCTCTCCTCCAATATTTTCATCCACGTACCAGTCAGATTCCCACTCCCAGTGCGGTGACGCGAGTTTAAACTCGTTCAGTGGTTGATGCGCCAACCCTGTAACATTACTCCATTGCCAGCGGTCACTGGGTAGCAGGCGGTCACTGAAACCATCCACAGGATTCCAGCGCTACATAAAATAGACCAAACAAATCTCTGAGCCATAACACACACACACAGAAATTGCGCACTTTTAAAACATCTAGTTACAGGAGTTTATCTTGGCAGCTAACATAAAAGGGAATTCAAAAGTCTTCTATAGGCATATAAATAGTAAACGGGCAATAAGAGGAGTGGGGCCGATTAGGGACCAAAAAGGAGACCTACGCATGGAGGCAGAGGGTATGGCTGAGGTACTAAATGAGTACTTTGCATCTGTCTTCACCAAGGATGAAGATGCTGCCAAAGTCAGTGAAAGAGGAGGTAGTGGAGATACTGGATGAGATAAAATTTGATAAAGAGGAGGTACTAGAAAGGCTGGCTGTACTTAAAGTAGATAAGTCATCAGGACCGGATGGGATGCATCCTAGGATGCTGAGGGAAGTTAAGGAGGAAATGGCGGAGGTACTGGGTATAATCTTCCAATCCTCCTTAGAAACGGGGGTGGTGCCAGAGGACTGGAGAATTGCAAATGTTACACCCTTGTTCAAAAAAGGGGGTAAGGATAAACCCAGCAACTACAGGCCAGTCAGTTTAACTTGTTAGTGGGGAAGCTTTTAGAAACTATAATCAAGGACAAAGTTAACAGTCACTTGGACAAGTAGGGATTAATTAAGGAAAGCCAGCATGAATTTGTTAAAGGCAAATCGTGGTTAACTAACTTGATCAAGTTTTTTGATGAGATAACAGAGAGGGTTGATGAGGGCAATGCAGTTGATGTAGTGTACATGGACTTCCAAAAGGCATTTGATAAAGTGCCACATAATAGACTTGCCAGCAAAGTTGAAGCCCATGGAATAAAAGGGACAGTGGCAACATGGAGACAAAGTTGGCTAAGTGGCAGGAAACAGAGAGTAGTGGTGAACAGTTTTTTTTCCGGACTGGAGGAAGGTATACAGTGGTGTTCCCCAGGGGTCGGTACTAGGACCACTGCTTTTCTTGATATATATTAATGACTTGGACTTGGGTGTACAGGGCACAATTTCAAAATTTGCTGATGACACAATACTTGGAAGTATAGTGAACAGCGAGGAGGATAGTGATAGACTTCAAGAAGACATAGACAGGCTGGTGAAATGGGCGGACACGTGGCAGATGAAATTTAACTCATAAAAGTGCGAAGTGATACATTTTGGTAGGAAGAACAAGGAGAGGCAATATAAACTAAAGGGTACAATTCTAAAGGGGGTGCATGAACAGAGAGATCTGGGGGTGTATGTGCATAAATCGTTGAAGGTGGCAGGGCAGGTTGAGAAAGCGGTTAAAAAAGCTTTCATAAATAGAGGCATAGAGTACAAAAGCAAGAACGTTATGATGAACCTTTGTAAAATACTGGTTTGACCACAACTGGAATATTGTGTCCAATTCTGGGCACCGCACTTTAGGAAGGATGTGAAGGCCTTAGAGAGGGTGCAGAAAAGATTTACGAGAATGATTCTAGGGAAGAGGGACTTCAGTTACGTGGATAGACTAGAGAAGCTGGGGTTGTTCTCCTTACAGCAGGGAAGATTGAAAGGAGATTTGATAGAGGTGTTCAAAATCATGAGGGGTTGAGACAGAGTAGATAGCGAGAAACTGTTCCCATCAGTGGAAGTGTCGAGAACCAGAGGACACAGATTTAAGGTGATTAGCAAAAGAACCAAAGGCGACATGAGGAAAAACTTTTTTACGCAGCGAGTGGTTAGGATCTGGAATGCACTACTTGAAAGGGTGGTGGAGGCAGACTCAATCATGGCTTTCAAAAGGGAATTGGATAAGTACCTGAAGGAAAATTTTTTGCAGGGCTACGGGGAAAGGGCGGGGGAGTGGGATTAGCTGAAGTGCTCTTGCAGAGAGCCGGCATGGGCTCAACGGGCCGAATGGCCTCCTCCTGTGCTGTAACTATTCTATGATTCTAACTGCAACATAGCACAACCATAAATATAAAGATTAACATTTCACCTTAACGTCTGATCATTTCTATTTCCATGGCCATGGGCAGACGAATAAGAACGGAATAAGAAATGTATTCCAGTTCAGGGGGCACAATATTGAATTTCAGCCTCAGTTGGCATTTAAATGTGAGGCACTTTTATATTGTTACAGAGCAATCAACTCTGAATACCCACAACTCATGCAGTCAACTGCACTGCCAAATATCACCCACCGCATCTGCCTCTGTTTGGATTCTCAGGGGAGAGGGGAAAAATAAATTAATTCAACAGAGACCTGGCCAATTTTCCTTCCGCCACTGACATTATCAAAAAAACAGATGAACTGGTCATTCATCTCATTGCTGTTTGTGGGATTAGAATCATACAATCATAGAAATTTACGACACAGAAGGAGGTCATTTGGCCCATTGTGTCTGTGCCGGCAGACACAGCAGATCCTGCTGTGTGAAAAAAATGGCAGTCTCAGTTACCTACATAACAGTCACTGCACTTCAAAGCAATTAATTGTATGTGAAGTGCTTTGTGATGTTTCAGAAATATGATATATAAATGCACACCTTTTCTCTGTGCGACATTGTACATTGTGCCTCATCTGAGTCAACATGGAACTTAACTGGTAGCGGTTGTGGGAGAAAAAAAATGCATTACGCAGCTGGCCCTTGGCCAAAGAAAGGCAGCACTGATAGCAGCCAGGAAGGCAAGTTGTGTGGATAATCATAAAGGGAAAACAAATGACAGGGAAAAAATCACAAGCACGTGTACCAAAGTGATCCAATTTCAAGTCTCCATACCTGATTTTCGTAGGTCTCTTCTTGGTATCGGATTGGGACATCGTTCGAATGGACACGAACATAGATCTGATGATCGCATGCAATTCCCCAACAGCACTGCTTGACAGCTGTCAGTCTCTTAAATTCTAAACTTCCATCTTTGCACAACTCCCAGTACTGGCCGGCTGTAGAGAGAGTATAAACTCTTCCGTGTACATCCACAGCCCACAGAAGGGAGCTAGGCATGGCCGCCTCTAACAAGGAAAAGTGAATTCTATTAGTAGATTGGACTATCCAGCACTGAACACCTCCCGTCAGTGTATTCCGATGTTTCTCCCCAACCCTTCACTAAGCATCAACCTCAGAAAACATACAACCAGAGGCCAGATTCACTGAGTTACGATGAGCAATCTGTTGCCGCCTGCCAGAATTGATATCCCAATTGTCTTCTGAAGCTATGCTAAGTCACGTAGGAACACCTGGGAACAACCTTCAATTACAATGACACTGAAAACCATTCTGAAATTTCGGCGGTTGTCAATGCAGTTTTGAATTTGGGAGTCCTCTACTGAATAATCTTCTGATTCATGTGGGGAAATAAAAGAAGAAACACCAAACATGGGGCTATATTGATAGTATCAGAGGATCAATGGAAGTCCATGGTACACAAGTCTTCTCACAGGAGATCTTGTAATTAGGTTCTACATAGTAGCTCTCACCTGGGAACTACTTGTAAACAAAAATGCACGTTAGGTCACTGCCTCTACTTTCAGCATTGATCCACAGCCACTTCAGTTAGTTCTGCAACTATTCACTACTGTAGTACAAGACATGGGTATGGTTCTTAATGAATACTTTGCGTCTGTTTTCACAAAAGAGAGGGACAATGCAGACATTGCAATCAGGGAGGAGGAGTGTGAAATATTAGATGAAATAAACATAGTGAAAGAGAAAGTATTAAGGGGTTTAGCATCTTTGAAAGTGGATAAATTCCCAGGCCCGGATGAAGTGTATCCCAGACTGTTAAGAGAATCAAGAGAGGAAATAGCAGAGGCTCTGACTATCATTTTCCAATCCTCTCTGGCTACAGGTGTGGTGCCAGAGGACTGGAGGACTGCTAACGTGGTACCGTTGTTTAAAAAGGGAGAAAGGGAAAGACCGAGTAATTACAGGCCAGTCAGCCTAATCTCGGTGGTGGGAAAATTATTGGAAAAAATTCTGAGGGACAGGATAAATCTTCATTTAGAAAGACATGGATTAATCAGGGACAGTCAGCATGGATTTGTTAAGGGAAGGTCGTGTCTGACTAACTTGATTGAATTTTTTGAAGAGGTAACAAGGAGGGTCGATGAAGGTAGTGCGTTTGATGTAGTCTATATGGATTTTAGCAACGCTTTTAATAAGGTCCCGCATTGCAGACGGGTCATGAAAGGAAAAGCCCATGGGATCCAAGGCAATGTGGCAAATTGGATCCAAAATTGGCTCAGAGGCAAGAAACAAAGGGTAATAGTCGAAGGGTGTTTTTGTGACTGGAAGGCTGTTTCCAGTGGGGTTCCGCAGGGCTCAGTACTGGGTCCTTTGCTTTTTATGGTATATATCAATGATTTGAACTTGAATGTAGGAAAACATAGAAACATAGAAGATAGGAGCAGGAGTAAGCCATTCAGCCCCTCGAGCCTGCTCCGCCATTCAATGAGATCATGGCTGATCATCCAAATTCAGTACCCTGTCCCTGCTTTCTCCCCATATCCCTTGATCCCTTTAGCTTTAAGAAATATATCTAACTCCTTCTTGAATATATTTAATGAATTGGCCTCTACTGCCTTCTGTGGTAGAGAATTCCACAGGTTCACCACTCTCTGGATGAAGAAATTCCTCCTCATCTCAGTCCTAAATGGCTTACCCCTTATCCTTAGACTGTGACCCCTGGTTCTGGACTCCCCGGCCATTGGGAACATCCTTTCTGCATCTAGTCTGTCTAGTCCTGTTAGAATTTTATAAGTTTCAATGAGATCCCCTCTCATTCTTCTAAACTCCAGCGAGTATAAGCCCAATCGACCCAATCTCTCCTCATACGTCATTCCTGCCATCCCAGGTATCAGCCTGGTGAATCTTCGCTGAACTCCCTCCATGGCAAGAACATTCTTCCTCAGATAAGGCAACTAAAACTGCACACAATACTCAAGATGTGGTCTCACCAAGGCCCTGTACAACTGCAGCAAAACATCCTTGTTCCTGTATTCGAACCCTTTCGCTACGAAGGCCAACATACCATTTGCCTTCTTAACTGCCTGCTGCACCTGCATGCTTACCTTCAGCGACTGGTGCACAAGGACACCCAGGTCTCGTTGCACTTCCCCTTCTCCCAATCTATTGCCATTCAGATAATAATCTGCCTTCCTGTTTTTGACACCAAAGTGGATAACCTCGCATTTATCCACATTATATTGCATCTGCCATGCTTCTGCCCAATCACCCAACCTGTCCAAATCATACTGGAGTTTCTCGGCATCCTCCTCACTGCACACACTCCCACCCAGCTTTGTGTCGTCTGCAAACTTGGAGATATTACATCCAATTCCCTCGTCTAGATCATTAATATATATTGTGAATAGCTGGGGTCCTAGGACCGATCCCTGCGGTACCCCACTAGTCACTGCCTGCCACTCGGAAAAAGACCCATTTTTTCCAACTCTTTGCTTTCTGTCTGCCAACCAGTTCTCTATCCAAGTCAATACCTTGCCCCCAATCCCATGTGCCTTAACTTTACATGCTAATCTCTTATGCGGGACATTATCGAAAGCCTTCTGAAAGTCCAAATACACCACATCCACTGGTTCTCCCTTATCTATTTTACCAGTTACATCCTCAAAAAATTCCAGTAGATTAGTCAAGCACGATTTACTTTTTGTAAATCCATGTTGACTTTGTCCGATCCTGTCACTGTTTTCCAAGTGCTCTGCTATTACATCTTTTATAATGGACTCTAGCATTTTCCCCACTACCGATGTCAGGCTTACCGGTCTATAATTCCCCGTTTTCTCTCTACCAACTTTTTTGAATAGTGGGGTAACATTAGCTACCCTCCAATCCATGGATACTGTTCCAGAGTCTATAGAATTTTGGAAGATGACCAGCAATGCATCTACTATTTCTAGGGCCACTTCCTTAAGTACCCTAGGATGTAGATTATCAGGCCCTGGGGATTTATCGGCCTTCAATCCAGTCAATTTCCCTAACACTATTTCCCTACAAATACTGATTTCATTCAGTTCCTCCCTCTCATTAGACCCTATGTTCCCCGACATCTCTGGGAGGTTATTTGTGTCCTCCTTTGTGAAGACAGAACCAAAGTATGTATTTAATTGGTCGGCCATTTCTTTGTTCCCCATTATAAATTCCCCTGATTCTGACTGCAAGGGACCTACGCTTGTCTTCAGCAATCTATAAAAACTTTTACAGTCAGTTTTTATGTTCCCTGCAAGCTTACTCTCATACTCTATTTTCCCCCTCTTAATTAAGAATTTTGCAGATGATACAAAAATTGGCTGTGTGGTTGATAATGAAGAAGTAAGCTGCAGACTGCAGCAAGATATCAATGGACTGGTCTGGTGGGCAGAACAGTGGCAAATGGAATTCAATCCGGAGAAGTGTGAGGTAATGCATTTGGGGAGGGCTAACAAGGCAAGGGAATACACAATAAATGGTAGGACACCGAGAAGTGCAGAGGATCAGAGGGACCTTGGAGTGCATGTCCACAGATCACTGAAGGTAGCAGGACAGGTAGATAAGGTGGTTAAGAAGGCATACGGGATACTTGCCTTTATTAACCGAGGCATAGAATATAAGAGCAGGGAGGTTACGCTTGAACTGTATAAAATACTAGTTAGGCCGCAGCTAGAATACTGTGTGCAGTTCTGGTCACCACATTACAGGAAGGATGTGATTGTACTCGAGAAGGTGCAGAGGAGATTGACGAGGATGTTGCCTGGGCTGGGGAATTTTAGCTATGAGGAAAGATTGGATAGGCTGTGGTTATTTTCTTTGATGCGGGGATGCCGGTGTTGGACTGGGGTGGACAAAAATGAGAAGTCGCACAACACCAGGTTATAGTCCAACAGTTTTATTTGAAATCACGAGCTTTCGGAGCGCTGCTCCTTCGTCAGGTAAAGTGAAGGAATACAAATCAGCAAAGCATATATATGCTTTGCTGATTTGTATTCCTTCGCTTTACCTGACGAAGGAGCAGCGCTCCGAAAGCTCGTGATTTCAAATAAAACTGTTGGACTATAACCTGGTGTTGTGCGACTTCTCATTGTTGTTTTCTTTGGAACAGAGGAGGCTGAGGGGAGACCTTATTGAGGTGTATAAAATTATGAGGGGTCTAGATAGAGTGGATAGGAAGGACCTATTTCCCTTAGTAGAAGGGCCAACAACCAGGGGGCATAGATTTAAAGTAATTGATCGGAGGTTTAGAGGGGATTTGAGGAGAAATGTTTTCACTCAGAGGGTGGTGGGGGTCTGGAACTCACTGCCTGAAAGGGTGGTAGAGGCAGAAACCCTCATCACATTTAAAAAGTACTTGGATATGCACTTGAAGTGCCGTAACCTACAAGGCTACGGACCAAGTGGTGGAAAGTGGGATTAGGGTGGATAGCTCTTTGTCGTCCGGCGTGGACAAGATGGGCCAAATGGCCTCCTTCTGTGCTGTAAATTTCTATGATACAACTTTTATCATTTACACTAATCAGGGGATATGTATTCCAACCTTATTAGTGGCATGAAAAAAAGCATGGAGAAACTGTTTCCACTGGCAGGAGGGTCGGTAACCAGAGGACACAGATTTAAGATAATTGGCAAAAGAACCAGAGGTGAGAGGAGAAGTTTTATTATGCAGTGAGTTGTTATGATCTGGAATGCACTGCTTGAAAGGGTGGTGGAAGCAGATTCAATGGTAACTTTCAAAAGGGAATTGGATATATACATAAAAAGGAAACATTTGCAGGGCTATGGGGAAAGAGCAGGAGAGTGGGACTAATTGGATAGCTCTTTCAAAGAGCCAGCACAGGCATGATGGGCCGAATGGCCTTCTTCAGTGCTGTATCATTCTATGATTATTCATATGATAATTCTTACTACAATTATACAGGGCATTGGTGAGGCCACACCTGGAGTACTGTGTACAGTTCTGGTCTCCTAAGGAAAGACATATTTGCATTAGAGGGAGTGTAACGAAGGTTCACTAGACTGGTTCCTGGGATGAGGGTATTGCCCTATGAGGAGAGATTGAGTATACTAGGCCTATATTCCCTAGAGTTTAGAAGAATGAGAGGTGATCTAAGTGAAACAAATAAAATTCTTAAGGGGCTTGACAGGGTTAATGCTGAAAAAATGTTTCCCCTGGCTGGGGAATCTAGAACACGGGGTCACAGTTTCAGAATAAGGGGTTGGCCATTTAGGACTGAGATGAGGAGAAATTTCTTCACTCAGAGGGTGGTGAATCTTTGGAATTCTCTACCCCAGAGGGCTGTGGATGCTCAGTCGTTGAGTATATTCAAGACAGAGGTCAATAACTTTTTGGGAACTAAGGGATATGGGGATAGTGCAGGAAAGTGGAGTTGAGGTAGAAGATCAGCCATCATCTTATTGAATGGCGGAGCAGGCTCGAAGGGCCAAATGTCCTTCTCCTGCTCCTAATTCTTATGTTCTTGTGAAATAAGATTGAAATGTGATCATTTCATATCACAAATGAAGTATGAGAATTAACCACTTAAATGTCATGGGTAAAAATCCAAACCCCTAAATACACAATGCATGGATCATTTTAGCCAAGTGATAGCCATCTAGTAACTATCATAAAGCATTCAACAGCTGCAATTCTATTAAACAGTGGTATTACAGTAGCTATTGCAGTAGGACCCAGTACTTAAAATAACAAGCCAAGCACAGCATCTTTCTTTGCGCAAGTCCTACTTAAATACAGCTTCTAATTTTGAACTACCTCTGTTCTGTGTGATCTACGGTTTCTCCCCGAAGTTGGTTAATGGGCCCTTGAAAAACTTCAAATCAGAAGAGCTGCTATAACAACAGCAGTCCTGCCCTTCAAATGAAGGCTTCACAATGGGGCCCTAAAACAACCTCCTTTTTCAAAATTATTTAGATTTGACTAACCCCCCTGCTTAGTTTCCAAGGCTTAATATCCAAACCTCAGCTACTTACTGCAATTAATAGGATATTTTTCGGCTACTGAAAGACATTCAGCAACGTACAGCATTTACAGCTATTTTTATTTGTATAGATCTTATTTTAGCCAATTAATTTGAATGCTGCTCCCTGTTATACTACTACCTAAGAACTCATAAAGTTTATGACCCATCTAGCCTTGCTATATCTCTCTCCCCACCTTCAAAAGCCTTCTCAAAGCCTGTCTCTTCAACATGTCTTCAGCCATCTTCTAACTCTTCCTCCCCATTCCAAAATGATGCGGAGATGCCGGTGTTGGACTGGGGTGGACAAAAGTGAGAAGTCGCACAACACCAGGTTATAGTCCAACAGCTTTATTTGATATAGTCCAACAGCTTTATTTGAAATCACAAGCTTTCGGAGCTGCTGACGAAGGAGCAGCAGCAGCAGAGTGGTGGTCTCTGTGAGCAGGAAGAGGAGAAGGAGAAGGAGAAGGAGACCAGGCAGCAGGCCACCACCAACCCACAACCAACAACCACAACAACTGAGGTGCCTGGAGAGAGAGGACAGGAGAGGAGAAAGAAAGATAAGAAAGGAAGGCCAAGGCCATCAAACACCAGAGGAGAGGCCTTTCCACACTGCCTCCTCAATTGGCCTCCATTTTAGGAGAGGGAGAGAGGGGAGAAAACAACAAAACATCCATCATCTGTTTGGAAGGAGGGAGGAAGGAAAGAACAACAGCTACAGGTGGGTGTGATTCTGGTGCACTCTCCCAGAGACTTTGTTTTGTAGGTGGGGGGAGGAAAGAAGAAAGGAAGAAGGCCGGAACATCTAAGGGGTGTGTGTGTGAGTGTGTGTGGCTTCTGTAAAAGCTAGGCCGCACACACCATATTAAACACCCCTTTCCCATTGCCTGACCTGGGACAGCTGGAGCTGCCTAGGTGAAGTCCCCAATTAATTTCATCTTATTGGGCATCGTTAAGACCTGGTGCAGGACTGAGCCTGGGCATCTCCAGCTATCCCAGGTGAAGACATCTTCTCCCCCCACCAGAAGACCACAACCAAAGACTTTTATTACATCGGAGAGTGCACCCCCCTGCCAACACCCACCCACCCACCATCCTGAGTGGCGACCCTGCCCTTGCGGCTTCCCTCCTTCCTACCCCCTCTCTCTCTCTCTTTGTCTCTGTCTCTCTCTGCCTCTCTCTCTAAGAGGCACCTCAATTAACATTTTATTAAATACCCATTGAGCAGAGGGGAGAAGGCCCCTCTCCCAATTCAATCAACTAAAGGGAGAGGTGTGCCTTCAATTTAAGAGCTCCCTCTGCTCAGGGAAAAAAAAACCGAGGCCATTAACACCTTCAGGCCTGTGACTTGGGGTGAGTGTAGCCCTTAAAGAACCCTCCATTATGGCGACCACATCTTCGCCGGTGGCGGGGGCAGCGAGGACGTACGCGAGCGTGGCAGCCGTGGCCACGGCCGCAGCCACGAGTCCTCCTGTTACCCCGTCACCTTTTACCCTCCTTACGAGGAAGAATGGGGTCAAGAGCTACACTCACCCCAACATGACTATAGAGGCGTGTGTAAAAGCCATGGCTGGGGTTGTCGGCCCTTCAGCCATCGTCGCCGCCTCTAAAATGTACGGCAAGGCTGTGTTCTTCCTGGGGTCGGAGCGGGCGGTGTCCCTGGCCATCGAGAAGGGGCTCACCGTGGGCGGGACCTTCCTGCCGGTGGACCCCCTTGAGGCCACCGCGCAAAGGATTGTGGTTTCCAACGTCCCGCCCTTTGTTCCGGGTGAGCTCCTCCTCCCCCACCTACGTCAACTGGGGGAGGTGAGGTCGGGGATCACACCCATCCCGCTCGGCTTCCGGGAAGCCAGCCTTCGGCACGTCTTCTCCTTCCGGCGCCAGCTTTTCGTCCGGCTGGCGCGGGAGGAGGACGCGGACGGCGCGTTCACGGTGCTCCACGGGGGGACCGCCCACCGCGTCTTCTGGACCTCGGACGGCGCGCGGTGCTACGCCTGTAAGGAGGTGGGGCACGTCCGCAAAAACTGCCCCGCCTCCAAGGCCGCCACGACACCTGGCGCGGCCGGGGTTGGCGCCGCCGCCCCCCCTCCCCCTGATACTGTCCGCGCGTCGACGGCGACGGATGCGCGGTCGAAATCGGAGGCCAACACCACCACGGCCTCCGGCGGGGAGGAGGGAGAGCGTCCGGGGGGAAGGAAGGCGCGTAGGAAAACTAAACACCTAAGGGCGGATCCCCTCGCGGAGGAAACATCGGAATTGACAGAACTCACGCCCGAGTATATCGCGGAGTTGGTCGGGACGCATGAGACTGGGGGGGTCCTCGTGCCCGGGCCCGTGACCGTGACCGCAACCGCCGAGGCGGCTAAATCAAGACCTGCGGCCGGGCTCGGGCCCGAGGGGCCCAAGAAACCCAGTCGTCGGAAGGGGGCAGAGAGGGAGGCCCCAGCAGACATGGAGGCCTCCCCCTCTCCGGGCCCCAACTTGTTAAAAAGAAAGCTCCGCCCCCAGCAGGAGGACTGCGAGGAGGAAGGTCCCTCCGCAAAAGGGGGGCAGTCGCCCGCCGCGGGTGCTGCGCCCCACCCCACCACCGTCATCGTCGCGCGCGATCGGCAGGGGTCGTCTGTCCCTCGGGAGGGTGAGACAGCCGAGTCTGTCCGACCTGTGCCTCCCGGGGATGGGGAAGAGACCCTGCCCGTGGGGGGGGGCGCGGAACAACCCGCGGAGGGAAATGTAGTTACGGAACCGTTGCTCCTCGCCGGGTCGGGCGTCCTGGGGACTGGGGCGGGCGAGGCCAAAGAGGCTGAAGCCGAGCCCGCCTTTTATAACCCAGACATCTCCCAGGGACTGCTCGACCTGGTGGAGGACTTTAACAATCCCCAGCCCGCTGGGTCGGAGGTTGGTGGCGGGGAGACAGAAAGACCCCTGACTCCGTCTCTGTTGTTGGCGCCGGACGTGCTGGAGGAATTTGGGATTATTTTCTCCCCGGTTTCTCCGGTCGCCCCGGCGCCTGAGGCGGGGGGGGGCCCCGAACCGCCGCCGCCGCCTCCCGGCCCGGCGCCCCTGAAGGAGCCCAGGGTGGACTCCTCTGCCACCGATCCTGGGGGTGGGATCGTGACGGAGGCGGGGCCGGCCGGTGCGGCCGAGCCGTTCGCTGCACCCTGTGTGACGGACGGGTTGGCCGCCGGTGACGACCTCCCGGAGGAGGACGGGGACTCGGTGGGGGGCATCGAGGACGATTTGGAGTCCATCGGCAGCGAGGCGATGGACGCCCTCGTGCCCTTCACCGACTCTCCCCTCATCCCCGTAGGGGAACTCCGGGATTTTATGGCCGTGAGCCAGGGTCGTCACAAGAAGATCCGGCTGGCCCTCGACAAGTGGTCGGAGCTGACGCTGCTCGTCGTGTCCGTCCGCGCCGCCGTTAAAATCATGGGCGCGGACAAGGACGTTGACCGGCTCGAGCTGCGTCGGCTCAAGACGTTCCACACTGGGCTGCTGAGGGAGTGGCGGTCGTCGGTGACCGCCCTCCCTCCCCTCCGTTAGGTAGAGGTTGCACTATGCTTCTGAGATGAAGATAACCATAGCCAGCCTCAACATCAACGGCAGCAGGGAGGCGCGCCGTAGATTCAATAACTTCTCGGTCCTTCGGGACGGGAAATATGCGGTGTGCTTCCTGCAAGAAACCCACACCGTTCCGGGAGACGAGGCCACGTGGCTCCTGGAGTGGCAAGGAGGGGTCAGCATGAGTCACCTCTCCAACAATTCCTGCGGGGTGGCTGTCTTGCTGGCCCCGCATTTTCAGCCGGAGATCTTGAGGGTCAAGGAGCACGTGCCGGGCCGCTTGCTCCAGGTCACTGTTCGCCTGGGAGGCGTGCCGCTCCATTTAGTGAACGTGTACGCCCCCCGGACCGGTGCGCAGCAAGTGCGCTTCTTCGGAGAAGTGTCCGCTCTTCTGGGCTCCATCGACGTGGGCGAGTGCGTCATCCTCGGGGGGGATTTCAATTGTACCCTCGAGGCGCGGGACCGGTCGGGTCCCCCGCGAAGCCCGGCGGCGATGGAGAAGTTGCGGGACCTGGTCGGGTCCTTCGACTTGGTGGACGTCTGGCGAAATCTCCATCCCGACTCCAGCGCCTTCACGAGCGTGAGGTCTGGAGGAGGAAGGTCCAGAATCGACCGCCTTTACATTTCCCGGGCGTACGTCTCCTGCGTTCCGGCGGCTTCCATGCGGCCGGTGCCGTGCACGGACCACCACCTGGTGTGGGCGGAGCTCGCTCCGCTGCGCGCGCGGGGGGGGTCCGCGTACTGGCATTTTAACAACCTGCTGCTGGAGGACGCGCGGTTCCGGGATTCGTTTCGCCGGTTCTGGGCCGACTGGAGAAGGAAGCGGGGAGGCTTCCCCTCCTTGAGGCTATGGTGGGACGTGGGCAAGGCTCACGTCCGCGTCTTCTGTCAGGAGTACGCGAAGGGGTCGACCAAGAGGCGGGAGGCCCGGGTCGGGCGATTGGAGAAAGAAGTGCTCGACCTGGAGTCCCGTCTCGGTCAAGTCGTCGAGGACCCGGCCCTGCGGAAGGTGTACGAAGAGAAGAAGGGCGCGCTGAAGGACCTGCAGCTGGTCGGGTCCCGAGGCGCGTACGTGAGGTCGCGGATCCAGTTCCTGCGGGACCTGGACCGCGGCTCCCCCTTCTTCTACTCGCTGGAAAAAAGACGGGGGGTCCGTAAGCAGCTCTTGGGGCTGCTGGCCGACGACGGATCTCTGGTCTCGGATCCGGAGGGCATCAGCGCGGAGGCCCGGGCCTATTACGGGGCTCTGTTCTCTTCGGATCCGTCCAGCGAGGATGCGCGCAGAGTTTTGTGGGAGGACCTGCCGAAGGTCGGCCCGGAGGGCGCCGAGAATTTAGAAGCTCCGCTAAGCCTGGCGGAGCTGACCGGCGCCCTGCGCCAGCTCTCGAGGGGCAAGTCCCCGGGGCTGGACGGGCTGACCGTGGAGTTCCACAGGGCGTTCTGGGACGTCTTGGGGGACGACTACGCGCGGGTCCTGGGGGAAAGTCTGGCGACCGGGGAGATGCCCCTCTCTTGGCGCAGGGCGGTCATCGTCCTGCTGCCCAAGAAGGGCGATCTCCGCCTACTTAAGAACTGGCGCCCGGTCTCCCTCCTCAGCACGGACTACAAAATTTTCGCCAGGGCTATGTCTGCTCGCCTTGGCACCGTGCTGGCCCGCATGATCCACCCCGACCAGTCCTACACGGTCCCGGGCCGGAGTATCCACGATAACATCCATCTGGTCCGGGACCTGGTCCACCATTCCCAGAGGGCTGGTCTGTCGGTCGCCTTCCTTTCCCTGGATCAGGAGAAGGCGTTCGACAGGGTGGATCACGAGTATCTTTTCGGGACTCTGCGCGCATTCGGGTTCGGGACGCATTTCGTCGCCCGGATCCGACTTCTGTACGCCGCCGCGGAGTGTCTCATTAAAGTTAACGGGTCTTTGACGGCGCCCCTTCGCTTCGGGAGGGGGGTGCGTCAGGGATGCCCCATGTCCGGTCAGTTATACGCCGTTTGCGTGGAGCCTTTCCTGCGCCTCTTGCGGAAGAGGTTGACGGGACTGGCTCTGCAAGGGCCGGGCGTGGAGGTGGTCCTCTCGGCTTACGCCGATGACGTGCTCCTCGCGGTCACGGATCCCGTCGACTTGCGGAGGATGCGAGAATGCCAGCAGATTTACTCGGACGCATCCTCCGCCAAGATCAACTGGGAGAAATGTTCTGGACTCCTGGTGGGCCCATGGCAGGTGGACTCCCTGCCGGAGGAGTTCGGGCCTTTCGCCTGGAGCACCACGCACCTCCTCTACCTGGGAGTCTACCTCAGCCCGGCCGAGGACGCCTGGCCGGCGAACTGGCAAGAGCTGGAGGCCAAAGTCACCGCTCGCCTAGGACGCTGGACAGGACTGCTCCGAGTGTTGTCCTACAGGGGTCGAGCGCTGGTCATAAACCAGCTGGTGGCCGCCATGTTGTGGTACCGGTTGGTCACTTTGATCCCTCCCCCTGCGTTTGTCGCCAAGATGCAGAAGAAGCTCGTCGACTTCTTCTGGGACAAAAGGAAGCACTGGGTCTCTGCCGCGGTTTTGAGTCTCCCGCTTAGGGAGGGCGGTCAGGCGCTGGTGTGCCTTCGCACCCAGGCGGCGACTTTCCGTCTTCAGACGCTGCAGAGATACCTGTACGTGGAGAATCCTCCTAGGTGGCGTGCGCTGGCGACGTATTTCTTCCGCCAGCTGCACGGCCTCAATTACGACACGCAGCTCCTGTTTGTGAGAGTGGGTGGCACGCGTGCCAGCCTGCGGGAGCTGCCTGTCTTCTACCAGGAACTGCTATGGGTTTGGAACAGCGTCGCCTCCGAGCGCAGTTCTCCCCCGTCAGGAGCGGCGGCCGTCCTTCGGGAGCCGCTGTTCAGGAATCCGCACCTCCACGACCGCGGGTTCGGCTGGCTGGCGGAGGGCAGGGCTGTGCCCGGTAAGGTGACCAGAGTCGGGGACCTGCTCGATGGCGGAGGAGCGGGCTGGATGGCGCCGGAGGAGTTGGCGAGGCGCATGTCTTGGGTCAACGTCCGGCTCGCGGTCAAAGCCATCGAGTCGCTAAAAGTGGCACTGGGCCCCGTCTCCACTAGGTGTGTCGAGGAGGCTCAAGCACGTGGGGCGATCCCGTCCGAACTGACCCCCGTTCGGACGGAATTCCTTATCGGCGCCCGGCCCCGAATCCTCCCTCGGGAGCCGCCGCCTCACCACTTGAGCCTTCTCGGAGAAATGCCCTCCGTGCCCTTTCAATCCGCACGGAGGCGTTTCCTGTACGGGCTGCTCCTGCACACTCTCCACTTTGCCATCTTCGTCTGCCGTCCGGACACGCCTTGGCGTACCATCCTGCCGTCCGGCGGAGGCGAAGGTCCCCATTGGAAGGCTCTCTACGCGGGAGTCTTCCCTTGTTCTATTGGGGACTTGGCCTGGAGGGTGTTGCACGGAGCAGTCCCGTGCAATAGGATTTTAAGTAGGTTTACGGACTCCCAGGCTGCTTGCCATTTTTGCGGCCTGGAGGAGTCCGTTTATCACATTTATGTTGAATGTGAGAGGTTGCAGCCCCTCTTTCATTATTTGAAGGGGCTGCTCCTCAATTTCTGGTTGCACTTCAGCCCCACGCTCCTGATCTACGGTCACCCGGTGCGGAGGGGAGCGGGTAGGTCGGAGGACCTCCTCGTAGGACTGCTCCTGGGCCTGGCCAAGAAAGCCATTAATTGGTCCAGGCAGCGGGCGGTCGAGGGGGTCGTTCGGCCCGATTGCCTGCCTCTCTTCCGCGGCCATGTTCGCGCCCGGGTGGCCCTGGAGATGGAGCACGCGGTGTCCGCCGGCACGCTTGAGTTTTTCCGCGACCGGTGGGCGCCGCGGGGACTGGAGTGCATCGTCACCCCGGACTTCCAAATTTTGATTTGATTTGTTAAGTTTCATTTAAAGTTTTAATTGATTTACAGTAAATTTTGATTTGACAAACCAAAAAGAGCAACACCAGGTTATAGTCCAACAGCTTTATTTGAAATCACAAGCTTTCGGAGCGCTGCTCCTTCGTCAGGTGAAGTGAAGAAATACAAATGGGCACAGCATATATAGACAGAGAACAATGCCTGTGCAGAGAACAATGCCAGACGACTACAGTTAATCTTTCTGACTGCCCTTTATCACACCTCGGCAGAGAGACAATCACGGCAATCAAAGGTGTGGATGGTGTCCAAACAGGTCAGTCAGGAAAACATTACACATCAATGTAATTACATTGATGTGTAATGTTTTCCTGACTGACCTGTTTGGACACCATCCACACCTTTGATTGACGTGATTGTCTCTCTGCCGAGGTGTGATAAAGGGCAGTTAGAAAGATTAACTGTAGTCGTCTGGCATCGTTCTCTGTCTATATATGCTGTGCCCATTTGTATTTCTTCACTTCACCTGACGAAGGAGCAGCGCTCCGAAAGCTTGTGATTTCAAATAAAGCTGTTGGACTATAACCTGGTGTTGTGCGACTTCTCACTTTTATTCCAAAATGAAGCACTTATATAAGTTCTAGTTGCTGTTGTAGCCTGCCAAATAGAGTTACTCTACATTTTGTAGAATACTGAAATTTCTGACAGTGACAGCAGGTTATTCAAGCATTATTACTTTTTGACAGCCACTGTGTGCCTCAGAACAGATCAGCTGTTACTATCAAGCCAAAGAACTGAATTTTAGGAAATGAACACAAGTTGGTACCTTTACAGAGCAAATGTGGGTTGGACGACAGTCAGTCTTTCTCAATGGTTACTGGTGGTCTTCTCAAGACTGAGGGTCACAGTCCAATTCTATCTATATTTATCTGCATGGATTGTCTTTCAGATTGGGCATAAACCACTGGATAGAAGAAATCATAAAGAACTTTTCAAGAGATCCAGCTGGTTGTTAATGTAAACAAAAAATGGAATAGGGCTAAACCTGCTTCCTTGATGGACCCCTGCACAGGTATGTCTATTTATCAATATGATGCAGCAGCATCTTCTGTAAAAAAGTTCCATTTCCAGTTTGATAGATTGTCAGATACTCCACAGGTCGTCAGCTTTCCAATGAAACTGCGATGACAAATCCTATCAGAAACTCTACAAATGCAAAGGTACTGTTCTGACTTCATGATGAGAGTCATTGCATTTCTAATCCCTGAAGTTGAAAGGAGCACAGGGTAACTGATACCCTCCCCCTCGTCGTCCCCAATCACACAGCCCCCTCAGGGGCCGTCTCCAAATCACACAGCCCACTCAGGGGCTGTCTCCAAATCACACAGCCCACTCAGGGGCCGTCTCCAAATCAGTCACAGACCACCAAGGAACAGGGAGAGGCAATATACACTTATTGGCACAGTTTTAAAGAGTGTGCAGGAACAGAGGGACCTGGGAGTTAATGTGCATAGGTCCCTGAAGGTGGCGGGACATATTGAGAGAGTGGTTAACAAAGCATATGGGATCTTGGGCTTCATAAATAGAGGTAATGAGTAAAAAGTAGAGAAGTTATGCTGAATCTTTATAAAGCGCTGGTTAGGCCACAACTGGAGTATTGCGTCCAGTTCTGCTCACCACACATTAGGAAAGATGTGAAGGCCCTTGAGAGGGTGCAGAGGAGATTTACCAGAATGGTTCCAAGGATGGGGGATCTTAGCTACAAGGACAGTTTGGAGAAGCTGGATTTGTTTTCATTAGAGCAAAGGAGGTTGCGGGGTGATTTGATAGAGGTGTACAAGATTATGACGGGTTTGAATAGGCTAGATGGGGAAAGGCTGTTCCCACTAGTTGATGGTACAAGGACGAGGGGACACAGATTTAAGGTTTGGGGCAAGAGATACAGGGGGGATGTGAGGAAAAACTTTTTTACGCAGCGAGTGGTGAGGACCTGGAACTCGCTGCCGACGGAAGTGGTGGAAGCAGAGACACTCCATGTTTTCAAGGGAAGACTGGATAGGCACTTGAGGGAAATAAACTTGCAGGGCTACGGGGATAGAGCGGGGGGAATAGGACTGACTGGATTGCTCTATAGTGAACCGGCACGGACTCGATGGGCCGAATATCCTCGTTCTGTGCCGTTATGACTCTATGACACTCAGTGTCTCTAAATCAGTCACAGCCCACTCAGAGGCTGTTTCTAAATCGGATCCACTCAGGGACCGCCTCTAAATCACAGCACCCACTCAGGGACCGTCTCTAAATCACAGCACCCACTCAGGGACCGTCTCTAAATCGGACCCACTCAGGGGCCGTCTCTAAATCACAGCACCCACGCAGGGACCGTCTCTAAATCACAGCACCCACCCAGGGACCGTCTCTAAATCATAGCACCCACTCAGGGACCGTCTCTAAAGCACAGCACCCACTCAGGGACCGTCTCTAAATCATAGCACCCACTCAGGGACCGTCTCTAAAGCACAGCACCCACTCAGGGACCGTCTCTAAATCACAGCTCCCACTCAGGGACCGTCTCTAAATCATAGCACCCACCCAGGGACCGTCTCTAAATCATAGCACCCACTCAGGGACCGTCTCTAAAGCACAGCACCCACTCAGGGACCGTCTCTAAATCATAGCACCCACTCAGGGACCGTCTCTAAAGCACAGCACCCACTCAGGGACCGTCTCTAAATCACAGCTCCCACTCAGGGACCGTCTCTAAATCATAGCACCCACTCAGGGACCGTCTCTAAATCATAGCACCCATTCAGGGACCGTCTCTAAAGCACAGCACCCACTCAGGGACCGTCTCTAAAGCACAGCACCCACTCAGTGGCCATCCCTAGATCGAAGCCACTCTCTGTAGATTCCCGCCGCCTCCTGGCCAGCTGCCCCTGCGGCCTGCGGCCTGCCCCCACCGCCTCCACGCGGCACCGTGTCATCGGACTGCGGCAAACACTCACCCTGCAAACCGGATCCGGCTTCCGGAACCTTCTCTCTTGACAACAGTCGAAGCTCCGTGGAAGTTCCGCCCCTCGGGATACAATTGGTCACCGCCGCTCCCCTCAAAATCCTGATTGGTTGGTTTGCTGTCAATCATGTCGCGTTCAGTACGCTCTGACGTCATGCAGATCAGGCATGTGCGTAAGGTTCCCTCCCCCCCGACAGCTGAGATTAACTCGGATGGACACTTCACCAATAAACCTAAGGCAATAGGACACTGAGGCATTGAGGGAGATAGTTGGAGGCTTGACTGAAAGCTTGGTCAAAGAAATTGGTCTGGGGGAAGGGTTTTAAAGTGGAGAGGCACTGAAAGGTTTAAATAGGAACATTAGGAACAGGAGGAGGCCATTCAGCCCCTCGAGCCTGTTTAGCCATTCAATTAGATCATGGCTGATCTGTATCTTAACCCCATTTACCTGCCTTGGTTCTGTAACCCTTCATAAGAACATAAGAAATAGGAGCAGGAGTAGGCCATTTGGCCCTTCGAGCCTGCTTCGCCATTCATTAAGATCATGGCTGATCTTCTACCTCCTCTCCACTTTCCTGTACTATCCCCATATCCCTTGATTCCCTTAATATTCAAAAATCTATCGATCTCTGTCTTGAATATACTCAACGACTGAGCCTCCACAGCCCTCTGGGGTAGAGAATTCCAAAGATTCACCACTTTCTGAGCGAAGAAATTTCTCCTCAGCTCAGTTCTAAATGGCCGACCCCTTATTCTGAGACTGTGACCCCTGGTTCTAGACTCCCCAGCCAGGGGAAACATCCTCCCTGCATCTACCCTGTCAAGCCCTGTAAGAATTTTGTATGTTTCAAAGAGACCCGTTTATTCCAACTCTTTGCTTTCTGTCTGCCAACCAGTTCACTATCCAAGTCAATACCTTGCCCCCAATCCCATGTGCCTTAACTTTACACGCATAAGAGATTAGCGTGTAAAGTTAAGGGACATGGGATTGGGGGCAAGGTATTGACTTGGATAGTGAACTGGTTGGCAGACAGAAAGCAAAGAGTTGTAATAAACGGGTCTTTTTCTGAGTGGCAGGCAGTGACTAGTGGGGTACCGCAGGGATCGGTCCTTGGACCCCAGCTATTCACAATATATATTAATGATCTAGACAAGGGAACTAGATGTAATATCTCCAAGTTTGCAGACGACACAAAACTGGGTGGGCGTGTGTGCTGCGAGGAGGATGCCGAGAAACTCCAGGATGATTTGGACAGGTTGGGTGATTGGGCAGCAGCGTGGCAGATGCAATATGACGTGGATAAATGCGAGGTTATCCACTTTGGTGTCAAAAACAGAAAGGCAGATTATTATCTGAATGGCAATAGATTGGGAGAAGGGGAAGTGCAACGAGACCTGGGTGTCCTTGTGCACCAGTCGCTGAAGGTAAGCATGCAGGTGCAGCAGGCGGTTAAGAAGGCAAATGGTATGTTGGCCTTCATAGCGAGAGGGTTTGAGTACAGGAACAAGGATGTCTTGCTGCAGTTGTACAGGATCTTGGTGAGACCACACCTTGAGTACTGTGTGCAGTTTTGGTTGCCTTATCTGAGGAAGGATGTTCTTGCCATGGAAGGAGTTCAGCGAAGATTCACAAGGCTGATACCTGGGATGGCAGGAATGACGTATGAAGAGAGATTGGGTCAATTGGGCTTATATTCGCTGGAGTTTAGAAGAATGAGAGGGGATCTCATTGAAACTTATAAAATTCTGACAGGACTAGACAGACTAGATGCAGGAAGGATGTTCCCGATGGTCGGGGAGTCCAGAACCAGGGGTCACAGTCTAAGGATAAGGGGTAAGCCATTTAGGACAGAAATGAGGAGGAATTTCTTCACCCAGAGAGTGGTGAACCTGTGGAATTCTCTGCCACAGAAAGCAGTAGAGGCCAATTCATTAAATAGATTCAAGAAGGAGTTGGATATATTTCTTAAGGCTAAGGGGATCAAGGGATATGGGGAGAAAGCAGGGACAGGGTGCTGAATTTGGATGATCAGCCATGATCGCATTGAATGGCGGCGCAGGCTAGAGGGGCTGAATGGCCTACTCCTGCTCCTATCTTCTATGATTCTATAATTCTATGATTTGGGCAACTTGGTAGGAAGGGGACTGAGCTGGGAATTTGGGAAGGCCATCTTGCCTAGTCTGAAAGCGAACCCGGACCGCACAGCCTCTCAGGTCGAACCTGGAGGCCAAAGACGGTGACAGAGGTTACTGTGAGTGAAATGGAGATAGGATCTCAAAAGCCACGTTAGCCGACCCCAAAATGATTTGCGGGGGGGGGGGCGGGGGGGGGGGGGGGTGTCATGACTTCCCTTGACCCCCTCCCCACCCCCACAGGCTCCACCACTGGACTACCCTGCTGTATTTTTTCAGCTTTAACTGTTTTTGTTTTGGATTTCCAGCATTTGCAGTATCTATTCATAAATTTATTTTACTTCCTTTCTTTAAACAAAGTTGTTTTCTTCCATTTTTGACCCCAGCTCCCTCTTCTCCCCCATCCGCATACTATTCCCTGACTGAGGGAGATAGTAAATGACTTGCTCCCAGGAATCTGCTGGCGCTATTTTGCAGACAACAGCTAGAATGAGTGTACGAGCATGCCAGAGTGGCCAGATGTTCAGATTTAACTCACTCCCTCTGTCATGTTGCAAACAGGGACTGGTGACCTGCAGCCCGTTATTCCACAGCAAATTGCTCTTAGGCCCCATTCATGAATTCTGTGTCAACTGTACCATGTCCCCAGTTTAAATAAGTCACTCGCAGACCTAGAAATGAAACAGATATATTAAAATATTTAAGTTAGTATTATTTGCTGACCAACAAACCTCATGGTTTATTTATGACAATCATGTGAGTTTTGCGAGTCTCTCTTCCCATTTTTCTACACTGTTGGCGCACACGTCATTAACCACAATGTAAATGTTGGTTTGCAATCTGTCTCCTGCGCTCTGCTGATATTCTCAGTAAATAAGAAGCTGAAATAAGCGACTATCCTACTTTGTGGGCGATGCTGAGAACGTCGTGGATAGCACGTTTAACCAGTTGGTCACACCGCAGGTAAAGGTTGCACAGGCAGAAAGGGAATGGGTGACCACCAGGCAGAGTAGTAGGCTCAGGCAGGTAGTGCAGGAGTCCCCTGTGGACATCCCCCTCTCAAACAGATATACTGCTTTGGATACTGTTGAGGGGGATGGCTTATCAGGGGAAGGCAGCAGCAGCCAACTTCCTGGCACCAGGGGTGGTTCTGCTGCACAGGACGGGAGGAAAAAGAGGGGTAGAGCTATAGTGATAGGGGATTCTATTGTAAGGGGAATAGATAGGCGTTTCTGCGGCTGCAAACGAGACTCCAGGATGGTGTGTTGCCTCCCTGCTGCAAGGGTCAAGGATGTCTCAGAGCGGCTGCAGAACATTTTGGAAGGGGAGGGTGAACAGCCAGTTGTCATGGTGCATATAGGTACCAACGATATAGGTAAAAAATGGGATGAGGTCCTAAAAGCTGAATATAGGGAGTTAGGAGGTAAATTAAAAAATAGGACCTCAAAGGTAGTAATCTCAGGATTGCTACCAGTGCCACGTGCTAGTCAGAGTAGAAATAGAAGGATATTTCAGATGAATACGTGGCTAGAGGAATGGTGCAAGGGGGAGGGATTCAAATTCCTGGGACATTGGAACCGGTTCTGGGGGAGGTGGGACCAGTACAAATTGGACGGTTTGCACCTGGGCAGGACCGGGACCGATGTCCTTGGGGGAGTGTTTGCTAGTGCTCTGGGGGAGGGTTTAAACTAAAATGGCAGGGGGTTGGGAACCTGAGCAGGGAGACAGAGAAAAGGGAAACAAGGATAGAAGCAAAAGTCAGGAGAAATCAAGGGTTTAAATCAAACGTGGCCACAGTAAATAATAATTCTAAAAGGTCTAAGAGCGTTAAAAAACAAGCCTGAAGGCTTTGTGTCTTAATGCGAGGAGCATTCGTAATAAGGTGGATGAATTAGCTGCACAAATAGAGGTAAACGAATATGATATGATTGGGATTACGGAAACATGGCTCCAGGGTGACCAAGGCTGGGAACTCAACATACAGGGGTATTCAATATTCAGGAAAGATAGGCAAAAAGGAAAAGGAGGTGGGGTAGCATTGCTGGTTAAAGAGGGGATTAACACAATTGTAAGGAAGGATATTAGCTCTGATGATGTGGAATCTGTATGGGTAGAACTGAGAAATACCAAGGGGCAGAAAATGCTAGTGGGAGTGGTGTATAGACCTCCAAACAGTAATACGGAGGTTGGGGATGGCATTAAAAGGGAAATTAGAGAAGCGTGCAATAAGAGCACAGCAGTTATCATGGGCGACTTTAATCTACATATAGATTGGGCTAACCAAATTAGTAACAATACTGTGGAGGAGGAATTCCTGGAGTGTATACGGGATGGTTTCCTGGACCAATATGTCGAGGAACCAACTGGAGATCAGGCCATCTTAGACTGGGTATTATGTAATGAGAAAGGATTAATTAGCAATCTTGTTGTGCGAGGCCCCTTGGGTTGGAGCGATCATAATATGATAGAATTCTTCATTAAGATGGAGAGTGAAGTCGTTGACTCAGAGACTAGGGTCCTGAATTTAAATAAAGGAAACTACGATGGTATGAGGCGCGAATTGGGTAGGATTGATTGGGGAATGTCACTCAAAGGGTTGACGGTGGATAGGCAATGGCAAACATTCAAAGATCGCATGGATGAACTACAGAATTTGTTCATCCCAGTTTGGCATAAAAATAAAACATGTGACTCAACCGTGGCTAACAAAGGAAATTAGAGATAGCATAAGATCCAAGGAGAGGACATATAAATTGGCCAGAAAAAGCAGAAAACCTGAGGATTGGGAGCAGTATAGGATTCAGCAACAAAGGACAAAGGGATTAATTAAGAGGGGGAAAATAGAGTATGAGAGTAAGCTTGCAGGGAACATAAAAACTGACTGTAAAAGCTTTTATAGATATGTGAAGAGAAAAAGATTGGTGAAGGCAAGCGTAGGTCCCTTGCAGTCAGAATCAGGGGAATTTATAATGGGGAACAAAGAAATGACAGACCAATTAAATGCATACTTTGGTTCTGTCTTCACAAAGGAAGACACAAATAACCTCCCAGAGATGTCAGGGAACATAGGATCTAATGAGAGGGAGGAACTGAAAGAAATCAGTATTTGTAGGGAAATAATGTTAGGGAAATTGACGGGATTGAAGGTCGATAAATCCCCAGGGCCTGATAATCTACATCCTAGGGTACTTAAGGAAGTGGCCCTAGAAATAGTAGAGGCATTGCTGGTCATCTTCCAAAATTCTATAGACTCTGGAACAGTATCCATGGATTGGAGGGTAGCTAATGTTACCCCACTATTCAAAAAAGGTGGTAGAGAGAAAACGGGGAATTATAGACCGGTAAGCCTGACATCGGTAGTGGGGAAAATGCTAGAGTCCATTATAAAAGATGTAATAGCAGAGCACTTGGAAAACAGTGACAGGATCGGACAAAATCAACATGGATTTACAAAAGGTAAATCGTACTTGACTAATCTAATGGAATTTTTTGAGGATGTAACTGGTAAAATAGATAAGGGAGAACCAATGGATGTGGTGTATTTGGACTTTCAGAAGGCTTTCGATAAGGTCCCACATAAGAGATTAGCGTGTAAAGTTAAGGCACATGGGATTGGGGGCAAGGTATTGACTTGGATAGAGAACTGGTTGGCAGACAGAAAGCAAAGAGTTGGAATAAATGGGTCTTTTTCCGAGTGGCAGGCAGTGACTAGTGGGGTACCGCAGGGATCGGTCCTAGGACCCCAGCTATTCACAATATATATTAATGATCTAGATGAGGGAATTGGATGTAATATCTCCAAGTTTGCAGACGACACAAAGCTGGGTGGGAGTGTGTGCAGTGAGGAGGATGCCGAGAAACTCCAGTATGATTTGGACAGGTTGGGTGATTGGGCAGAAGCATGGCAGATGCAATATAATGTGAATAAATGCGAGGTTATCCACTTCGGTGTCAAAAACAGGAAGGCAGATTATTATCTGAATGGCAATAGATTGGGAGAAGGGGAAGTGCAACGAGACCTGGGTGTCCTTGTGCACCAGTCGCTGAAGGTAAGCATGCAGGTGCAGCAGGCGGTTAAGAAGGCAAATGGTATGTTGGCCTTCGTAGCGAAAGGGTTCGAGTACAGGAACAAGGATGTTTTGCTGCAGTTGTACAGGGCCTTGGTGAGACCACATCTTGAGTATTGTGTGCAGTTTTGGTCGCCTTATCTGAGGAAGGATGTTCTTGCCATGGAGGGAGTGCAGCGAAGATTCACCAGGCTGATACCTGGGATGGCAGGAATGATGTGTGAGGAGAGATTGGGTTGATTGGGCTTATACTCGCTGGAGTTTAGAAGAATGAGAGGGGAATCTCATTGAAACTTATAAAATTCTAACAGGACTAGACAGACTAGATGCAGGAAGGATGTTCCTGATGGCCGGGGAGTCCAGAACCAGGGGTCACAGTCTAAGGATAAGGGGTAAGCCATTTAGGACTGAGATGAGGAGGAATTTCTTCATCCAGAGAGTGGTGAACCTGTGGAATTCTCTGCCACAGAAGGCAGTTGAGGCCAATTCATTAAATATATTCAAGAAGGAGTTAGATATATTTCTTAAAGCTAAAGGGATCAAGGGATATGGGGAGAAGGCAGGGACAGGGTACTGAATTTGGATGATCAGCCATGATCGCATTGAATGGCGGAGCAGGCTTGAGGGGCTGAATGGCCTGCTCCTGCTCCTATCTTCTATGTTTCTATGTTTCTATTAGATCAGTGATTAATCCTTACTTATGTAGAGTGATAAAAAAAATTGTTTTATTGTTTTTATAAAAAAAGCAAGTAGTTTTCAGGTGAACTTTTTTGTATTGCTTTTCTCTGCATTTATGTTTGTTGTTCAATAATATTTTTCTTAGTTAATAAAGAAACAAAGCAAAGAAAAACAGACGATTCGTTGATATCAGGGTAAAATGAAACAGTTTGCAAACACATGGAGTTTTTTCCCCAGGCATTAAAAACTAGATCTTAAAAATATATTTTTGCAATTGCTAGCAGATTGGACCCCTTTAACGATGAGGTGTCTGCAGCAAAAAATGTCCCTTTAAAATAGAGTGTTGCAGGCTGGATTCCTTTGAAAGGGTGTTGCAGATTTGGTTCCTTTAAGGAAGTATTACAGGTTGGATAGGATCCCTTTAAGACAGGGTGTTGCAGGATGGATCACTTTAAATTGAAGTCTGCAGGCCGGGCTCCTTTAAGATGGCAGCCGTGGCTGAGTAGGTAGCACCCTCGCCTTTGAGTCAGAAGGTCATGGGTTCAAGTCCGACTCCAAAATCATAGCTGAAACTCCAGTGCAGTGCTGAGGGAGTGCTGCACTGTCAGAGGTGCCGCCTTTTGGATGAGACGTTAAACCGAGGCCCCGTCTGCTCTCTCAGGTAGACGTAAAAGATCCCATGGCACTATTTTGAAGAAGAGCAGAGGAGTTATCCCCGGTTTCCTGGCCAATATTTATCCCTCAATCAACGTCACTAAAACAGATTATCTGGTCATTATCACATTACTGTTTGCGGGAGCTCGCTGTGCGCAAATTGGCTGCCGCATTTCCTACGTTACATCAGTGACTACACTTCAAAAGTACTTCATTGGTTGTAAATGCTTTGAGACGTCCTGAGGTTGTGAAAGGCGCTATAGAAATGCAAGTCTTACTTTCTTAATGGGGTGGATGTTGCAGGGCAGGCCCCTTTAAGATGGGGTGACTGTTGCAGATTGGGACCCTTTTAAGGCAGAATGGAGCCCACTAAGATAGGGTGTTTGTTGCAGGCAGGTTGGAGTCCCTTTAAGAAGGGTTATAAGTTGCAGAATGAGCACCTTTTAAATTGGAGTGTTTGTTGCAGGCTGGGGGGCTGTTACAGGACAGGTTCTCTTTAACAGCAACAACAACAACTTGTATTTATATAGCGCTTTTAAAGTAGTAAAACATCGCAAGGCGCTTCACAGGGGTGTTATCGGACAAAATTTGACACCAAGCCACATAAGGAAATATTAAGACAGATGACCAAAAGCTTGGTCAAAGAGGTAGGTTTTAAGGAGCATCTTAAAGGGGGAGAGAGGTAGAGAGGTTTAGGGAGAGAATTCCAGAGCTTAGGGCCTCAGCAACTGAAGGCATGCTCGCCAATGGTGGAGCGATTAAAATCGGGGGATGCTCTAGAGGCCAGAATTGGAAGAGTGCAGAGATCTCAGAGGGTTGTAGAGATAGGTTACAGAGATAAGGAGCGGTGAGGCCAGGGAGTGATTTGAAAACAAGGATGAGAATTTTTAAATCGAAGCGTTGCTTAACTGGGAGTCGAAACAACAAAGGTTCACCAGACTACTTCCTGGGATGGGGGGATTGTCCTATGAGGAGAGATTGAGTAGACTAGGTCTATACTCTCTAGAGTTTAGAAGAATGAGAGGTGATCTCATTGAAACATACAAAGTTCTTACAGGGCTTGACAGGGTAGATGCAGGGGAGTCTAGAACCAGGAGTCCCAGTCTTAGAATAAGGAGTTGGCCATTTAGGACTGAGATGGGGAGAAATCTCTTCACTCAGAGGGTAGTGAATCTTTTAAATCTATTCAAGACAGAGATCGATAGATTTTTGGATATTAAGGGAATGAAGGGATATGGGAATAGTGCGGGAAAGTGTAGTTGAGATAGAAGATCAGCCATGATCTTATTGAATGGCGGTGCAGGCTCGAAGGGCCACCTGGCCTATTCCTGCTCCTATTTCTTATGTTCTTATGAGTCAATGTAGGTCAGTGAGCACAGGTGTGATGGGTGAACGGGACTTGGTGCGAGTTAGGATAAGATTGGGGTGGGGGGGGTATGTTTTTAAATAGAGAGAGAGAGAGAGAGAGCGGGTGGGGGCGGGGCTGGCTGCAGCGGGCGCTGGCCCTTTAAGACGGGAGCGCGATTGTTGCGGAAGTTAGGCTGCGGTGGTCACGTGGCGCAGGTCTTGTGACTGTAGCGAGTGGAGGGGAGTCCCCGGGTTGCGCGCGCACCGCCCAGTGTAGCCAACAGGTTGTTGCCGGAGCCGGGGCTGCGGGCTCAGCGTTCACCCCGGTGCCTGATAGACAGAGCCCAGCCTTGTGCCCACCACCCACCCCGGAGAGCAGTCCAGTTCCCCTGCGCTCTGCTTTCAGGGCTAAGACCGGCCGCCTGTGGCTGAAGGAGGAGTCGGCGCCTCCTCGCTCTTCATTGCTCTCTCTCTCTCTCTCCCCGCCCCCTCTCCCGGGGAAAGAGGACCACCGATGGACAACAAGCCGCTCTTGCAGGAGAGGCCGCCCGCGTACGCAGCAGTGCCGGCCGGCTACGACTACGGCCAGACTTACGGGAGCATCCCGCCGCCTGGATACCAGCCGCAGCCTCCTCCGTACGCCTACCCGGCCTCAGGTGTGCTCTTTCCCCCCCCCCCCTCCTTTATTTATATATAACCAATCCCCTCCCCACTGTGCACAGGGGGCCTGAGGGGCTTCTGTTTTAATCTCATCTCCGGCCGGAGCCGCGGCAGAGTAACGGAGGAGTGGGGAGCGTAGGGTGGATGTAACTGCGTTGAAACTTCAATTCACCCGAAAGAAATATTCTTGGTGGTGCATTAACGGTGGGAGTTTTCCTTGGTGGTTGTATTTAGAAAGGCGAGGGTGGAAAGTCCAATTTCAAATAGAATTGGGTTACTAACCATTATGTTGTAATCACTGGATTCAGGAAAGTGTTGCAAATAATCTGGAGCAAGACTTGATCTTTAAAGCATTTTTGCCTTCCGCATTTAAGATTCTGGAGGTCTCACTGTTAACTGTCAGGCTCATAGTTGATCACGAAGTTGTGATTTGTTTTTAATCTGTGCAGTTTTTTTTTTGATTCATTCTGTGATTTCAATTTATGCCATTGGCAACTAGGTTTACACCGAATTGTTGCTTTAATCCTATGTTAATGGTCAATTATTTAAAATGTGATTGCTGTCAAACACAAGGTTTATCCCCATCTCCAGTGTGCTGAGCTAACTTTAGGGAGGCTGTGTGGCATTTTTGTAGGGTTTTGGACACTATACTTCCAACTAATACCTTTTTTTTTCGTTTTGTAGGATATGTGCCTCCTGTAGGTATCCAGCCCCCCCCTGTATGCCCAGGGCCAAACTACTCGAGCACTTACACCATCATCCAGCAACCAGCTGCGGCTTCAGTTGTGGTGGTGGGTGGATGTCCAGCTTGCAGGTAAAAATGATTTTCTAATAATTATACTTGTGAACAAAAAAAAAAGTTCAACTTGTTGCTAAGATGTTGAGGAAAATGCAACTGTCCTATAGAAAATTGTTAATTTTGTGATGTTTCAATTTTAAAAGGTTAGGGAAGTGTTTTGTGAAGGTGTATCTATGCTTTTATAAATGATTGAAAGAACTTTCATTTCTATAGTGACTTTCATGATCTCATGACTTCCCAAAGTGCTTTACAGCCAATTGAGTACTTTTGAAGTGTAGACACTGTAATGTAGGAAATGTGGCAGCCAATTTGCTATTCTAGTGATACAGTAAGTATTGTATCTCTAATCCAGTGAAGAGTATCTGACTGACGAATGTTCAGTGCATGCGGTGTTACTTCAGGCCCTGTTTGAAGTACGTGTTTCTCTTTGGGAACGCATTCTGCCAATACAGTGAATGTGATGGATTATAGGCTGTAAATTTGGACAATCACTTCAGTTTGTTCTCCCATATACAAATGTCCAGTGCAGAGAGAGAAGCTCCCAACAGAATGAACCCTGGATGCCCAATCTTCAAAATGAACCCTTGATTGGAATTAAGGTTTCTACTTGCATGATGCCAAACTGGAGTGGTTCAGCTGGGTTGCTGTGTTTCAGTCAGGAATAGGAACCTGAGCTTTTTTGTCTTCCCCCATTCCCTAAGGCAGGGGAACTTGAGCACCCCTCTTTCTGTCCTGGCTTGAGATCTAAACTCTCTTTTGGTCTTCTGGGATCTTCCTGTGCTGTGTGGCTTGACTACTCGCTGTACAAATGAGCTGGCCCATCACAGCTTGACATAGCAACATTTTTTTTTTGAAACTTGCTTGGCTAGACACAAGAAAATCTTAAACCAAATCTTTCCCAGGGCCTATTATGTACGAGGCTTTCCCCAGCCAGATTAAGCAATACAGAAGTGCAAAGCCCCTCTGCAGCAGAGTCTGGTTAATCCTTCCCTGCAGGAATTGAAAGATTCATTCTGATAAGTTGGTATCCAACCTGTGGGATTCTTAATTTAAGCAGAATGCCCACTTGCTTTTATTTGTTCCTGGGATGTGGGCAAGGCTGGCATTGCCCAACCCATATTGCCTTCAAAGGTAGTGGTGAGCCGCTGCCTTGAATCGTTGCAACCCCGTGTGGTGAAGGTGCTGCCGAAGAAGTGTTGCTGAGTTGCTGCAGTGCATCTTGTAGATGGTACACACTGCAGCCACGGTACACCGGTGGTGGAGGGAGTGAATGTTTAAGGTGGTGGGTGGGGTGCCAATCAAGCGGGCTGCTTTGTCCTGGATGGTGTCGAGCTTCTTGAGTGTTGTTGGAGCTGCACTCATCCAGGCAAGTGGAGAGTATTCCATCACACTCCTTACTTGTGCCTTGTAGATGGTGGAAAGGATTTGGGGAGTCAGGAGGTGAGACACTCTCTGCAGAATACCTAGCCTTTGACCTGCTCTTGTTGCCACAGTATTTATGTGGCTGGTCCAGTTAAGTTTCTGGTCAGTAGTGACCCCCCAGGATGTTGATGGTAATGTCATTGAATGTCAAGGGGTGGTGATGCATTCCATTTCACTATTGGGATGTCTTGGACACTGAGTCTTTCAGTGTTTACATTGTGTTTCTCCATTTAAAAGAAAACAGATGAGTGGAAGTGCTTTTCACAGGCCACAAAGAAAACACACACACCATCTTTATGTTGACTTATTTCAAGCGTTAACGGATTGCCTAGTTGTGGTTGTCTTTTTTTTCCCCCACTTGTCCCTTTTCTGATTTCAAAGAATGAGCTCTGCACTATTAAAGGGGCTTTTGCAGTTGCATCATATTGTTATGAAGTGACTTTTTTATTTTGACTGGGGAAATAAATTGGAGTGAGACTTTTACAGAGTCTTGGTTGAAAGCTAGTAAATGAAATTCTGTGGACTTGGTAACGCACCCACCCGGTGTGAAGCAACCAATGTAGGCCCCAGAGTTGATTCCTGGTCTGAGCTGTTAACTGCTGTGGGGGGAGGGTGGTGACTACAGTTGGCGTTCCTGGCCTAAGGGGAAAAATGGAACAAGGTTCCTGCTCATGATCAGTAACTCCTGATGTATGGGCACAGGATGATTGGGCTTGGCTGTGATATCCTGTGTGGTCAAATAGCCTATTAACATTCTAAGAGTGTCCACTTGTGGTACAGCAGAGTGCTGCGCATGTGAAAGTGATTTGCATTTCTACAGTGCCTTTCACAACCTCGGACGCCCTAAAGCGCTTTAAGCCAATTAAGTACTTTTTGAAATGTAGTCCTTGTTGTAATTTAGGAAACGCGGCAGCCAATTTGCACACAGCAAGGTCCCACAAACAGCAATGTGAATGACTGACTAGATAATCTGTTTTAGGTGTTGGCTGAGGGATGAATTTTGGCCAGCACACTGGGGCAAACTCCCCCTGCTCTTCGAAATAGTTTTTCCATCTATATATGCTCTGACGATTCTGTGTCCAATTTACTTCACCTGAGGAAGGAGCGATAGTTCCGAAAGCTTGTGATTTCAAATAAAACTGTTGGACTATAACCTGGTGTTGTGCGACCTCTCAACTTCGAAATAGTGCCATGGGGATCCTTTATGTCCACCTGAGAGCAGACAGGGCCTCTGTTTAACGGCACCTCCGACAGTGCAGCACCCCCTCAGCACTGCACTGCACTGGAGTGTTGGCCGGGATCTTGTGCCCAAGTCTCTGGAGTGGGACTTGAACCCACAACCTTGTGACTCAGGTGAGAGTGCTG
This sequence comes from Squalus acanthias, assembly GCA_030390025.1. NCBI lineage: Eukaryota > Metazoa > Chordata > Chondrichthyes > Squaliformes > Squalidae > Squalus > Squalus acanthias. Next base: position 13,493,384 of record CM059442.1, on the reverse strand, counting down.
CCCACTGAGGCATGGCTGACACTTATTGTGGGCCTGTACTATAGGAGGAGGGAAAGAAATCTGGGCAAATGCAGTTTTTTGTAATGTTAGAATCCAATTTAGTGGAACTTGGCATGTGGGGAACTGAAATATATGGAAAGGACAAGCCCTCCTTTAGAGCAGGAGCTTTACCGAAGTATTCTAATGGATTCATAAATTGCCAATTTCAGTGAGGATAGTTTATGTAAACTTTCAATATCTGAATGTTGAAGTGCACAGCAGATGAGTCCACATCTGTAAAGTGAGTCGGCAGGTTCAGGTTTCGAGTGTGCACCCTTCAGAACCCGAGGGTCAACATTCCAAACCTTAACTACTCTCTCTTTAGATACTGCAGTGATTTTCCAGCTTTTTCTGTTTCAGGCTTCCCCTCTCTCTCTCTCTCTCTCTCTCTCTGTGTCCTGCTCTCTCTCTCTCTCTCTCTCTCTGTGTCCTGCTTTAAACTCTGACCTCCTGCAACCATTGATTGTTCTCATGAGGTTTACAGAATTGAGATTCCGAGCTATTTTGGACTTCCACATATACTGTGACTCACTGTCATATGTTCCAGTTGCCATTGTAGACGCTGCTCTTTCCCCAGAGCCTACCGTGAGGATTTCAAAAAACATTCTTCCTCCCTTCCCCTTTTCTCTCTCTCTCTCTCTCTCTCTCTCTCTCTCTTTTCTCTCGTGCGCTCTCTCTCCCTTCAGTGCCCTCACTCTTCTCCCCTCCCCCCTCTCTCTGGGCGTTTGCTTGCTCCCTCACTTCACCCCCCCCCCCCCCCTCCTCCCTCCCTCCCTCCCTCTGGGCGCTTGCTTGCTCCTTCACTTCACTCCCTCCCTCTGGGTGCTTGCTTGCTCCCTCACTTCACCCCCCCTCCCTCCCTCCCTCTGGGCGCTTGCTTGCTCCCTCACCCCCCCCCCCCCCCCCTTGCTCCCTCTGGGCGCTTGATCCCTCACTTCACCCCCCCCCTCCCTCCCTCCCTTCACCCCCCTCTCCCTCCCTCTGGGCCAGACCTCGGCTTTTGATCACATGGTCTTAGTGCACGTTATGCCAGAGGAACTTCCTTGTTGATCATTTGACTTCTTGGAAATCAGGGTGTTTAAAATTGAAACCTAAAGTCACATGGGCAGAGCATTATTGCGTTCATTTGCTGCAGCGTTCTCCTGGCTGGGGAATGGTGCTGGAGAGCTGCTTTTACTCGACCTTTTAAAGAGAGACGTGTAATTAAACTTAATCAGCGTGTTGGCTCGTAAACAGCTTTATAAAAGTTCTGTTTGCTGCATTCAAACATATTTATTTTGAGCTTCTTGACCAGGAGAAAATGGGAAGTACTGTAGTGTTTTTACTGGAAATTCTGAATAGTTAAAAGATTTTAGAATTTTGAAATTCAAGAGTAGTCTTGTGTAAAAAGACTGTTTAAAACAGAGCTTCTGTTTCATGCCCCCTCCCAATTGTTGGAGATTCTTTTAAAATCCTTTCTCGTGGTTATCCCATTTTTCTCTTTCTCCTCTCTTCCCTCCCCCCCCCCCCCCACCCACCAACACTTCGTCTTAAGTTTTGTTGGAGGAGGTAAGGGGGTGAATCTCATTGTCTCTTTACCCACCACTCCCGGCCCCTCCTTTCTTCTGTCATCTTTGCCCCCTGGCCAGACTTCCTTGTGTGCCTGGCTCTTGTGGTCAGTAGTCTTCAGCCCCTCACTGCGGGTGACCAGTCAACCTCCTGCATCATTTTCTTCTAATTCCATTTTTTTATGTCTGCACTAAATTTGCGTTTGTTTTTAATGTGGAAAGGAACCTGTAGTTTAAATGCCCTCTGGCTTGATGCTCTGCCTTGGCAGCTGAGCATTCGAGTACAGTCACTTTCTGTGCTTTAACCGCTTGAGTGCACTCTGCACTGTCCCATTGGTGCGTGTGGTTCCATTTTATGTCATACGTTGGCCCAGATATTCCGATCCCTACGGGTGTGTACGCGCTGTGTACCCACCCGTAGGGACAGCGGAAATGCCGGTTTCAGGCATGCACAGTGCATGTGCTGAAAAGCGGTATTTCCGATCTGTCAAGAAGACAGATCCTCCGGCTGCCCTGGAGAAGGGCCTCTGCGGGCGGATAGTTCCGCTTTTTGGAGACCCTCCGCCCGCAGAAGCATAGAAGATAGGAGCAGGAGTAGGCCATTCGGCCCCTCGAGCCTGCTCCACCATTTAATGAGCTCATGGCTGATCATCCAAATTCAGTACCCTGTCCCTGCTTTCTCCCCATATCCCTTTAGCCTTAAGAAATATATCTCTCTCCTTGAATATATTTAATGAATTGGCCTCAACTGCCTTCTGTGGTAGAGAATTCCACAGGTTCACCACTCTCTGGGTGAAGAAATTCCTCCTCATCTCAGTCCTAAATGGCTTACCCCTTATCCTTAGACTGTGATCCCTGGTTCTGTATTCCCCTGCCATCGGGAACATCCTTCCTGCATCTAGTCTGTCTAGTCCTGTTAGAATTTTATAAGTTTCAATGAGATCCCCTCTCATTCTTCTAAACTCTAGCGAATATAAGCCTAATCGTCCCAATGTCTCTTCATATGTCATTCCTGCCATCCCAGGTATCAGTCTGGTAAATCTTCGCTGCACTCCCTCCATGGCAAGAACATCCTTCCTCAGATAAGGCGACCAAAACCCTTACAATTCTTACGCCTGGTAAAAGCAGGCATAAGGCCTGCTTTTACCAGGATAAGAGTTCAAAAAAGTAAAAAAATAAAAATAAACATTTTTCACTAGTTATCATTTAAAAATACTTTTTTAAAAAAGGTAAGTTTATTTTTAGCCCTGTAAAAAAAAACTTTATTTTTAAAAAAAAATTAAATTTTTGTTTAATATACTTCATTTATTGTAATTTCAAGTCATTAAAATTTTTAAAAAAAAATTTATTTAAAGTTTTACTATGTTTTTGGGGTGATCTCCATTCATATATTTGACAGGTCTTCCTGTCAAGTGTATGAAGGGAGATTCCCTTTGATTGGCTCCCCATGGCCCACGTGATCCCAGGGACGCTGCGAACTACATGCGCCTCTGGGATACGTGGGCCCTGCGCACTTGGAGTTTGGAGAGGCCCAGGAGCGGAAGTGTGTGCGTCCCGGAAGCCCTCGGGTAAGGGCGTAGATTTTTCCAGATCGCAGACCTCCGCCTGCGATCGGAAAATACGGGCCAATGTGTTGCAACCTTGTGTGCGACACAGAACCCATTGTCTTCCTCTCTTTCATTGTAAAGTGAGGGCAGGTGAAGCAAGAAAAGCTCAGTTTTAAAACTGCTCTTGAATTTCAAACGCAAGTCTAAGATGCTTTATTATAAGCACACTATTTCCCATTTCCCTCTCTATCCAGAAGCCCAAGGTAAACAGATGTTTTCATGTAGCCGACAGAACTTTATAAACAGCCAACATCTCGTTCTGGGAAAATTAAATACACACACTTTCAGCTCATCCGGTATGAGCTGAGACAGCAAGCTGAGCATTGCAGGTCTGGCTGCTTGCGATGTAATCTTGTAGCGTCGGCTTGGCACACTTGTGGAGTGTTAGTCAGAAGGTTGTGGTTTCAAGCCCCATTCCAGGACTTGGGCACATAAACCAGGTCCACGCTGTGCGGTATGTGGATAAACGGTAGGAACGGGGCTGGGCTTGGCTATGATCACTTCTGCAGTCAAATAACACATTTACTAGGATTGCACAGAATGGCCAATTGGGTGAGGCACCCAAGGGTGTTGGGTTGGTGCCTATTGGAACTATTCATAGGAACAGGAGGAGGCCATCCAGCCCCTCAAGTCTGTTCCGCAATTCAAATAAGACTATCAATCTCGGTTTTGAAATTTTCAGTTTGTACCCCCCCCCCCCACCCCCAGCCTCAACAGGCTTCGTTTTGGGGGGGGGGGGAGAGGGGAGAGAGAGAGTGTTCCAGATTTCCATTACCCTGTGAAGAAGTGCTTCTTGACATCATCCCTGAACGGTTTAGCTCTAATTTTAAGGTTATGCCCCCTTGTTCTGGACCCATCCCCACGAGAGGAAATAGTTTCTCTCTCTCCCTCCCTCTCTCTCTCTCTCTCTCTATCAACTCCTTTAATCATCTTGAACACCTCAATTAGATCATCCCTTAATCTTCTACACTCAAGGGGATACAAGTCTAGCCTATGCAACCATAATTTAACCCCATTAGCCCTGGCATCGCTCTGATGAATCTGTATATTCCTTGGCATGAATTGGTTTGTACAAGTGTACTGAAGCGAGGTGAGAAAATTGACTTTAATTGAATTTTTTTTTTCAAACAGGGTTGGTGTTCTGGAAGATGACTTCACTTGCCTGGGTGTGCTGTGTGCGATATTATTCTTCCCGATTGGGATCCTCTTTTGCTTGGCACTGCGGCAGCGGAGATGCCCAAATTGTGGGGCCAGCTTCGGTTGATGGGATCAAAGTGACCAGACTACCTGTGGCCAAATTTTACATTTTTTTTACTGTAAATTCTCCCCTATTGTGTATAAACTACCATGGATGACTTGTCTTCATTCTATATGATTTAGTTTGATAGAAATTGAGATGCGATCTTTAAAAAGAAAAGCATGACAATTGAATGCCTGCAAGTAACTAACACTGATTTTCCTTTTTTGAAAAGTTAAAATGTACAGGCAAAAAAAATTGGTTCTGCACCTTACTGGTTCCTTGAATTGCAACTGAAAATGCTACAATTAAATTTGCATCCTCGTATTACTGAGTTTTTTTTTAACTAGTTACTCGGTGTCTAGTGATTTAAGTGTATTGTCACTGAGCAGAAGTGACTCTATAATGCATTGGGAATGTCGAGCCTTTTTGTCTTTGGCTACTTGGGTATAGACATGGAATCTGTAAGCTACGAAGTTGAAATGTTCTCATTCGTTTCATATCTCTACCTGCAGGTACGAACAGATCATAGAATCTTGCAGCACAGAAGGAGGCTATTCGGCCCAGCGTGTCTGTGCCGGCCCTTTGAAAGAGCCGTCCAATTAGTCCCACATCCCCCCGCTCTTTATAGCCCTGCAATTTTCTCCCCGGCGCGTATTTATCCAATTCCTTTTTGAAAGTTACTATTGAATCTGCTTCTACCGCCCTTTCAGGCAGCGCATTCCAGATCATAACTTGCTGTGATTTAATTAAAAAAAAAGTCTCATCATCTCTGGTTCTTTTGCCAATTACCTTAAATCTGTGTCCTCTGGTTACTGACCCTCCTACCAATTGGAACCAGGTTCTCCTCATTTACTCTATCAAAACCCTTAATGATTTTGAACGCCTCTATTAAATCTTGGTCTTATTTAGGATTTACCCACCGCAGTGAGGCAACAGTGCATAGAACAGCCCTTTCCAAACATCCAGGCCCCATGAAATCCAAACAGGACAATTCAACATGTAAGAAATGTAAGCATGAATCGAATTGAGTTGCATGGGTTTTGTATGCCAGGGCTATTGGGATGGGAAGCTGCAGTAGTGTCTTTCCACAGTTAACTTGTTACATTGTCATTACTCAGTCACTGCAATCAGTCCTGCCACAGGATCTCCTGATGCTCCAGTCTGAGCCCACAGGGCCCTATATTCCTCTCCAGGTATTCTGTAAGTGAAGGAAATACTTTTTTTCAGGGCTTGCCATGCCCATTGACTAATGTCTTGAGTTGAGGGTTTTCTTTAGCTTGTACAACAAATTCATTTTGCTTTAGTTCAGTTGGGGGATAGCACCTGCAGTTTGATTTGTACTTCAAGTGCTTTTGGCTAAAGGCCATAATCACTTGTGTATAAAGACCCTTGAGTAGAAATCTATATCCAAGGGTGGTTTGCACTTTTTTATACTTATCCGGCTGGTACAATTCATCTCCAGCCAGAAATGTTCATATCTACTAGCCTCTCTGCGAGGAGGCCATCATAACCAATGTTCCCTTTAATTTTTTTTGGGTGCACGGCCCCTTTAAGCGACTGGCCCATTCAAAATACTGCGCATGCGTGGTTTTTCCTGTTTAAAAGCCGTTGAGCCGGCTGTGCGAGGCTGCAGCATGCTGCGCAGCTTAAAGTGAACATTGGTCACAACCATAACTGGACCAAGTGTGAAGTTTGTATATATGTAATTTTGTTTCACTCCAAGCGTTACCAAGGAGACAATAACAAACTTTGCAACCTAATGTAAAGATGAGGCTGCCCAGGTGTCCTTTTAAACTCCTGTTATACCCCAATTTCATCCTCCGCCAACTCATCCACTTGCAGATTTTATCTAATTGCTTTTGTAGGATCCCTTCTGCTTCCAACTCAACTGCTCCCCTCCTGCCAAGTTTCTTAACATCTGTAAATGTAACTTGTTTGCATTGGGTTTACATAGATTAGAAACAGGAGGAGCCCCAGCACCAATCACTGAGCTACTCCACTCTTTCTCTTTTCCTCTCCACCCCCACATCACTCCTCCATCTGTTTTTTCCGTAGAATGAATCTGTGCTGGCTCTCTGAAAGAGCTATCCAATTAATTTCCTTCAATCAACTCCTTGTCTACAGCCTGGTTTTTGCCTTGAATTCCCACCCTTCTGTGCCGACCTTTATCGAGGGCGTTTTGGAAATCTTAAGTACAAAGGGTCATATCTTTCAACTGCCCACTTGGGATGTCAATCAGGCCTATAATGTTTGCACGTGTTGCAGTAAGGAGGTGATCAGATGTTTGTGGTGTGTTGGTACCTTGGCCAGAGAGAGTGCAGAACATCAATACCAATTAGTAAGGGTTTCTGGTCTCCACTGGGGGAGCAACTCATTACAACATTGGATTTTCAGAAGGCCTTTGATAAAGTCCCACAAGAAGTTAGTGTGCAAAATTAAAGCACATGGGATTGGGGGTAATATACTGGCATGGATTGAAAATTGATAAACAGTAGGAATAAATGGGTCTTTTTCGGGATGCAGGTGGTGACTAGTGGGGTACCGCAGGGATCAGTGCTTGGGCCCCAGCGATTCACTATATATCAATGATTTGGATGAGGAACCAAATGTAATATTTCCAAATTTGCTGAAGACATGAAACTAGGTGGGATTGAGTTGTGAGGAGGATGCAAAGAGGCTTCAAGGTGATTTAGACAAGTTGAGTGAGTGGGCAAATACATGGCAGATGCAGTATAACATGGATAAATGTGAAGTTATCCACTTCGGTAGGAAAAACAAAGGCAGAGTATTTAAATGGTGATAGATTGGGAAATGTTGATGTACAAAGGGACCTGGGTGCCCTTGTACACCAGTCACAAAGCAAACATGCAGGTGCAGCAAGCAGTTAGGAAGGCAAATGGTATGTTGGCCTTCATTGCAAGAGGATTTGAGTACAGGAGCAAGGATGTCTCACTACAGTTATACAGGGCCTTGGTGAGACCACACCTGCAGTACTGTGTGCAGTTTTGGTCTCCTTACCTAAGAAAGGATATACTTGCCATAGAGGGAGTGCAGCAGGACTGTCTATGAGGAGAAATTGGGTCGACTAGGCCTGTATCCACTAGAGTTTAGAAGAATGAGAGGGGATCTCATTGAAACGTATAAAATTGACAGGGCTAGACAGACTGGATGCAGGGAAGATGTTTCCCCTGGCTGGGGGGGTCTAGAATGAGGGGTCACTGTCTCAGGATATGGGGTAGGACATTTAGGACTGAGATGAGAAATTTCTTCACTCAGGGTGGTGAACCTGTGGAAGCCAAGTCACTGAATATATTTAAGGAGAGAGATAGATTTCTAAACACACAATGCATCAAGGGGTATGGGGAGAGAGTGGGAATATGGTATTGAGATAGAGGACCAGCCATGATATTGAATGGCGGAGCAGGCTCGAAGGGCCTACTCTTTTTTCTATTTCTATGTTTCTAACCAACATTCCTGGGCTTGGGATAGGAAAAAACAACAATTCCTCTCCAGTGGCCATTACTTGCCCATATACATGTAATGGGGGAGGGTGAATGGTGGTTAAGGACACGTTTGGGTGAGGTTGTGATGCTCACTAATCATATAACCTAGCAGCGCTCAATGTCTCTGCTTATGCAAGATGAATGGCCATTTGAACGAGGCACCAGAGGGCAGCTGGAACTGTAGCAATTGAGTGTCAGCAGCTTTAGGAGCAGTGTAGAGAAAGTTGGAAGGAAAAAAAACTAGGCAGAAATTTGAGGCCCCGTGTCACTTGGAATCAGCAGGCCCATAGGTTTCCAATCAGCACAGCTAGTGGGCAAGGCTCTCTGAAATATGTGCAAAACTGTACACCTGTTATTCACTGGCTTTCCTATGTTTCCAGCTGTTTTGCTAGGAATTCCCTGCTGTGAAGATCTGATCTCAAAAGACAAGGCTGAGTTTTTCTGCTTCCATCCCACGGGCATGGATTAGAGCTGGTTTCTGGAGTCCGAGTTGAGGAATCAATCATTTAATGCAAACTGATTCTTTAATTTGGACTGTCATTGTACAACTAGAGGGCAGTGTTAATGAGGCCAAAATGAGTTTGAAAAAGGATGTATTTCTCCTCCCAAGGAGTTTGGAAGAGACACTCAAAGCATTTAATGCTGACTCAATAATACCTTTTAAAATAGAGCTGGATGACTCTTATTCAGAACAGGATTGAGGGTGATGATAAATACAGATAGGAGTAATCAAATACTGTGTGGAACATGGATGGGTTTTAAGCTGCTAGGATCAGAGAAATGTCATGCCTGTGGGAGCAAGCGATGATTGATTTGTAAGGCAGGGTGCAAGATTACATATGCATTCTTGTGGCTTGATTTGCTTTTGGGGACAGCAAGAAATTTATGTGGAACTTATCTAAACTTAGATAGAGGTCCATGGGGAATGAAAGGAGTGTTTGATGGGTCAAAAGTCCTTTCCTTGTTCTGTGCAGTCTTGTGATTTATTTTGGTAAGACCAAGAGTTGCCTGGCAATGAGCACTGAGCATAAAAACTTTTTAATGAGTGCTTGGGCAGTTTACTGTGCTGTACTTAAATTTCCTGTTAGAAAAGATCTGACTATCCCATCAACCCTTTTCTAACAATTTGCCCCTCGTATCACAAAGGCACCTCGCTGGGGTACAGTTTCCATGGGCCTTGGGTCCCTGTCCACTACCTCAACCAAGTGGCCATTATTTATGAAATGGGATTTGTGTGTGCAACATATTCCACCATGTGGGGTACCAGTGTTAGGGCCCAATCTTGTCCTAACCCCCTCATCTCCAGCAAAGGTTGCTGATGAGCAATGAGTGGGACAATTAGGCAGTTTTAATTCTCCATAACCCACATCTAACTCATTACAAATCCCAAGCCTCTATGGGATCATCCTTGTTTGTGTGGTTCATGTGTTCCTCCAATTCTGTCCTCTTGCACATCCTGAATTCAATTGCTCCCTCCACCATTGGCAGCTGTGCCTTCAGCTGCCTAGCTCTGAAATTCCCTCCCTAAACCTCCATCTTTTAAGACTCTCCTTAAAACCTCTGACCAAGCTTTTGGTCACCTGTCCTTGTATCTCTGGCTCAGTGTCAACTTTTGTTAACACGCCTTGGAACATTTACTATGTTAAGAGTGCTGTATAAATATAAGTTGTTAGCTTGTGATGGACCAGCAAGTGTGTGTGAGAGAGAGAGAGAGAGATGTATGGATGGAGCTCTTTCTCCAATTCAGCATGAGTGCAAGGGGCTGTATAACAGTGTCTGCTGCTGTACAGCAATCCCAGAAATGTCCCAGATACTGCAAAGTGGGGCATATATATTTATCACTCAAGTCTACATACTGCTGACCCTGCTGTTTGATAAGATAGTCTTTTGTAATTGAGTGCTCTAAATTTAATTGTCCCAGTTGGAACTTTGGCTAAAAGAGAAATTTCATGGATTTAAAATACAGGGAAGAAGAATTTGGAATGGGACTTGCATGCTACATAAAGCCAAAGTAGACCAATCACCCTCTGCACAGATGTGAATTATGCCTAACCTGGACCAGTTGGAGTTTCGATCCATTATCAATTGTTCCCCTTGTTTCTGCAGAGATTGGCAGCTGTTATTGGACCAGCTATACACAGGTCAGTTCCCTTTTAGGGCACAGCAGCAGGGTTCAGGCTTGGGGGTTGAGGCACATAAGTGGGCCAGCATAAAGTGCTTTACTTTTCATTTATTCTATGCTGTATCTGATCTGGATGTGCTGGGCGCAGCCAGTGTGAAACATGGAAGAATTCCATTTCCTCACATATAACAAAAAAAAAAATCCCCTTTTAATTAAAAGTTGGACTTTATGGTTATAAAAACATTTAGCCAGTACACGTGCATCAAGTCATTTTACTTAATTTTTGTTTGCAGTCATCAGCTCAAGTGTTAAGTACATAAAACAGAATTAAATTATAAACATCAATTCTCTGAATAGAAGCCTTGGAAGAAAATAAGTTTACTCCACTCATAGGGAGAATTCCAACTTGTCCTGAAAGCACTTAATACAGAAATTCACACGTTTAAAATGGTTTTATTCAAAATAAAAACTGAAGTTTGTATGATACAGATTATTGCACTTTAGAAGACCTTGACTACATTCTTCAGCTTTAGGCCACATTAACCTATACAAATTAGGCAATAACCTTGTAGTATCATATAATCTATAACCCTTTCTGATGAGTGCTTCCAAATGAGAAAATAAGATTTCAGATCAAATCAATAGTGCTTGAAATTTTCTCTCCCTACCATGACAAATAAATTTAGGCTGGCAGAACTGTCTTCAGGCATTTCTTGCATAAATACAGCCTCCTGAAGGAAGATTGATCAGTGATCACCCCATGGAATAGGCAATGCCATCATGGAAGGAAGGGAGGAAAAAGGTGAGTCACCTAGCTTTGCTCAACTAAAAACCTACTAATTAGCTAATCACAGCATCGGCAATGGCAGTCATGGAGACATAGCCTACGGTGAAAGTAGCTTGCAATTGGCAACAAAGGACTATACACTTCTATTTTTTGGTTCTAAATCAGTGTCTCCTCCACCAAACATCAAAAATACAATAATTTTTTTAAAAAATGGTATCACTTTTGCTTCCATTAGATCACTGGCATTCTGTAAATCGGGTTCAGTTTCAACGTAACCCGCCCATTGGGAAACTGATGGAATCGGGGGCAACACTGGTTTTACACCCCTGCCCAATTTTACTGTCTATTTAAGTGAATGGAGAGTAATATCGTGCAGGGTGTAAAACTGGCATTCCACCCGATCCCGGGGGGTTTCCCGTCATTTCTAGTTATATGACTTGTACTGATCAAAACTTCTCCTTCTTGAAGCTCTCCCAGGAAAACTGTTGTTAATTACAAATCTCTGTCTTACATTTTTGTTCCAGAGGTAGCGTTCAGTTCAGATAATTAGATGATATATATTTGGAAAATGCAAACATCTAGTGGCAGTAAGCAACTAACTGTTGAGAAACTACTTCGTTTCGTGCTTCAGAACCAGGAATTCTCTGGCTTCCTGCAAGCAGTCTGGCTGGTGGTGTTACAAAAGATTTCTGGTCATAAATACACCTATACTGTACACTCCTTTCCTTAAGCACTTAAGTCTACATGTACATTCAGATCTATGTAGAAACACAACTATGCAAAAATACACAAATATTCATAGATGCACAAAACAGGTGTAATTTAAGGTTGTGATAACATTTTAAAAAGTTTGAGCTTACTGACCATCTGTACAACTCGTTATGCAGTTATCAAAGGAAACTCGTTTTGCATGTTTACACATGTATGATACAAGGAGAATTTATATATATATATATGCACATTATATATTCAGTTGGGTCTCAAAATGAGAGCAAGTTAGACTGAGTAACATTTCCTAGATTTACCTTCAACCCGTATAATCTGTCTAAACAAACATGTCTTGTGTACTTGGCAGAGCTAGGATTAGTTTTCATGCCAACCGAAAAACTAGCAGAAATTAAAAGTAGCCCACTGGAATCCCCCTCCCCCATTACTGACATCCATTGTGAGCTTGTAAAATTCCAAGTACTAAACCTTTTGAGTATACTTGTGTTGTTTCAGGCTATGCAGGGTTGCTCAATGTCCTGTTTTAAGCAGGCTTTCTGACACCAAGTCTGGTTTGTAAAACAGGTGTTTTCCACTATTTTACAAGCTAGATGCACTGGTTACTGAGATTACCAGGGTTTTCAATGAATTTGCGTTAACAGCTGTACCTGGAGCCATTCAGAGCAAGGACAGGACAGTGGTTTATAATGGTCTATTAAAATCTGTATTATAGTAGTCCTCGTAGATTGCTTTAGCTTCCAACACCAGTTTTGTCCTGTTAGTGCAGTAGTTATAGATGTTACATGTCCCCATCGCTAAAGTGGACTCCCAGGCAGTGAGCCAGAAACTGAATCTGAGCCTCAATCATCTTCAATAAGCACAATTCAATGTCAAGGTACTTGTTGGACCAGTGCATCTCATGTGTTCCCCCAGTCCCAAATACCCATTAGGAACAAAGGGATAATTGCAGACTTTACACTGACCCCCTGCTTACTATTTGGTGACCAGTCAAGTGAAAACATGCATGTGAGTGGCCGAATCACTTTTCTTTCTCTTGATGGTGGATTGCTACAAATATCTCAGCCACTGGTGAAAACAAGAGCGAGCTTGCATGTATTTAGCATCTTTCACATCCTCAGGTCACCCAAAAGCGTTTTACAGCCAATGAATTACTTTTGAAGTGTAGTCACTGCTGTTTTGTAGGCAAACTAAACAGCCAATTTGTACACAGCGAAGTCCCGCAAACAGCAATGAGATAATGACCAGTTAATCTATTTTAGATGGTGTTGGTAAATCTCAAACAGACACTAGTGGAACTGCTGCCGTGGGATTCCTGTGATGTAATGTGAAGTACAAGAAACTCAGGAACTTTTCATGTCATGTTAAAAAAATATATAAATTATATGATTAACCACAGAATGACACTGGGTACAGAGCTGCTTTTAAGTGCCACACACCAAGCAACTGTGGAGCAGAATTACTGAAACACTGGGCTCCTTGTGACCCAAAAATTGAAGCCCTTTAGATGAACACACAGCTACTAAAAACATTTTTGGGGCTTGACAAAATACTGCTCGAAAAATTTAGAAATATATACATCAGCTAAACATTGTGCCTGGAATTTCAGATGCTGTAAACACTTGCATAAATTTCCATAGTGGCGGTCACACCATTTGTATTTTGCAAAGCTCAGAGCTCAATTTTGCTGATGTAAAATTTTGTGATGAGAAATTTCTTCACTCAGAGGGTGGTGAACCTGTGGAATTTTCTACCACAGAAGGCTGTGGAGGCCAAGTCATTGAATATATTTAAGAAGGAGATAGATAGATTCCTAGACACAAAAGGCATCAAGGGGTATGGGGAGAGAGCGGGAATATGGTATTGAGATAGAGGATCAGCCATGATCATATTGAATGGCGGAGCAGGCTCGAAGGGCCGAATGACCTACTCCTGCTCCTATTTTTCTAAAAAAATGATTGATCTTTAAATCGCAGAACTCCTAATGTTTTTCAGCTGTTTCCAACCAGAATCAGCTCGAACAGTCCAAACGGCTTCATTAAATTTTTGCTGAGTATTTAAAATATCTCTAGGTTTATAATGTCAGTAAAATATCTCTAGGTTTATAATGTCAGTAAAATATCTCTCGGTTTATAATGCTGTTTCACTTACACTGCAATGTTGTCACTAGAATGTCAGTAAAATAGGACAGATATGTAAAGTTTTGACAACTATGCCCGCTTGAACTGTGAAACACCTAGCAGTACAAATACAAATCTTGTCTTCCCAAACATTGTATCAGGAGAGTACTTTTAGCTGTGTAATACCAGGTGAAGTACTGGTACTTACAGTCCTGTCAAGGGTGTTGGTATTGGATTAAGAGGCAGCACACAAGTATATTGTTCAACATTAAACCATATTGCTTAATTGAGACCCTTGCTATAGAATATTAGTAGCAATACACTAAATAAGTTGTCTCATGACAACACACAGCATTTTATACATATTTTGCTGGATAAAGAGATGGGTAACTGAATTATTATTGCTGTCCCTGTCATGGAGAAACTCTTCTCTCTCTCAAGCTCCTCACTGAAGGGATAAAATTGAATTCCAGCATTGTCTCTTTCGTATTATAGAGCTAAGGATTTAGAAAATAAGCTTCATCCCTTCATTTTAATCACATTTTGAGCATTAAGCAAACACTTTGGTTCTTCATCTGCATCACTTCCAGCTCGCTGGGGGTAGTGCTACATTTTATTTATTCTACAAATTGCAATCAAGAGGCAGAACAGAGACCCGAGACAGATTGATACTCTGCAGCTTTTTAAGAGAACAGTTCACAGATGGATATGGCAGGTTGACTCTGCTCCTGACAATCATCAAGGAATAATACCTGGGTTTGTTGCGGAAGCAAAAAGTACACACAGCAGTGGTGCGGCCAGACATAAAAGTAGGGGGAAGGAATGCAAAGTGGCAACAGTACACTTGCTGAAAAGCATCAACTGCAATCCGCCCATCCAAATGTCAGACTCAAAATGGAGCCAGGTCTCTTTTCTGGGTCTGAGTTTAACCTTTGGGTCAGACGCTTCAAGTAGAAATAAATACATTTGAAGGCGAGGGGGACCGTTACACGTGACGTTCGGTCACGGTGGAGCAACAATCCACAAAACAAGCAGAATACTGATTTGGTTAAAAGGTCAGCTGAGTATAAGTCAGAGGAGGCTGTACTGGAACCGACTGTGCTCTGATCAGACCTCATCTTGAGTATAGTGCCCAGTTTGGTCTCCAAGGCCAAAGGATGCATTCAAACTCCAGGGGGAGGTGCAGAGAGTAGCCATAAGGCTCATTTTTAACATCAGCAGACTAATCTACGGGGGAAGACTGGAACAACTGGGACTTCAGCCCTGAAAGAACCCGACGGAGAGGGGGCCTTACAGAAGTATGAACGATATTAAAAAGTATAGAAAAGGTAAATCCGAAACACTACTGCAAGGTAACGCACAACAGTAAGAGAAGGGAGCATAGGCTCAAACTGACAAAAGGCAAATTTAAGGCTGATTTGCCACAGAGTAATCAACACTTGGAATAGACTTCTAGGTAGGGAAGTGGAGGTGAAAATTTTAGAATCCTTTAAGAACCAATTGGATGCAGTTTTTCTTTTTGGACCGATGAACTAAGATGGGGCAAATAGCCTTCCCTATCTTATTACCTTGCAAAGTTTATTGTGCACCTTAGGAGTTTGAATTTAGATACACGTCTCACCTTTCCACTTGTGCATTTCTCATCCTTAGCAAACCACTGTTTAAAGTCACATTAGAAGATATGTTCTATTTCAATTGCTCCATATTTCACAGTAGTTGCATTTTGGCCCTAACACACAGTTTTGAGTGTGTTCTTTTCTTTGTCCCATTTCCTTTGCACCTCTAAGGAGGGATGGATGTACTGTCACCAGCAGC
Organism: Squalus acanthias; assembly: GCA_030390025.1. Lineage (NCBI taxonomy): Eukaryota > Metazoa > Chordata > Chondrichthyes > Squaliformes > Squalidae > Squalus > Squalus acanthias. The sequence continues at coordinate 13,477,881 of CM059442.1, read as the reverse complement.
AACCAGTTACATTTTAGATAGCATACCTACTGTAACCACTAAGGCAAAACACTCCAATGAGTAACAGAAATGGAAGTAGCAAATACCTACAATATTTTTTGAGGGGAAAAAAACCATCGACTTCCGTATTTCTCCCACTCCATGCAGAGGTGAACATAACCTCCATACCTTTAAATTGAGTGCATCAACTCCAGCAAAGGTAGAGAATGTAATTTAATACACAAATTGACAGTAATTGTTTAATCTCTGAAGTGTTGCAGTGGATTGAATTGCTGTTTCTTTGCTTCTGGTTATAGGCAATGGTCAGACTTTCTTTTTGGAATCTTGTAGTTTGTTACATGGATTTTATCCGACTATGATTGGGAAATGCTGCAAGTGTACGAATTAAAAGCACAAAACACACATGCACGCACAAACATTACTTTAAAAGATGGAGATCATCTCAATGGCACTTTTTATAAATAAAAAGAAAAAATGCACAGTACTAACCCATTAAGTATGCTGATTTTTCTTCAGATCAATAAAGCTTTGGCTGATGCATTTAAAATGCACCTCGAATGGATCTGACCCAGCATTTAGGTTTTAGGAAATACTCAATCTAGTTGGGCTACTGTAGGTGAAGCACTGCTGCAGGCTGTGCATGTACTTGCAGCGGAGATAGAAAGAAAAGGCTGCAAATCAGAAATGGAACAGAAAATGTTGGAAATACACAGCAGGCCCATCAGCATCTGTAAAGAGAAAAAGGTGGGTTAATGTTTCGGGTGTGGATCAGTCAGTTTTGACTGGGGTTCGATATCCAAAATGTTAACTTCAGTCAAAACGGACAATGATCCATACCCAAAACATTAACCCACCTTTTTCTCTTTACAGATGCTGATGGATCTGCCAACACTTTGTTATTATTTTGCACATATATATTCATAATTGATTAAATTTAAATGGGAGGGGAAAGAGGGAGAGTATCTTAAGAATTTTAGATTTTATGAGTGAAAATGAGTTGATGATGCTCCCATCTCCTTTAAAATGACTCCAGTTAGGTATAAATAAAAGGTTTAGGAGCAAGGGAGATAGGGAAAAAAAGGTTTATGGAGGGAGCAAAGAGTAGGAAAGAAAGGTTTTTAAAAAAAAAAGAAAAATCACATACATCCCTGAGAGAAGAACTCAATGACATATCTAAGGCTTACATTGCTGACGCCAAAACAAAATATGTCCTAGCCTATCACTAGTTTCAAATGCATATGCCAATGAGCTTGAGGCTTGTTGCAGCATGATCACCATCAGTCATAGCTTCCATCCTTGTAACAAGCAATCTTTAGTCTTACCTCCTCAGCAAATGAAACAATACATTTTACAGGTTTTTAAAAAAATAACTTTTTTTTTGGCTAGATATTAAACATCAAAGTAATAAATTTCTGCTTAAATTATAGTGCACAAGCCGGGATATAAGAATGTCTGCGCATCAGAATTTTGGAAGGCAACAGCACTTTCAAACAGTGAAAGTGTCCTAACAAAAGTTCTCTTTCCCCCTTAAAAGATTAGTAACAAGATCCGCTGTAAACGCTACATTCTTTCACCAGCAAGATCTTCTGTCCCACCATCATCTTTATAAAATAGGAGCATTTTTGCAGCGATTAATTTGAATAGCATAAATAACTGACATTAATTGGATAATAAGCTGTAGAGACAGCAGTTTGTGCAGAAGGCATGATTGCTTATATAACATTAATTTAGAATGGCATCTGTTGGTTTCCATTTCATGACTGATACAAGAGCTACATTTATAACTCGTGCACTAAATAACTGGTGCCGATCTGTCATCTGTTATTGTTGGTCGGAGTTTTACTGTAGCAAAAGGATTTCCTCCACTGAAACAGGAAAGAGAACAAAGTATGACATATTACTGACATAACTACAGCAATATTTCTCTACAACCACCAAGGAAACCTTCCTGCAAACATACTTCTTGCAGTTTTTTTTCACAGAACGTACACTGTGTGTTTGGAGCCCGAATATAAAATGGTGCAGGTTATATGCAAAAATCACAAATATTTTTGCAAAAGTTTTTGCATACATTTTGGGGAATTTTAACCTAAAAAAATGGGTGTGTTGCGGTCGTGTGAGAGGTTAAAGTGTTAGAAATTTGAATCCCGACTAGAACCCGCCTCCAACCTGCCCACTTCCAGTTTGAACGGAGACGGGATTGGGGGGGGGGGGGGGGGGGGGAGGTGGGGGGCAACCAACCCGCTGCCAGGAGGCGGTTCGTCCATTTAAATATTATAATGAGGCTGGAAGCCTCTGCTTTAACCTCCATTTTGAACTTAACTTTAGCTGGTAAGGTTTTACAGGTCTTGCGAAACCCACCAGCTAATGCAAGAATCCAGGAGGTACGCGCCTTTACTCTTACCTCCTGAATCCAGCATCACTGCCTAACCCACCCCCGTGCTGGTCCAGCCCCCGATCTTCACCCGACTCCCCACCCCCTGGTGCTCCTCTGGCCCCTGATACGCACCCGACCCCCCCACCTGTGCTGGTCCCGGCCCCCGAAACTCAATGACCAACCCCCCACCCCACCTCCGATCTTCACCTGACTCCCCCCTCCCCCCAATCTTCACCCAACTACCCCCTCTCCCCCCACCCACCCCACCCCTCCGGCCACCCCCCAGCCCCCACACAATCCCTCCCTCCTCTCTGCGGCCTAGTGTCACAGGCCTACTCACCCGGAGCCAGCCATCCTCTCAATCTGGCTGGCTGCGGGTGGGAAACAGAGGCTTCCCATGCAAATCAGGCCCTGCTGTTAAATTCGGCAAGGCCTGCAGGAAACCCGTTCTCCCGGGTTTCCTGACCGCTTCGGAGCCCCCCCCCCCCCCCGCCTTCCCCATTAAAATTCAGCCCAGTGCACCTGGGTTTCAGGGCTATTTTGGTATATATGTGTCCGATCTTGGCACTTATCTTTGTGCAGACTAAGGGAATTATAGCCTTGAAACAGGATTTCAATGGAAAGCTTAGTTTAAAGTTTTGTATCTCATGTCATACTGCAATCTTCTTGCTTTGTAGATTTATTCTATTTATGGGAATTAAAAACTTAAGGGGAAGGAAAGTTTGGGTGGGGGGATAGTTTCAAAGTATTAAACTCACTGTATAGTGAAAAAAATATATAACAATGCTCTTTAAAAAATCCCATCAATCTTTGTCACCTCCATAGAGATCTGCCACACAGGCTTCCTTTCTGCTCTGTGACATCATGGATAGGGAGGTGCTCAAGTGTCTTGAGTGCAGTTCCAATGAGCAATGTGGGCACTGGCTTCAGACCAGGGGGAGAGCAAGGCGTTGAGCGTGCACTAATGGGAACATTTTAAAGTCGTGGCAACATATCTCTTACCTGAGGAAAGGTGGTTTCATGATGCCATTCACCTCCGAACTCTGTAAAAGAAGGAAATGGAAGTTTGACTCTGCACATCAGAGAATAAAGGGAAGATGGTTTAAAAAAGTTAACTGCATGCATCGAGTTTACAATCCACGGCATTGGTACTGGTAGGCTGTTGCTGCTGTACCTATAAAGATGTAAAGAAAGAACTTGCACTTATATAGCACATTTCACAACCTCAGGACGTCCAAAAACGCTTTACAGCCAAAGAAGGTTTTTTGGAATTAATTGTTGACAACACACAAACCATATCGAGGATCTACAGCTGTTACTGATCTCCAAGTGACAGTATTAACTATTCGGAGGAAAAATTAACTCTGTGAAATTTAAATAGAATACTTAGCTTTCCCACTAGCTATGTGGATAAATGAACTGCCTGGTGTGGTACAGAGCAGGAAGGCCCCTGGTTTGTGCTGATCTCAGTCAGGGTAGAAAAAGGAGTGCTACAAGTTGTCCTTGGAACCTTTTGAGTTAGGCAGGAGTGTACAAAAGAATTTTAGCAGAACTCCCACTCCTCATCACTATTCAGTGACCCTTGCTGGAAAGTCTGCATCTGGACAGTAAGACCGTACCCCCGAATCCAAAAGCCTGCCAACATTCTCCGTCTAGACACACATGAAGAACAGCCACCTGGATGATGTACCAGAGGGCTGCCAAACCTTTTGGAAATATGCTTCAGTATGTTTCAGGAGGAGAGACAATATGGCGGGGCAGTGGTTCAAGAAGGTGGCTCACCACCACCTTCTCGAGGGCAATTAGGGATTGGCAATAAATGCCGGCCTTGCCAGTGATGCCCACATCCCAGGAACAAATTTAAAAAATAACCTGCAGGGAGCTCCTATCTAACCGAGGTTAACCTAGAAGAGATAAATAAATGGGAAGAGATAACTGGTGAAATACGCTGTAATTTCATTACTCAGATTTGTCTATCTGTAATTCTTTTAAAAAAATCAAAGAGTTACAGAAGAATTATGATTAACATATTTCTGACTTTTTTTATTGCTAAAACATCATTGTGGTGTACAGATGTAAATTACTGAAACTGACTGTTGGGGATTAGAATTAACATTACTGGAGGAAACTTTCAGAAACCCAGAAATGATTCATTTCCACTGTGGTCATTCAGTTCCCTCGGCCTAAGTCTGCAGCCCCAGTGATGTCATCGGGCTTTGCTGGTTAAATGCAAAATACTTTTTTTTAATTAAAAAGTACCCAAAATTAACAAAATCAAAAAGGATGCCAAATTATAAGATCTGATTTTTAAAACATATTTTCATTTTAATTGGATGGATAGGAAAAAATGCAGCTGTGGTAAAGAGTACTTTCTTTTGGTGAAAGTGGGTCAGATCATTCCTGCGCTGCATGCTCCAGTTATAAAATACAGAGATAGACTACTGCTTAAAGACAGTTCCCTTGCAGTACAGATTTCAATCACAGGAGGGCAACATTTAGTAGGAAAAACAGTTCACATAAATCAGCTTTCCGCAACACCAAGCAACAAATCCAGCTCCAGTTAACACCTGCTTTTCCACAGCAGCATCCTATAAGCTATGTTTTGCTACTTTTTAGCATAATAAAACACACAAGTATGGAAACATATAGCAAAAGAGCAAAGTCAATCCAGTACATTGAAAGATATATGGGTCAGTGTGTGAGATTGCCAAAGTCAGAGATCTTAAAAGTAAACAGACACTATCAACTAAAACATCCTAAAATACTCTTTCCACACATTGCTATGGAAGGAACTTCTACACACATGCAGTTCTTTCAAAGGCACAGTTGTACACCTCCCAAACCTGTGACCTCTACCACCTAGAAGGACAAGGACAGCAGGTGCATGGGAACACCACCACCTCCAAGTTCCCCTCCTAGTCACACACCATCCTGATATACATCACCATTCCTTCATTGTTGCTGGACCAAAATCCTGGAACTCCCTAACAGTACTGTGGGAGTACTTTCACCACATGGACTGCAGCGGTTCAAGACAAAGACCCACCACCGCCTTCTCAACTAGGGATGGGCAATAAATACTGGCCTTGCTAGCGACACCCACATCCCAAGAATTAATTAAAACAAACCTTGAAGCTTTATACATTTCTTTGCAGCATCATGACCTATGCCACATTTACTGATTTTATATGGGTTTAATAAATATTCTACACAAATGGTTGAAAAAAAAGACAGTAAATACCTCTTCATGTGTTTACTAAATAATATAAATTAAGGCCAAACTGAAACACATTTAAAGCGTAAGCACAAAGTAAAATCGCAATGGATCAGGTCAATGTTGAGAAACGATCAGGCAGGCTGTGAAAATCTTTATCTCATAAAAGTGCTTCTTGCTTTCCAAGATAATTGCCTGGACATCTAATTTCAAGATATGGCCTTAAAAAGTGGCCTCAGGTTTGGGAACATACAGTGGCAGAAGCTGCCACAAATTAATTAGCTGCAACATCCAAACGTTAATCGGCAAGAGAAAGAGGTGAGAAAGATCACTTACCTTGTTGGGTTGTCTTCATTCCTCAAAAAAGAAACATGCTCCACACAACACTGGAGTGAACTGGACGTTCAATTGTTCTGTGGAAACCACACAGTGGGTGGCATCTCTAATGATGTTTTCAAAGTCTTCGGTGGGTTGGGACCAGGCCCACAGGAGTTCGTGGCGAGACGTTCTCTGGCCCGGTCTGTGCTGAATCTCAAAAGAATGGTACTGTTGCTGGTCCCCATCCCAGCCTGTGGATGGACTGGGTTGGCTCCTGTCTGAGTGCCATTCCCATTTCTAATAGATGCTGTTGCAAATGGGAGTGCAGAGACACAGCCAAGCCAGGCGGTGGAACAAAGTTCTCCAAGTCATAGACCATGCGCCCGTGTCTGGAGCATCCACTGCAGTTGGCTGTCCTTGCCATAGTCTGAAGCCAAGAGTCCCATTGTTTGGACTTGATAAAGGAATCCAGGATTAGGGTCCTGAACGTTGTCCTTTCATACCTAAACTGCACCTGAAATATGACCATTGAATCAACAACTGGAGTGATGTGTAGCAGGTCGGCAGAACCATACTGGATTGGACAGATGTTGTTCAATTTGTCAGGTACCCCAGCTCAAATTCTCTTGATGGTGGTCCAAAGAAAACTGCTGTGTCACCTCCTGACCACCACCCCCCTCCACCCTGCTAAAAAGTCAAAGGCCAGAACAAAGGGCCCGCTCCAGATACAGGTATATCAAGTGACAATTTCAAGATTCTATCGCCTCAATGTTGAATTGTTTTTGCTCTTTGGTCAAAGAATGTACCGTCCTACACATCAATATCGTCCTTCAACGTTTTCTTGGGAGGGACTCTGTCCCAGATAGTAGCCAGAGTCTGAGCCAATTTCAGGATATTCCTGCATGGTGGAGCAAAAAGGGAATGCAAAGACTACGTCACTGCAGTGGAGATAATGGTAGTTACACCAGATCCAAATTCTCTAAGCAAAGCCTAGAGGATTCCAAAACCTGCACCAAAGGACTCCTGCTTTTCAAGTGTAGGAGCTGCAGAGGAGCCCATCCCAGCCCTTCCTTTGGGCACCCAGGGAGTTGTAGGGAATGCATAGAGGATAGACTAGAGGAGATGGGTCTGGTGGTAATGGTGGGGGTGAAAGACAACAGTCTACAGTAAATCAAAGAAGACCTGCATCCCTCCCCATGACACAAACCATCCTTAATAAAACAGCAACATCTAGACTGGAATTCCAATGCAAAAGCCATCAAAGGGTGCAATATTCCACACATCGCCAAGGGAAACTTCCAGATCACAATGGCCGACAGCTTCAGTTCTGTAGGCTGGGGAGGGAGGTCGGGGGCGGGAAAGAGAGCAAACAGAGGGTTCTTGCTGTCGATTGTTATCAAGTATAGACCTTGGGTGAGGGCGTGCTGAAATGCCCCCACATTCAAATAGCCTGTCAACACGCTCACAAATGAAGAATGACGAACCAGATGAGGTTTGAGAAGACAATCTGCTCTAATGGAACTATACACCAGCATGAGCGACCTTCAGGAAAAGGAGGATAGGAATTTTTAAAAATAATCCCCAGTAATGAGATATAGAAATATGGCAACTGATTTTTCAACAAAATAATTACATCTTCAATACAACATTCTTTAAATTAAATCCTGATATGTAATCAATCTATTTTTGGAAGGTACACTAGGTCAAAGTTTATACAAACATGCATGCTAGATAGATTGTGTGTTGTTTTTACAAAATCCAGTAAGGTGCAATAACTTTCAGGGAACACAGTGATCAATGCAGCAGTCTTTCAAATGGCGAAATTACAGAATTTAATGGCTTGGGGTCATGAGGAACTGGGTACCTTATTCCCATACTGCATGCCTTTCTACATTAAACATTAACTAGTAGCTTTATAATGTTGAAAAAGTTGGTTCTCATTTCAGACAGAGTCACCTGTTCATGTCACATGAATCTTCTGCTGAGCTGCTAGCTAGCGGCTGTGCCAAGCACTTCTTTTCAATTGCAATAAATCCTTAATGGATTGATAAAACAATTACAGGAAAAGGACATGTTGATCCAAATATCAAGACTCCAAGTTCCCAGCCTAATTGATCACTGCCACTTAATGTACCAGTTGCAGTTTTTACACATTTGTTTCTAATACCTTTTTAAATATTGAATTCTAGATTTGTGTGCCCAGCATTTACATCAAATTATATTGTATTATATAGAGTACATCCCAAAACAATGTAGGGGTGTCCCCTCTTCCAAAGATAGCTCACATATGTAGAATAATGCTTGTAAATCTTTTAGCAAAGTAAAATTGATATTTTTAGTGAAGTTTGCGTGCTCAAGGCGAGTAATGTCGGCACTTGGGAATACTTCTATTTTGGGCACTCAATGTCAGCATAAAGCATTTCTAGGTCATACAAGCTAACTCTCTTCTCATAAATATGCCTCAACTCCAGCCTCAAAAGATCACCTTTTCTACCAGTGAGAAATTCTATATTTCATGTACTAATCATCCTTCTCGGTGAGATTGCCAATGTGTGTCAAATTGTACTCTGGGACAACCAATCCCCAACACTTCAATCTACTCATTACTCCTTACTGAAAACATAGCCACAATTTTATCTACAACATGTATACAATTTATTTTGGCTAAATAAACATGTACTAGCATAGGGGAAATTTGTGTAAATCGAACTTTGAGCATTTTACACAAAAGTATATAATGGCAATATTTTTATAGATTTAGATTTACTAGTTGAAAAAAAAAACCATGTCAAAATAAGTGAAAGTAACTGGCTTTCTCCAGACCCCCAAAATAACAACCTTCTACATACTTTACTATAGCAGATTTATTTTTAATTCCACATGCAAGGGGTATGAATAATTTTAAGAAACGAAACCAAACACAAAGACTGGTTTAAAAATAATTATGTTGATAAAATCCAAACCTGGATTCCAATCATTTTATTCCCCAAAACAAATAGCAAGAGCTACAAAAAGGGAAAGAAACTTGCAAGGGATATCAAAATCAATACGAAGAATTTTTACAGTTACATTAGGAAAAAGAGGGCAGTCAGGAGCAATGTTGGCCCCATAAAAACTGAAAGTGGTGATATTGTCAATGACAATGGGGAAATGGTGGACATGTTGAATAATTACTTTGCATCAGTATTTACAGTAGAAAAAAAAAGGATAGCATGCCAGAAATCCCAAAGAAACTAATAGTGAATTGGGGACAGGGACTCAATAAAATTAACGCAAGTAATACAACAGTAATGAAGAAAATAATGGTACTTAAGAGTGACAAATCCCCAGGGCCAGATGGTTTCCATTCCAAGGTTTTAAAGGAAGTAGGTGAGCACATTGCAGATGCCCTATCTATAATCTTCCTAGATTCAGGAACCATCCCTCTAGATTGGAAAATTGCGCATGTCACTCCACTTTTTAAGAATGGTGAGAGAGGGAAACCAGGGAATTATAGACCAGTTAGCCTAACAACTTTGTCGGGAAATTGCTAGAGTCTATAGTTAAGGATAGGGTGACTAAACATCTTGAACATTTTCAGTTGATCAGAGAGAGCCAGCATGAATTTGTGAAAGGTAGGTCATGCCTGACAAACCTGATTGAATTTTTTGAGGAGGTGACCAAAGTAGTAGACAAGGGAATGTCTATGGATGTTATTTATATGGACTTCCAGAAGGCATTTGATAAAGTTCCACATAAGAGACTGTTATCTAAGGTACAAACCCACAGAATTGAGGGCAAATTATTGACCTGGTTAGGAAATTGGCTGAGCGGCAGGAGACAGAGAGTAGGGATAATGGGTACTCAAATTGGCAGAATGTGACTAGTGGTGTCCCGCAGGGATCTGTGTTGGGGCCTCAACTCTTCTCAATATTTATTAACGACTTAGATGATGGCATAGAAAGTCATATATCCAAATTTGCCGATGACACAAAGATAGGCGGCATTGTAGGCAGTGTAGATGAAAGCATAAAATTACAAAGAGATATTGATAGAGTAAGTGAATGGGCAAAACTGTGGCAAATGGATTTCAATGTAAGCAAATATGAGGTCATCCACTTTGGACCTAAAAAGGATAGAACAGTGTACTTTCTAAATGGTGAAAAGCTAAAAACAGTGGATGTCCAAAGAGACTTGGGGGTTCAGGTACATAGATCATTAAAATGTCATGAACAGGTACAGAAATAATCAAAAAGGCTAATAGAATGCTGGCCTTTATATCTTGAGGACTAGAGTACAATGGGGTAGAAGTTATGCTGCAGCTGTACAAAACCCTGGTTAGACCACACCTGGAGTACTGTGAGCAGTTCTGGGCACCACACCTTAGGAAGGATATATTGGCCTCGGAGGGAGTGCAGCGTAGGTTTACCAGAATGATACCCGGACTTCAAGGGTTAAGTTACGAGGAGAGATTATACAAATTAGGGTTGTATTCCCTAGAATTTAGAAGGTTAAGGGGTGATATGATCAAAGTTTTCAGGACATTAAGTGGAACAGATAGGGTAGATAGAGAGAAACTATTTCCACTGGTTGGGGATTCTAGGACTAGGGGGCATAGTGTAAAAATTAGAGCCAGCCCTTTCAGGAGTGAAATTAGGAAACACTTCTACACACAAAGGGTGGTAGAAGTTTGGAACTCTCTTCCACAAATGGCAATTGATGCTAGATCAATTGTTAATTTTAAATCGGAGATTGATAGCTTTTTGTTAACCAAAGGTATTAAGGGATATGGGCCAAAGGCGGGTATAGAGTTAGATCGCAGATCAGCCATGATCTCATTGAATGGCAGAACAGGTTCGAGTGGCTGAATGACCTTCTCCTGTTCCTATGTTCCAAAATCTAAATTCAGAATTCTTTTAAATACTGTTGTTTTTACTGGCATTCAGGGATTGTATGTTCCAATAAACAGGCTCCCTACCATTAAAGTACCAGTTTCAAACCATTCTCAATCTAGCATTATATGTAGGTAAAATCTGAATACTGCTATCTGTCCTATTTCAAATTTATACACAGTTTTACAGTCCTTGTTAATGTAGGAATTGTACAGTAAACTGTTATGAATGCAAACAAGCAAAATGTTATGATTGCTAGTTTATAGCAGTATTAAACAGTGGCACTTTTAAGCTCTATATGGCAGTTTTGGGCTTCATCAGAATGTTCTAAGTCACTGTCAGTACATTGGCAATAGCTGCATTAAACAGCTTTTAGGTCACAGTGATTGTGAAGAAGTGGATAGTAGCAATTAAAGAGACTTTGAAAATGGATGACTAGTGCATCAAAGGAAGAGTAAAGATATAAACCAATAAGCTCCTAGACAGCTCAGTGAGTTTTCCCAGTGAGTAGCTAAACCATATGAACCAGCAAGGTCCCATGTTTTGACCCTTAATTTTTACTGAGTTAGCTGATTGTGACTGAGACAGCCATAGGATGCTACAATTGGCCTCTGCTCTCCAGAGTTATGGAGGTGAAAGATGGGCTAGAGTTCCCATTCCAATTGCTATTGAGCCAACCCTGCTGGAAACGTCTGTGTGGATACCAGGCTCACAGACACTCAATGTTGAGGCTCCCATAGGAATAATGGGCAATTAGGTAAGGTGCAGTGCCCATGGAACTGTGCTCCAGTAACAAATCAATGCCTTCAGGACAGGAAGTGAGGAAATAAAGATGCAAACTAATAAAACTCAGTTACCAAGATATTGAGTACTTTCTTTGATCATTTCTTTTCTTAGTTTGATTGAAACAATGATGTAGGGCATTAATGGTAACATTGAGTATTGGGACATTGGCTAGTACATGCAATCCCATAAAGTGCTAATTCACTGTTCCCAGCCATGTAACAGAATGTGGTTTGGGGGTGGGGTGAGGGGGGGGGGGGGGTAAGTAAAGGGGAGAAAATAAAATAAAAATAGTTGAGTTACTGCCAGACCAATCTCACATACAGCTGGCTCACAGCAACACAGAGAGGCCTGGGAGCAGGTCACTCATCCTCCGTTGGTGCACGGCCCAAGGAATTCGGAAGAAAGTTGGAGGTATGGGGAAATGGTGTGTACGAAAGGCTGATATTTAGTAGATGAGAATCATATACATATAAATTCAAGTGTAGCCACTGACCAAATAATATTACCCATAATTACTCCCGGGTAACTTAAAACGCTAAGACTTGTTCAAAATGCAGCTGCAAAGACAGTCAAAAGCAGTTTTGACTAAGTTTTGATAACAAACAGCCACAGGCTGCGAGTGAAGGTTAAATTGCTGAATAACATATTATGATGCTAAGTAGAAATTAGAATTTGCTTAACAAAACTAATTGCAAAGATATTTAAAAAATAATTAGTATAAAGACATTAAATGAGAGAGATCATGGAGATAAGGTATTTATCTGGTAGATTAAAGTGAGATAGTCTGGATACCTCAAGACTCGTGAAACAGCGCTGATACGGGCTCTTGGTAGAAAGGCCTTGTACCAGGGAGGCAGGAAATGAAAGAGATATGGTAAATTCCAATGGGGTGAAAAACTATAAACAAGATAACAAGACAGTAGGATAGGGTTGACGGAAAAATACTGGAAAGGCGGGATGCTACCTTAGTCTGAGTGAGAATGGTATTTTGACCATTAGAACCAATTAAAAAAGGTGATTTTGTTAAAGACCATATATGGACACTGGCCTAACCAACTTTCGATAAGAAAAGGGTTAAAACCTCGATACTCAAAGAACAACTTTACACAACTTTACTGCGAGAACAAAGGAACAGACTTAAGACGATGTCATCTGTGTCCGAGAGGTTCCAGAGACCAAGGGCTGCGAGCTACTCGTTAAAACTATCGCCTTTTGTTAAGTATTGATTACGTTGTAAGATTAATAAATCTTGATCTATTGCTTAAACATACTGGCTGCTGCCTATTGGTGTCTTGCCCAAGAACTCTGAGATAATTTAAGATCTTACAGGTGGGTGTTATGGCTTCACAAATATGATAGAAACATAGAAGATAGGAGCAGGAGCAGGCCATTCAGCCCCTCGAGCCTGCTCCGCCATTCAATGAGATCATGGCTGATCATTCAAATTCAGTACCGTCCCTGCCTTCTCCCCATATCCCTTGATCCCTTTAGCTTTAAGAAATATATCTAACTCCTTCTTGAATATATTTAATGAATTGGCCTCTACTGCCTTCTGTGGTAGAGAATTCCACAGGTTCACCACTCTCTGGGTGAAGAAATTCCTCCTCATCTCAGTCCTAAATGGCTTACCCCTTATCCTTAGACTGTGACCCCTGGTTCTGGACTCCCCGGCCATCGGGAACATCCTTCCTGCATCTAGTCTGTCTAGTCCTGTTAGAATTTTATAAGTTTCAATGAGATCCCCTCTCATTCTTCTAAACTCCAGCGAGTATAAGCCCAATCGACCCAATCTCTCCTCATACGTCATTCCTGCCATCCCAGGTATCAGCCTGGTGAATCTTCGCTGCACTCCCTCCATGGTGTACATTATTCACCATTTGAGAACTGTTCAGCTGAGAACAGTACCATTCTTCAGTTGGCTACAGGGAAGTTCAACACCAGTCTAGGTGACTCACCTACTGACTTTACCTCCTTTTTCGAAGTACCTGGTCTCTGGCCAACACTTCTCCCAACAGTTTGGTAAAGACTGCAGTCACAAACCTGCTTTGCCACTAACCTTTTATTTTTTCCCCTTCACAAAACAGATGGTGTTTGCCATTTCAAGGGAACATACACTACCATAATTAATCATATCCAGAAGGGGGAACTTGCCTCAGTGCAAGTGGAAGTTATATTCTTTATGTTAACAGCAGTTATGAGAGAGAGAATTACAATTGTCAGATAGCAGGAATAGTTTTCATCACTTTCCTTTAGAATTACATTTGACTTAACCTTTTGAGAAGTCTAGTAAATTTAGATCAAAACGTTCAATAATTTTGTGCACTTCTCCAATTCTACTTTGTAATACACTGCCTTTCAAATTTTTCACGCTATTTGAGAGAAACATGCATAACTTGAAAGCTGCAAATCTGCAACAAGCTAATGACAATTAAGATAGAAATGGGATTTGGTAACTTTTCATTAAAAGCTTTAAAATAAGAAACGCCCTTTCTCTGGCTGGTTATTACTTATATAAAATTAAAAAATACATTTAAAGTCCTACTTTGATAACTTTTTGCTTTTACTAATATGGTATTTTACATTACATTTTCAATCTGTAGTCTGAATGTGAAATACCTTAATGCAGTTACTGAAAATAGCATAGGTAATGATCAGCTGCTACTTCTAATTATGAGAAGTCGCACAACACCAAGTTATAGTCCAACAGTTTTATTTGAAATCACAAGCTTTCGGAGCTGCTGCCCCTTCGTCAGATAATCATTGACATTTATATAAAGGTGGTACGTTTGGTCTTTGATGGGTACTTACTGAATTTGTAGTGTCTTGTTGGGGCATAATTCCTCTGCTTGGAGCACTGCTGAAAGAGTGGAATGATACTTCCTTGTTGTGATGTTTAACTGGCTCAGATACGTAATCTGGAGGAGGTAGGACAACATTTGACCTCTCTGCAAGATTCAAAATGCTGATACTCCGCACTGGAGCTGTGCTAAACCAAAGACAATAAAACAAAAGTTACAAGGTGCTGTTTTCCATTATTACTGGTGTACTATAAAAAAAGCAATTTGTGTAGAAAATGTTAAAACAATCACTTGGTTAAGTTTTAATTTACTATTGCTCTAATAGTCTAGCATAAAACAGTCATGCTATAATATATACAGGCCACAGAATTTCCCATCAATCAACTGGAGATTATTTTTTGATGATTTTGCCAGTAGTTCTTTTGTGTTAATGTCATTAAGTTCTAACACAGAACACATTAGCATAGTCAGTCATGGTTATGTAACTTACAGCACCTCATCTTTCGATCAGGCACTTTACAGCCTTCTGGACTCAACACAGAGTTCAACAATTTCAGACCATAACCTCTGCCCCTATTCTTTTTTTCCATTCATTTTATTTATTATTATTTTTTATTTTTTTTCTCTCCCCCACATGGCAGCTGTCTTTCATTCTGCCATTTACACTTCATCTAGAGCCATCTTTTGTTTCTTAACTTGTCCCATTACCATCTCCTTTTGCCTTGCACCATCTCTTAATGTCTCTTAATCTCTTCTGCCTTCCATGCTATCACAGACCTTCCCTTTTGTTCTTTCCTCCCCTCCCCCCTTTCCCTGCCCCTGCCCTTGCTTAAAACCCTGTTCGATATCCAGCTTTTTCCAGTTCTGACGAAGGGTCATCGACCTGAAACGTTAACTCTGTTTCTCTCTCCACAGATGCTGCCTGACCTGCTGAGTATTTCCAGCATGTTCTGTTTTTTGTCTTAACTAATGTTGGTTTTGTTATTAGTTTTTCTTTAGTTTGAATGCAGGGCCTGGTGTAATTTCAATGAAAAATTAACTCTGGTTGTTTCTGCTACTTAAACTGCTTTTTGTTGTACTATCCTTTGATTACTTGAGTTTCTCCCCACATCACAATCATCATTGTGCACTGTGAAATGGACCATATACTCAGGTGCATGTTATGTGCAAAATGTACAGTACATATATGGGGCAAAATCTTGAAAAATAAGACTAAACAAATATAACTCAGGAAACTTATAGAAAGTATAACTTAAATTATTATTGAAATTTCCAAGGAAGAATTAATTCCTGTAACTCCAAGTTGCAGAGTCAAACTACCATGGGGAGGTTGTCACATTGCTTCTGTATGTGACTTTCAATTGGAGCTTTGTCAACCTGATGTGCTGTCAAGTTAAACATTGTTTTCATATGTTCCTGAAGGAGGTCACACAAATTATCACAGAAAAAAAGAGACACAAATGATTGACATAGCAGCATAATGAAATGGATTTCTAATAGAGTCATATAGCACAGAAGGAGGCCATTTGGCCCATCGTGCCTGTGCCAGCTCTTTGAAAGAGCTATCCAATTAGTCCCACTCCCTTGCTCTTTCCCCACAGTCCTGTAAATGTTTTCCTTTTCAAGTATTTATCCAATTCCCTTTTGAAAGTCACTATTGAATCTGCTTCCACCACCCTTTCAGGCAGTGCATTCCAGATCACAACTCACTGCTTCTACTGCAGAACAGTTCTAGTTGGGTATTAAGTTGTTGAACCAAATTAAAACACACTCCTCAGGGAACTGGGTGGCACAAGAGGTTAGATGCTGGCCTTTTACCTCTGGGACTGATAGGATGAAAGTCTCCTTTGTCTGCAAGGGACATAATAGATGGGTTTGGGCAGGATGTCTTTGTAGCAAATGGAAAAGGTGTTACACTGGTGCAGTGTGACGCGGTTGCTCTTCTGAGATTGAGGCTGAGGCACAGTGTTGGGACTTCACTCTGTATTTGGCTGTGCTATACCCGAGCTGAGTTGCTTGATGCTGACACTGGTGCCCAGCACCACCTGTCACCTTGAGCACAAAGAAAATGATGAAAAAAAGAAAGTAACCCTCCCACACTGTTGTGCACCAGGAGTTACAAAAGACAGTGCATACAATGGATTACATTCTCAGAGAAACAACCAATAGAAAGAGAGACAATGTCTGTTACAATATAGTAGAAACCTGCAACTTGGATTGCCAAAAAAACTTACAAACCGATTTAAACTTTCATTGTCAATGGTTGGGATTCTGCCAAATTCCTTAGTATGACATAAAGCGATGTGAAGTTATCCATTGAGCTACATTGAGTGTGAAGCACAGAAAGAGGGCATTCGGCCCAACTGGCCTATGCCGGCATTTAGGACTCCACACGAGCCTCCTCCCATCCTACTTCATCTAACCCTATCAAACAGTTATCTTTCAACTGTTGCTTTTGACCTAGTAATTACATACTGAACAATTATGTTTGTTCAAGACTTCAACAAATTTGATTTTCCAGATGACATCAAACTGCAGGATTATAGTTTTGAGTGGTTTACATGGTTATCTAACTCCTAAAGCGTATCACAGCCTGAACACAATCCCAGTTTCCCCCACCCAAATATGAAATGTAGTTCTTTTCTTCCCCCCAATCCACCCCCCCCCCCCCACCCCAAGAGCTTTCAAGTTGGCTTTTAACTGTAGATTGCATCTTTATATCACCCACAAGGTCAGATAAAGTAAGCCAGTAATTATCAACATTTCCACTGAATTGCAGCGAACAGGCTGCAGCACAACTATGCAATTTTACTGACTGACTAAAATAAAGCCAGAAGAACAGACAAGCCTATGTCAGCCACGATCCACCTAAATACAAGTTGGAGATAGAGAAAGGGTTAAGATTTCCAGGTGCTCAAGAGAAGCATTCCTTTAAAATCAATGTCCTCATTAACTAGTATGAGCTGTATTATCTTCTGATGTTTGCGTACTCGGGAGATTAAAGCACAGAGACAGCTGAAATGTCCTTGACATGATTACTCATATTAAGCCAGCTCAGTCAAGCACCACCATTGTGACTTAATATTTTGGGTTGTATAGCACAGGTTTTCACACAGAGGTCCTAGAATGTTATTTCTGTTGTTGTACACTAATAAAACTATTTCTGCAATGACAGCACAGTTTTCCTTTGGATAGCTGGGACTGCAATAGAAAGGAAAAACGGGCAGGGTATATAATGGTCGGCCAATATGCTACTGCCTGTTTTGCATCCCTGTCGAAGATGAATTTTATCCCCACTATGTTACCCTAGTACATCAATAATAAATAAAAGCTCAAAAAACCTCCTCATATTTTTCTCATCACTACAGTCGTGAAAAAAACTGTTGTGATGAATTGTGCTCATCAAGAAGATTAGCACTGAAATTTCATCACTATACATTCTCAATGATTGTCAGCATTGAGATTTCAGGTACATCTCAGCAAGCTACAGAGTAGAGTTCCTACCATCCTGTCCCAATGTGCCATAGCTCTAAGCCTCCCTTCCCACTGCACCAATGTGACATTTCCATTTTCCACACCAGCCACCTATGTAGGCCATTCAGGACTGAGATGAGAAGAAATTTCTTCACACAGAGGGTGGTGAATCTTTGGAATTCTCTACCCCAGAGGGCTGTGGAGGCTCAGTCATTGGGTATAATCAAAACAGAAGTCGATAGATTTCTGACTAGTAAGGGCATCAAGGGATATGGCGATAGGGCCGGTGAATGGAGTTGAGGCAGAAGATCAGCCATGATCTCATTGAATGGCGGAGCAGGCTCGAAGGGCCTACTCCTGCTCCTATTTCTTATGTTCTCTCAGAAAGGTGTAAATCACCAGGATTCTGCCAGTGCTGCTCTATAACGGTTTGGCTGGAAGTGTACAACGGGTGACTCTTCCTTTGATTTGCTGTGTAGTATCTCCACTAACACTGAACTCAATGCATGGATACATGTCCAAAACCAACCCCGAAAACTACCACACATCAGGTTGCTCATTATATCACTGGTGATAGGCGACAGCACTGAACCTTAAAGTGGGTAAAATTGTTTCACAAAGTTATGACATACCAAGAGTGGAAAAAAATTGCTTAACTGACAAGGAGGAGAGGGAGAGAACACTCAGGATTGTGTACATTTACAAATTAAATTGAACAAAAATAAAAAAGTCAAAATATTTTCAGGCAGCTATTTTCAGTATAGATTTTATGCATTATGTCAATCACATTCTGAAACTGCAGACATGGATTTGTGACAAGGCATGCTCAGCGCTGTTCCAGTGTTACACAAATACATAAAAATTGATTTTCGAATTACATTACGAGCTATGATTATTCCAGTGGTTTATGCCTCCAGTAAAACATTGCTTGGACTACCCTTTAACAAAGACATCATGGGTCCAGCTATCCAAGTGTCAATCACATGGCAACCATAACAAATGCAAAGTACTAGTGCTTCTATTGCCCAGATTCAAATGATACCTTGATAACTATGCAGCACTCCCATCAAAAGTCAAATCCCTAGTTTACGCTTACAATGCAAACCTCACTCAGATATACTTAAAAAATCTATTTCAATGCAGAAAATAAAAGGTTTACATAAGCAAAACCCATTTGTGTCAGCCATGAGCCCCCGTTCGTTGGTTTATGAAAAATAAAGCACTACTTTATTTGTGATTCTCTGTATTTGGAAAGGTACATCTCCCCCATGGACTGGAATTTTCCCCAACAGAAAGTATTACAACACAATTCCCAGAAACTGAAAAATTGTTGAGTCATACTGATAAAGCATGAGATCTTGAAGGGCACTATATTTTAATTATAACATTGTATTTCACAATTTTAAAAAGTGCCAAAGGAAAACAAAGCATAAAGTTTCATAGAAGTAGCCACATGGAAGGAAAATGAAACTGGCCACCCATGGCACATACTTTATAAAGAGAGAGGTTAGAAATCCATGAAAGGGATATTGGTGGCATCTATACAGTGATTTTTGTGATGTCATAATTGCCTTGAAGAGGGTGCAGAGGAGATTTACCAGAATGGTACCAGGGATGAGGGACTTCAGTTATGTGGGGAGACTGGAGAAGCTGGGATTGCTCTCCTTGGAGTAGAGAAGGTTAAGGGGGGATTTGATAGACACGTTCAAAATTATGAGGGGTTTTGATAGAGTAGATGGGGAGAAACTGTTTCCACTGGCAGGAGGATCGATAACCAGAGAACATAAATTTAAGATAATTGGCAAAACATCTAGGAGGGAAAAATGAGGAAAATTACACAGCTGTTATGATCTGGAATGCACTGTCTGAAAAGGTGGTGGAAGCAGATTCAATAGTAACTTTCAAAAGGAATTTGGATATATACAGTACTTGAAAAGGAAACATTTGCAGGGGTAGGGGAAAAAGCGGGGGAGTGGGACTAATCAGATAGCTCTTGCAAAGAGCCGGCACATTCCGAATGGCCTCATTCCGTGTTGTATGATTCTCTCTTCGTGCTCACTAGAATGCCAAAGAAATATGGTAAACACCAGCAGTCCCTCACAACATTAAGTTATATATTATACCCTCTGATAAAGGATGCACTGTTTAAGGTTTCCTCACAACAGTATTACATAAAAACATACTTTACATGGCTCTGAAAACCAACATGAAGCTGAGCCTCATATGATGTTAAAGGTGCAAGCTACATTCTAGCTAGCTAAAATGCTATTGTGAAATTCAAGGTTCTGTTTTATCTAAACTTAGTGAAATAATCTGACTGTAGGAGTTACATGTTTTAAAGAACTACCTAAAATTCTGTAAGGAGTGTGACAAAGGAAGACCAATTTTTGTGTTGTATTAACTTTTTTTTTAAAGCTGAATTTAACTCAATACTTTAATGTTCAAATAATGGCATTTAAAAAATTCCAACATTGTTTACATGTTATGCAAGTTTGCTTTATCAAGTTAATTTGGCTAAATTTGCTTGAAGAGTTGTAATCAGATTTACTGGAATGCACAATCCAGAGAACACAGGAAGTTAGGTAATTTGTCCAGCATGACGGTATGTCTGAACTCTTTGCAATTATTGTTTCAGAAAAGTTTATTTAGAATTTTCAAATTAACCCATGACTAGACAGTCCAGAAGCCAATAGATCCTGATGCTGTTACTTCCCTTACTTTCCATGTGAGGTATCGTTAGGCTTGCACGATAGAGTTACTCATACTCATTGTGCCAATTATACCGACAGCAGTAGTAGTTAACCATCAAATGTGTTTCTGCCAAAACTCAAGATAGGTGGCTTGATGCCAGAGTAGCATTACGTTTGCTCCAGCATAGCCACTGCAGTCAGGACAGCATCCAGAAACCAGCATATGTCCTGATGTCGTAATGTTATATGATATGCACGTCAACGTGTACACAGGTGGGGGGAGGATGACATACACTGCATACTCCTGCTTTCTTAAGCTCAGAATGCACTGTGCATGCACAGTTATGCTACACATGCTACATGACATACATGCCTCCACATACACAGTGGAAATCTAAGTTTCAAAGAAACCCACATGGTTACAGACTGTGGGCAATTTAACAGTACCAATATGAGTGAGGCAGCATTACTTTGCACACCTCACTCTTATCAGTACAAGCATAACAAGGGGACAGAAGATCAAAATTTAAAGCCAGGAGGTTGGGTGAACTTCACTATAGCAGAACTAACTCTTCCTGTTCCACGTGGCAAGGGAGAGACTGATCCAGGAATGAGATAATGGAATAGAGCAGAACTATTCAGGTGAAATTCAGGGATCGGAGAAGGGAGCAGCATCCACGGTCCTCCTGCCTCTTTTGCTTTGTAAATTGGATTTCTGAACATAGAATCGTAGAATAGTACATCGCGTCTGCGCTGGCTCATTCGAAGAGCAATCCAGTTAGTCCCACTCCCCCGCTCTTTCCCCATATCCCTGCAATTTTCTCTCCTTCAAGTATTTATCCAATTCCCTTTTGAAATCTACTATTGAATCTGTATCCAACACCCTATCAGGCAGTGCATTCCAAATCCTAACCACTCGTTGCGTAAAAAAGTTTTTCCTCATGTCGCCTCTGGTTCTTTTGCCAATCACCTTAAATCTGTGCCCCCCCTCATTATCGACCCTTCAGCCATTGGAAACTTTATTTACTCTATCTAAACCCTTCATGATTTTAAACACCTCTATCAAATCTCCTCTTAGCCTTCTCTGCTCCAAGGAAAACATACCCAGCTTCTCCAGTCTATGCACGTAACTGTGATCCCTCATCCCTGGAACCATTCTAGTAAATCTCTTCTGTACCCTCTCCAAAGCCTTCATGTCCTTCCTAAAGCATGGTGCCCAAAATTGAACACAATACTTCAGATGGGTTGAACTAGTGTTTTTTGTAGGTCTAGCATAGCTTCCTGACTGTTGTACTCTCTGCCTCGATTTATAAAGCCCAGGATCCCATATGCTTTATTAACTGCTTTGTTAACCTGTCCTGCCACCTTTATAGATTTGTGCACAAGCTCTTCCCGGTCTCTGTTCTTGCATCCCCTTTAAAATTGTGCCATTTAGTATTTAGTAGGTCTCTCCTCATTCCTCCTACCAAAATGTATCACCTCACACTTCTCGGCATTGAATTTCATCTGCCATGCGTCCGCCCATTCCACCAGCCTATGTCTTCTTGAAGTCTATCACTATCCTCCTCACTGTTTACTACATTTCCAAGTTTCGTGTCACCTGCAAATTTAAAAATTGTGCCTTGTACCCCCAAGTCCAAGTCATTAGTGTACATCAAAAACATCAGTGGTCCTAGTACGGAGCCTTGGGGAAAGCCACTGTATACCTCCCTCCAGTCCGAAAAACAACCATTCACCACAACTTATCCAATTTTGTATCCATGCAGCTACTTCCCCTTTTATCCCATGTGCTTCAATTTTTCTAACAAGCCTTATATATGGTACTTTATCAAACGCCTTTTGAAAGTCCATATACACAACATCAACTGCACTACTTTCATCCACCCAGAAGAAAAACGTAATCACTGCCTTTCAGGCAAAGCAGCGGCAGGCAGCGTAGTTGATCAGTACGGGGATTGAACTCGCGACCTTGGCGTTATTAGCATCACACTAACTATCTGAGCTGACCAGCCCACGCAGGGGTAACTTCAATAAAACTTTTAGGTTTAGCAATTGCAATGTATCCCAGCTTGCTACACAGCTATCAGAAATGTGCACTTAAAGGCTAGACCAAAAGAAAATCTCTAAAATCTGATTCCATTTTCAAGCCTAGTTCCAATTTCAACAGCCCCCTTCCCCCCCTACCTCAGAACAAGGACCATGCTGGAGAGATGCACTTCAACCTCCGGACCAAAGAAAATCACACCTACAACAGTAAAGCCAAAACAACATTAGAAATATAATATTGTTGGCAACTGCAACACATGTATGATTATTATAGATCAGGCCCAGCTGTGAAGGTCATCTGCAAACTAATTGTAATTACACACGATTGGTCATTGTGTATAGTGTATGGTTCTCAGCCATGGCTCAGTTGGTAGCACTCTCGCCTCGGAGTCAGAAGATTGTGGGTTCAAGTCCCAATCCAGAGACTTTGAGCACAAAAATCTAGGCTGACACTCCAGTGCAGTACTGAGGGAGTGCTGCACTGTCGGAATTGCCATCTTTCAGATGAGACGTTAAACCGAGGCTCCATCTGCTCTCTCAGGTGGACGTAAAAGATCCCACGGCACTATTCTGCAGAAGAGCAGGGAAGTTCGCCCCGGTGTCCTAGCTAATATTTATCGCTCAATCAACATCACTGAAACAGATTATCTGGTCATTATTACATTGCTGTTTGTGGGAGCTTGCTGTGCACAAATTGGCTGGTTCCTACATTACAACAGTGACTACACTTCAAAAAGGACTTCATTGGCTGTAAAGCACTTTGGGACATCCTAAGGTCATGAAAGGCACAAATTATTCTTTCTTGTACAGAATTAAAGTAATGTATAATAACATACAGCAGCTCAAAAACTGCAAATAAAAAACCCCCAAAACACATAAATTAAAACCAATATTTTGCAAGTTTTCTGAATTGCTTCACATTTTTGAAATGATTAGTTAACAATTAAGAATTAAAAAAAAATTTTTAAATAGCACAAATTGACAAAATGATAATGACCTGATCAACCTGTTGCATAAACACACATGTAAATTTAAAATGTTCTTGAGCACAAATTTTAGATATTACTGTATCCATTACTGTACTTCCATTCCTGTTGAAACATCATCTACATTCCAGCTGACCTAGAATTTATTCATTATATCTATAATACAGAAACGTGGCTGTGCTAGACTTTGCCACAATTAATTGTAACAGGCGTCTCTCTTATTTAAATACAAAACAGCAGGTATGACATTATAATTTCAGGAACTGGTTTAGCAACTCATTACAAGGCAGGCATGTAGTGAAACAGGAATAATATAGTTAACAGCACCTCATCTTTCGATTAGGCACTTTACAGCCTTCTGGATTCAACATAGAGTTCAACAATTTCAGACCATAACCTCTGCCCCTATTTATTTTTCCATTTTTTTTTCTCTCTCTCTCACATGGCAGCTGTCGATCATTCTGCCATTGCCATTTACACTTCTAGAGTTATCTTTTGTTTCTTAACATGTCCCATTACCATCCCCTTTTGCCTTGCACCATCATCCCTTTTGTCTCTTAATCTCTCCTATCACGGACCTTCCCTTTTGTTCTTTCCTCCCCTCCCCGCTTTCCCTGCCCCTACACTTGCTTAAAAACCGGTTCCATCTCCAACTTTTTCCAGTTCTGACGAAGGGTCATCGACCTGAAACGTTAACTCTGTTTCTCTCTCCACAAATGCTGCCTGACCTGCTGAGTATTTCCAGCATTTTCTGTTTTTATTTCAGATTTCCAGCATCTGCAGTATTTTGCTTTTGTAATAATATATTTAAGTTAGTTTATACACCTACAACAGTTTTGCACAATCATATTTATTACTGATTCAATGAATGTGAAAGTTGTTGGCTTATACAAAGAGGGAGTCTTGCTGTCAGCATTCCTTTTAAATTACAAAGGATTACACAATACCATGCTTAACAAATGTTTTTGTTATGTACAGGGCCTTGGTGAGACCACACCTTGAGTATTGTGTGCAGTTTTGGTCGCCATGGAGGGAGTTCAGCGAAGATTCACAAGGCTGATACCTGGGATGGCAGGAATGAAATATGAGGAGAGATTGGGTCGATTGGGCTTATACTCGCTGGAGTATAGAAGAATGAGAGCGGATCTCATCGAAACATAAAATTCTGACATGTCTGGACAAACTAGATGCAGGAAGAATGTTCCCGATGGTCGGAGAGTCCAGAACCAGGGGTCATAATCTAAGGATAAGGGGTAAGCCATTTAGGACAGAAATGAGGAAGAATTTCTTCACCCTGAGAGTGGTGAACCTGTGGAATTCTCTACCACAGAAGGTAGTTGAGGCCAAGTCATTAAATATATTCAAGAATGAGTTAGATATATTTCTTAAAGCTAAAGGTATCAAGGGATATGGGGAGAAGGCAGGTACAGGGCACTGAGTTTGGATGATCAGCCATGATCTCATCGAATGGCGGAGCAGGCTCGAGGGGCCGAATGGCCTACTCCTGCTCCTATCTTCTATGTTTCTATGTGAATAATAATCCTCCTACCATCAGAGAGGAGCATGAAGGAGCCCCTGATACCCTATGCACTTTGCTATTAACAGCAGTTCCGTCACTGAAAGCAAACAGGGTGGTGCTAGTGTGGGAGAGTGCACGCTACCAAGAGGTGATGCTTGCCCATGTTTGTGACAGCATCCTGCACAGACCAGTGAAACAATTGTCAGTTTCACTCCCACCAGCCTGTATGCATCAACCTTTAGAGCAACAACCCTGCGTGCAT
This sequence comes from Squalus acanthias, assembly GCA_030390025.1. Classification (NCBI taxonomy): domain Eukaryota; kingdom Metazoa; phylum Chordata; class Chondrichthyes; order Squaliformes; family Squalidae; genus Squalus; species Squalus acanthias. The sequence goes on along the minus strand of CM059442.1, from coordinate 13,452,540 downwards.
GCAGTTAATGATTAATTTGTTTATATTTGGAGCTGATGCTGTACAAATCAGCCTGCAATATAAACAGGACAGTTTCTACAGCAGACATTGTAGTAGTTCTGCAATGTAATAACATATTTAGACTACACAGAACTGCTTTTGGTTTACATAGTGAGATGATTCCAGAGCACTAGCAGCAACACAAAAACAACTGCACAAGCTGGAGTAATTTACCTTCACTGGATCCTCCCTTTTTGAGTTGCACCTATACTCCTGACATGTGACACCAATATGAAAACAATAGTCATAGCAGAGTTTAGCATGTGCAAAACCAGTACTTTTCTTTATCTGGTAAGATGCAGCCAACGCCCATTATTATTCTTTCTACTCGCACAGCCTCGGTGCTGTGGTAGTAATCTGTTGTTTGAAAGCTGTGATTGCGACTTTAGCTTTTTAAAACCTTATAGTACAAAAAGTGCTATAAATAGCAATTCAAACATTTGATTATTAAAGAGACACATGAGAATTTGTCACCAATGTAGCAATTGAAAGATTTTAATACTACAGTTGCTGCAAGATGCATTACCTGGGTGCAGGCGACATATCTGGACCTTGTTCTAATGGCCTGGTGTAGGAGGTTGGAAACCAGCCTCTCCTGTACAAGAAGCAAAAATGTATGTTGTAATTAAACTAGGACATTAATATCCTGCAAACATTGCCAACGGATTTGACATTCTTCTGTACAGTTTTCAAGAACAGCTTTAGAAGAACTTGAGAGAACATTATTCACCGTTTGAAGTTTTTGGCATTTACATGTATTGTACAGCATTCCAAATCTGAACTGGTCTCAAAATTTGAACAGCAAGAAATCTTTTCACTTTACTTTGACTAAATTTGGCTCTGGAATGGCCTGTCCTATTTAAAATAGCCCCATGGATTTACAGAGGGATAGTTTACTAGTTTTGCTCCTTTCTGTGCATGGGCTATTGCTAAATTGCAATAAACGTGTCCCCTCAGGTAGGCTGTTGGCAACAAGATTGCCTTAGTGGCTACGAGCAACTCCAGTAAATATTTTTATTTATACTTAGGATCCAGTGAACTCTAGAGATCTCTGGAGGCCCTCCAGCCTCTTCCTACTTGCAACCAGCCAATTTGATTTTCATAATTTGACCCACACAAAATTATGGGAGATATGAATGCAAAACTTGAAATTATCCAACTGTTCATTCTTGCTAATTCAATCCATAAGGACTTTCATTTCTGCTTTAGAAAAAAAGACAATTTTATAGTCTACAGTTAGAAACCAAGGCCCCGATATTTATGGGGAAGGAGTTTCGGGAAGGGGGGTGGGGGGGGGGGGGGGGGGGAGTCGTAGCGGCTGGAAAATGCGGGTAACACGGAGGCCCTGTCAAATTTAACATTGGGGTTAGAAGATCGCAGACCGGGGAGGACATCGGGGGTGGGGAGGCCAGGGAGGACATCGTAGGATGGGTGGGTTGTGGGGTAGATCACAGGTCGGGGGGGTGGAGGTAATGGAGGAGCATCGGATTGCAGGGAGGAGTGTCCGATCATGGGAAGAGGGAGGCAGGTTAGCTGTGGGGGGGCCAGGGGGAAGCACTCGTGCTCCTCCTGACCCACAAGCAGTGCTGGAAGGTACTTACCTGCTGGATCCAGCCGTTCTCGCCTCCCTTCAGCTGCCCAGGTTTCCCGTGCTCTAGGAAATTTGGCCCACAGCCATTAAATTTAAAACTGTGCTAGAATTTGAGGCACGCAGCCTCATTAACATATTTAAATGAGGGACCCACCTCTGGAGGGCAGTTAGTAATCCGCACCCCGAACTGCCTCCGTTAAAACCGGAAGTGGAGGCAGATTGGGGGTCAGGTTTCAGATTTTTGAATTAGTAACCACCATCCCCTCCCACCCCACCTTCTGCTCCCGCCCGTCACCATCCCCTCCCTCCCACCCCACCTTCTGCTCCCGCCCGTCACCATCCCCTCCCACCCCACCTTCTGCTCCCGCCCGTCACCATCCCCCTCCCACCCCACCTTCTGCTCCCGCCCGTCACCATCCCCTCCCACCCACCCACCCCACCTTCTGCTCCCACCTGTCACCATCCCCTCCCACCCACCCACCCCACCTTCTGCTCCCGCCCGTCACCATCCCCTCCCACCCACCCACCCCACCTTCTGCTCCCGCCCGTCACCATCCCCCTCCCACCCCACCTTCTGCTCCCGCCCGTCACCATCCCCTCCCTCCCACCCCACCTTCTGCTCCCGCCCGTCACCATCCCCTCCCACCCCACCTTCTGCTCCCGCCCGTCACCATCCCCTCCCACCCCACCTTCTGCTCCCGCCCATCACCATCCCCCTCCCACCCCACCTTCTGCTCCCGCCCGTCACCATCCCCTCCCACCCACCCACCCCACCTTCTGCTCCCACCTGTCACCATCCCCCTCTCTCCCACCCACCCCACCTTCTGCTCCCGCCCGTCACCATCCCCTCCCACCCACCCACCCCACCTTCTGCTCCCACCTGTCACCATCCCCCTCCCTCCCACCCACCCCACCTTCTGCTCCCGCCCGTCACCATCCCCCTCCCACCCCACCTTCTGCTCCCGCCCGTCACCATCCCCCTCCCACCCACCCACCCCACCTTCTGCTCCCGCCCGTCACCATCCCCCTCCCTCCCACCCACCCCACCTTCTGCTCCCGCCCGTCACCATCCCCCTCCCACCCCACCTTCTGCTCCCGCCCGTCACCATCCCCCTCCCACCCCACCTTCTGCTCCCGCCCGTCACCATCCCCCTCCCACCCCACCTTCTGCTCCCGCCCGTCACCATCCCCCTCCCACCCCACCTTCTGCTCCCGCCCGTCACCATCCCCCTCCCACCCCACCTTCTGCTCCCGCCTGTCACCATTACCCTCCCTCCCACCCACCCCACCTTCTGCTCCCGCCCGTCACCATCCCCTCCCACCCCACCCCACCTTCTGCTCCCGTCCGTCACCATCCCCTCCCTCCCACCCCACCCCACCTTCTGCTCCCGCCCGTCACCACCCCTCCCACCCACCCCACCTTCTGCTCCCGCCTGTCACCATCCCCCTCCCACCCACCCACCCCACCTTCTGCTCCCGCCTGTCACCATCCCCTCCCACCCACCCCACCTTCTGCTCCCGCCTGTCACCATCCCCCTCCCACCCACCCCACCTTCTGCTCCCGCCCGTCACCATCCCCTCCCACCCCACCCCACCTTCTGCTCCCGCCCGTCACCATCCCCCTCCCTCCCACCCACCCCACCTTCTGCTCCCGCCCGTCACCATCCCCTCCCACCCACCCCACTTGCTGCTCCCGCCCGTCACCATCCCCTCCCACCCCACCTTCTGCTCCCGCCCGTCACCATCCCCTCCCACCCACCCCACCTTCTGCTCCCGCCCGTCACCATCCCCCTCCCACCCCACCCCACCTTCTGCTCCCGCCCGTCACCATCCCCCTCCCACCCCACCCTCTGCTCCCGCCCGTCACCATCCCCCTCCCACCCACCCCACCTTCTGCTCCCGCCCGTCACCATCCCCTCCCACCCACCCACCCCACCCCACCTTCTGCTCCCGCCCGTCACCATCCCCTCCCACCCTCCCCACCTTCTGCTCCCGCCCGTCACCATCCCCTCCCACCCACCCCACCTTCTGCTCCCGCCCATCACCATCCGCCTCCCACCCACCCCACCCCACCTTCTGCTCCCGCCCGTCCTGTGGTTAAAATCCCCCCCCAAGCTCTGACTGCTATGATCCTTTTGTTATTGCAGCAATACTTATTGATAGTAAACTGATTCTCAGAGCATAAACACGAGCCTCTGGAATTCTACAAATTCTAATGCAACAGGAGGTAACAGAGGATAGTGGATGGCTGTCAGTGAATTACAAAACAGCAATCCAATAGAAGAGTTCCAATAACATCAGAAACCACAAGAGTGAAGCTTGAACAGGTTGTTAGTCATCTGAAACTTAAGGACTAGATTATCATTCAGCAAGCCAATGAAAATCATCCAGTATTATAAACAATATTTAGATTGCATTCAGTATCCATTACATTAGTTTGACAGTCAATTCCTTTGATGTTGCAGGTGTTTGAATGTAGCGCTGTGTGACACAGACGTCCTAAAGGGCGATTATGAATAGTGAATTACAGAAAAATTCACAATCTGTTTTTCCCACATTGTACCATCAATTCAGCACACATTGCTGCGCACCAATAGGAATTGCATATACACAATGAACATCACTGAAACCCAAAACTTAACCGTATTGATCAGGTTTAGGCAGGAACAATAAACTGATTTTCAAAAATTATGTTCATTTGATCTGTGCCAGTCAATTTTTTTTGTAGCAAGCATGCAATTCTGTGATAAATGTTCAGTGGTTCTGCATTAAGAAAATAGATTGGTCATTGTCGCTGGGTCAAAATCCTCCCTACCTAACAGCATAGTGGGAGTACTTTCACCACATTGACTGCAGTGGTTCAAGGCGGCGGCTGACCACCAGTTTCGCAGGGCAACTAAGGATGGGCAATAATTGCTGGCCTTGCCAGTAACGCCCACATTCAAAGAATGAATAATTAAAAAAAGCCCAATTCTTTCAGTAGCCCATTATTATATTTGGTAAATACCACCTTGAAGTCATGATTGATGTTAGCCTGAAGCAAAAAAGATTGAACTGAATGGCCAAGAAAATGAAGGTATTCTGCATAAAGTTACACAGTCAAATGCAGTTAAAATGTTAGTGAAACAATAAAAAAAAATATATGCAATGGTGTAAGAAAATTATTTTTTAAAAATCCTCAAGGGCAAAAGGTGTTTTCCAGTTATATATTTAAAATAAGTTTGGTGGACCTCATGAATTATAAATTGTGTTTACTCTCATGCGCGCAAGCCACGAGATGTCATCACTGTAATACATTATTCATTGCACTTCCTGTTTATACTTGATTGTAGTACATCATTAATGACCAAGTAAGCCTGAACAGAAAATAATTTGTTGCAGAGCTTACTGCTCAATAAATGCAGTGAGAGTTTTGTACAGTTTTTTAATTACTGCCAAAAAAGTTAGAGGCATATTTTCTCTCCATTGACCATGTATGTGGGAAAATTCCATTCTTATTTTATAGCCTGTGGACTCATTGGTAACCTTGCTAATGCAGAGTGATTGCCCTTTTTACATTAAAACACAAAAAATTAGAAAACTAATGAACAATAGCATAACTAAACTCATCTTGAACTGTAGTTACTTTAATCCATGTTCACCGAGGACAATTTGCCACTTTATCTATCACCTAAGCATATTAGAATAGTCATAACTCAGAGACTAGGCTACTTTGTACACCAGCAAGAAAACATGAAGAAGATGGCACTGTCACTTTTTGCTTCTGTAGATGACTTGCAGTGCAGCTTGCCCAAGAATGAATGAGTAAAAAAAAGTGAACACAGCAAGCTGCAATTCAATGAAGTCAGTCTTCTTACAACTCAAACTATTAATGTGGAGATTTAAAACAAGTCATAATTACTCTGATTCTAATTGAACATCATTTATTCCAGCAAGACTAGAGAACACATTCCCCTCCCCCAGTACAGAGGTGGAACAGAATGCTATTTATGCTATGTTGATTTTTATTTTAAATTAGAATTAGACACACTGGGACCAAAATTCCTGGGTTACCAGAAGGCAACAGGAATTTGGGGCATAACCTGGATCCACCAGCTTTCTGCCCCATTTCTGATCTGTTCTAAATTCCAGTTGGAGTGGGGTAGGGGTATGGCGGGCAGACGAGTCTTCTGCCTGCTCCCCTTCTTTCTAGTAGAGACTTTTGGGGCGTGTCTGGGGGGCCCCCAAGGATACCCCAGGGATTCCAGCCAGCAAACCCTCCAATACACTCACTGGAATCTAGACCAGCTGAGGGGGAATCGATTACCTTTGAAATGCTGGCCCTGTGCTCCCTTCAGAGAATTCTTAAAAAAAATAAAGCTTGCCCGTTATCTTTGGCCATTCCTGGGTCTTGGGGTTCCTTTACTTAAGTGGCTGGGTGGCACTCCAACGACTGCAGACATAACGGGGTGGGAGCCTCTCATGTACCTGTACAGGTGTGAACCACTTGCCTCAGTTATGGAAATTTGAGACAGGGTCAACATCAACGTTCCCCCTAAGCTGCATGGGTGCGCATCAATCGGGAGGTCCCGCGCAGGCCGCTCACCATTAGAAAAGATACTGTGCATAGCGGCCACACAGCAAATTTAAAGGGACCGCACACCAAAAATAAAAATTAGAGGGAACATTGGTCAACATCAGTGGCCATCAGCTACTGGGTGTTCTGGGACCCTCGGATTTGGGACTATTGAGTTGGGAGCTGGATTGAAGGTTGGAAGAGAACAAGCTGAAATAGCCATTACATAGTTCATCTGAAGTGAGATGGTGGTCTACAAAACTTAATGCAGTTTTAAAAGCATATTTGCATTTTTTACACTTTTGTCCTTTAACACAATTTATATACATGTGTTCTAATAAATTAATGCATCTAATATTTTTCATTAGGTAAAGTTATCAAGGGATATGGAGCCAAGACGAGTAGATGGACTTGAGACACAGGCATGATCTAATTGAATGGCGAAGCAGACTTGAGGGGCTGAATGGCCTACTCCTGTTCCTAATGTGATACAAGTACAATATTTCTTACTTTATAATGATTTCAAAGACAAATGGGACTCACATTTTGGTCATGTCATGTTCTCCATACAGCCAGCCATCTTTTTCCTCTGGTATAAGAAGTGTTAGCACATCACCTTCTGCGAAGCTCAACATATTCTTGTTATTTCCTGCAGTGTGTGGAAAAATGCTTTTCACCTTTGGCCTCTGAACCATATTCAGTCCAGTTGCAACAGAAATGGATCTTGATAGATTGATGTCCTCTGTGGAAAGGTAAATCCTATTCATTACTTCATGATCTCAACATTCATATTATCTACACCTGAATACGTCTACGAATGCCACAATTACAACATAGGGCAAATACAAATTCTAAATGTCACATTTGGGAAGTTAAAAGCAGTCAAGTAGCTTTCTGTATCGTGTATAGGCTGCAATTTATTCAATTATTAGTCTATAATTATATAAAGTTTTACCATAACATTTAAAAGGTAACAACATAGGAATGAGGAAAGTACAGATTCAGAACTCAAAGATTGTCCTGCCATATACATCCACTATCTGTTGAATCAAAGAAATAACCCAATTCCATTATGAGCATTTCCAAGAGTCATAAAGTGCTGTATTAAGTGGCAGTCTGCACTATAAACCCATAACCCAGTTAGTTATTTCTTTAGTTTTGCTCTTATGCTTTCTTCAACACATAATTATGCCCTCTAGGACTCTATGCTGATTTGCTACAAATTATCTCCATTGCCTCCAGCATTGTGAAAGTTTGAATTGCATCCATCCACTTTAACCTCTTCTCCATCGAAAGCAGAATTAGCTTCTTCAGTTACCTAAGAGTGCAAGTTAGGTCTCTTTTTATAATCAGATTTAATTACAAAAACAGAATTCAAGCAAATGCTCACTGCCAAGAGATAATCTCACTTTACTTCATACTGGCTGAAATAACTTCTGTTGGTGCAAAACCCATTTTTAAACCCCCAAAAAATCAAAATCTATTATGCTTATTGAACCAGCACATATTCAATTTCTAAAGACTTATCGATCAACACTTTTCAAATCACTAAAAATCTCACTGGTAGTTAAAGGCTGGTAAATAGTGGTCTATGCACGTGTTTGAATATGTGTGCGTGGAGCTTTGCCTTCTTCCATTCTATTGTGAAACTGACAGGCAGTATAACCAGAACTCCTTGCTCACATCACTCTTAGAAACCTGAATTGTATTAAGAAAGGATCAATTTAGGCAACATTACTTGGATTGTACTGAAACCTTACACTTAGCGAACACTTGTTAAATTCCATTCCTTACCTAATGCATCAGTGTTTCTCTCAATGGAAGCCATGCGTTGAGCAGTTGGGTTGTTGAACATATCTGGCAGAGGACTTTTGTGAATTCTTCCAGGAGGAGCTGGTGGTATTTTTAAATTATTCTGTAATGTAGAGTCATGTGCCTAGGAAACCATTTTATTATTATTGGTTTGTTCACATACAATGGTTTGGTATGTTATAATTAAGTAACTTCTGGGTTGCAGTTTCTTTCTTTCTTTCAGTTGTGTTTAAAAACAAAGGCCTGATTTAGCTCTTATTGAAGTTAGGAACCAGGTCACCAGGTTCTTGGGCACTAGAATGTGAACAAGCTGATATGTACCCATATTAAATAATTGAGATAAATCTAATCTGCGTAACAGCAGACTCATCAGCCTTGCATCAATAACTGGAAAAATAATTGATTAATTGTTAGCAGCATACATGATAATCTAGTACAGGTATTATCTAGCCAACACCACTTCATAAGGGGAAGATCCTGCCCGACTAGCCTCTTGGACTTTTTTGAGAAAACACATGAACATGGCGTACTTAGATTTCTAGGAAGCCTTCAGTGAAGTTCCTCACAAAAGGCTGAAAGTAGTGGGAATTCAAGGAAAAACCTGGATGTGGATAAGAAATTTACAGAAGAAAAATAAACAGCGGGTACTTGTTAGGGACTTATGTACCAAGCGGAGTGCCCCTAGGCAGGTGAAAAGGCAGAGAGGCTTAGGGAGGTAATTTCAGGGTGTAGGGCCTAGACGGCTGAAGGCACGGTCGTCAATGGTGGGGCAAAGGGGCGGGGATACACAGGAGATCAAAGTTGGAGGAACGCCAAGTTCTTGGAGGCTTGTAGGGCTGAGGGAGGTTACACAGAGGGGCGAGGCCATGGAGGGATTTAAGCACGAGGTTGAGGCACTTGAGGGACTGGACACCAATGTAGGTCAGCGAGCACAGCGGTGATGGGTGATTGGGACTTAATGCAAAGAAATACCAGAAATGAAAAGAAAAACAAAAAAAAAATATATTGATATCTGTAGACAAAGTATAAAATAGAGTACAAAGTACAGAATTTCTCATTCTTCAATGACCCTGCTATTTTCCAACAGCTGCAACTTCTTTTTTTACTTTTAGACCTTCTAGTGTTCCAGGCAAACAAAACTTTCATAGGAGTTTTCTAAACAAACCATGTGACTCATCATTTAAAGATCAGCCTTCTGCCCCGTCTATACTGCCACACTTTCTCACAAGTCCTACATCATATACAGCAATTACACTGACGTGCTTTTCTAACATCCACTAGAAAGGTTTGATCAAATATTTGTTTTGAACTAATATTTTCCCATGAGAATTCTACCCGTCATTCAACTCAATAACCTGTCCCAATTACAGAAAAGCACCAGTACCAAACTGTGTGCTTGAATGTTAAGATTTAAGATCTTTAAGAGATTTTAGTTTAACAAACTTTTTCAAAAAAAATCCTTGAATGACAAAAGTAAGGATATTTCCAGCAAAAATCACATTAGTAAAAGGATGCATTTCAAATCCTGGATGCCACAGCTTTGTACTTATGATTGCTTAGTATTCAGAGCATTAAGAACATATTTTCTATCAGCCTCATCCAAAACATTGCCTTGTATGTATACTTCTAAATTTCATTTAGAAATCCAACAATTGAGTTTACCTTAATGTCTATGCTTTAAACTGTACTTTTACAAAATTCAAGGATACTTAAAAATAGATGCTAAGTTTTTCCCTCTTTTAGTACAGCACTATTTGTGAAAGGAGCAAATAAGGTCCCAGATTCAATTCCCGCTTTATGCTGAGCTCTATCAGTTCGGGTAGCAGTGAGGGTGCTATAAATCAGCCTCAGCACCACTGGGCTAGGGAGGCGAAAAACAATTGCGACCCCTGGTTATTATCCATCCTGGAAAGTAAATAAGTGTGGATGCTGGGTAAGGACAGGACTGGCTTGTCTATGAAGCTCTCCATGGCTGAATAGCTTGCTGGCACTCATTGTCTACGATTACACAGGAAGAAAAGTCACTTAGCTTCAGTACTAGAGGGCTGTTAGCACCCATGGAACTGTACTCCAGCAAGAGTCAGCACCTTCAGGAGAGGAGGGGCGACAAACAAGGAGCGGATAACAGCTTGGAAAATAACATTTTAAGACTTGATAGAAAATCTTAAAAGCTGAACAGTACCCTTGTGAATCAAACATTTTTATATTAACGTGTCAGTAAACATGGACATTTGCAAGCCAACTGTACCTTTTCAATAAGAATGTTTCGAGTTGCAAACATACTGTTTTGTTACAGAAGCCTTCATACCAACAGTACTTCTTTACTGGTCTTTATTACAGGTATTTTAATAACAAAGACTGGAGACTCCTATTTGATACTCTTTGCTGATTGCTGTTTATATAGAATTACAAGCCAGAAATTCTTGACAAGAATAAATACTTAAATCACACTGCCTTCTCACATACTTTTTTTTCTTGCACATGGATTAGAAGAGTCAGTGAAGTGTCATTTCACTCTAAGCCATGGCTTGAATCCAGTCCACTCTTCTCTCCCAGCTGTAAGAGTTTAATGCTGTTAATTTGAGCACTTCAAACCAATTTCTAGAGGGACAAGCCAGCACAAATCTGCCCACAATTGGCTTAAAAAATGGCAGTCTGAGAGAGGCCATGAGAAGTGGAAAAATTAACACTGGTGCAGTAGAAAATTGATGTCAAAATCCTCATCTAACCATCAAATGTATGTCCTTTCGCACCATCTCAGTGATCTCCTCCAGCCACACTTAGCCAACCCACGCACACACACTACTCCTCCAGCACTATCCTGGTCTCCAGTCCCTCCCTCTACCATCATCGGTAACCTCTCTTTCAGTTACCATTCTCCTGTACTCTGGAACTCCATTCCTAAACAGCTTACAACAGCTCTTTCTACTTTCAAAGGTTTGAAAAATGGTAGAGGGTAATGGTTGATGGGTGTTTTTGTGACTGGAAGGCTGTTTCCAGTGGGGTTCCGCAGGGCTCAGTACTAGGTCCCTTGCTTTTTGTGGTATATATCAATGATCTAAACTTGAATATAGGGGGTATGATTAAGAAGTTTGCAGATGACACTAAAATCGGCTGTGTGGTTGATACTGAAGAAGGAAGCTGTAGACTGCAGGAAGATATCAATAAATTGGTCAGGTGGGCAGAACAGTGGCAAATGGAATTCAATCCGGAGAAATGCGATGTAATGCATTTGGGGAGGGCTAACAAGCAAAGGGAATACAGATTAAATGGTAGGACACTGAGTAGTGTAGAGGAACAAAGGGACCTTGGAGTGCATGTCCACAGATCCCTGAAGGTAGCAGGCCAGGTAGATAAGGTGGTTAAGAAGGCATACAGAATGCTTGCCTTTATTAGTCGTGGCATAGAATACAAGAGCAGGGGGGTTATGCTTCAACTGTATAAAACACTAGTTAGGCCTCAGCTGGAGTACTGCGTGCAGTTCTGGTCACCACATTACAGGAAAGATGTGATTGCACTAGAGAGGGTACAGAGGAGATTTACAAGGATGTTGCTGGGAGTAGAGAATCTTAGCTATGAGGAAAGACTGGATAGGCTGGGTTTGTTTTCCTTGGAACAGAGGAGGCGGAGGGGAGACCTTATTGAGGTGTATAAAATTATGAGGGGCCTAGATAAAGTGGATAGAAAGGACCTATTTCCCTTAGCAGAGGGGTCAAAAACTAGGTGGCACAGATTTAAAGTAATTGGTGGAAGGTTTAGAGGGGATTTGAGGGGAAATTTCTTCACCCAGAGGGTTGTGGGGATCTGGAACTCACTGCCTGAAAGGGTGGTAGAGGCAGAAACCCTAACCACATTTAAAAAGTACTTGGATGTGCACTTGGGATGCTGTAACCTGCAGGGCTACGGACCAAGAGCTGGAAAGTGGGATTAGGCTGGATAGCTCTTTGTTGGCCGGCATGGACACGATGGGCCGAAATGGCCTCCTTCCGTGCTGTAACTTTCTATGATTTCGTAAGAACACTTCTGCTTTACCATGCTTTCCCACCCCACAACCTCTCCCTTCTGTGTCAATTTTTGTCTTCTGCCCTGTAAAGACTAAAAGAGGAGCACTACAGAAATACTAGCAGTTTTTGCTGTTGAATGGAATCTTCTATCCATTGCTAACTAGGGCAAAATTACATAGAAGAGTTATATCTAAATAAATGATTCCTGCCCCCCACCCCCGAAAAAAATCAGTCACTCACAGAGTATCTTCCCATCATTGGAGAAGGTTGAGGAGTTCGGGAAGAATAAGATGGGGGGTTGTCATCTTCACCTAAAAATTCTGGCACCTTAGTTGCATCGAAGCATTTCGCCTGCCAGTTGATTAGTTTGGCACTAAGCATTCCATTGGCCTAAATGGGAAAAAAATATAATGGTTATTAAATGGAAATTATAATTTCAAAGATTTTTTTAAATTTAGAAGCACAAGAAATAGATTGTATAGCTCATGATCCATGCTATGCACACATCTATATCCATATATTCTAATTACTGCCTTTTTGGAATGGGGACAGAGGGGGGAATGGAGCTGGAATTGTAGATGGGAGATTTTCCAGTAATATCAGAAGTGGCACTTTGGGTAACTCCCTACCTGTTCTGGGGACACTGCATGAGCTTTGTAAAACATGAAGTGCAGCTATTTTCAGTTCCATGCAGTATCAGTTTTTCAAAGTTTGATCCCAATTTTAATGCATTACTATTTTTTTTTTTTTTTTTTTAAACACACTGGGCCAGAAATTCGGCTCTTGTCAGGTGAGTACGCGCGGTGTACTCACCCATAAGGCCACCTGAAGTGCCGGTTTCACGCATGCGCGGGAAACCGGAACTTCCGTTCCCCTGAAGGAAGGGGCTCAGAAGTCGAACGCGTGCACGGGAGAGGCAGCACGCACGCAGCGAACTTTGTTTTTTTTTTCAGGTTTCTCCGTGAGGGTAAGTATGGAGAAGCTGCACATTTAAAAAGGAGGCGCAAGGCCTGTTTTTAACAAGGTAAGTGGTTAATTAATTACAATTTAAACATTTTTTCAACAGGTTTATCTTTTTTACATACTTTAAAGAAAGGTAAGTTTATTTTTAGCACCATTAAAAAGTTTAATTAATTTTTTCAAAAATTTTAATTTTTGTTTAAAGTAGTTAATTTATGTAATTTATAGTTATTTTAAAAATGTGATGGTTATTTTAATTTTTTTTTGAAGTTTTAGTGTGGCTTTGGGGCCGATCTCTATTCATAGATTTGACAGGTCTTCCTGTCAAATCTATGAATGAAAATTCCCTGCTAGGATTGGCTCTCCATGGCCCACGTGATCCCAGGGGACGCTTCGAACTAACTGCGCCACTGGGATACGCAAGCACTGCGCGCCGGCAGCTGCAGGAGGCCCAGGACCCGAATTCCTCGTGGGCCCAAAGCACAACGGCAGGCGCGGTAGGTAAGTATGCGCGTGATGCTTGCACCCGCAGGAAGCCGGAGAGCCGAATTTCTGGCCCAGTAATTTAGCACACATTTACAGTTCAATTATACAAACCTTTTCATGGTAATTGCTCAGATCTTGGGAAAAGCTGCAATGCTTGTCCACTAGGAAGCAGAACCGTCTCTTTTCTTCAAGTAAGGCCTCTTTGCAGCCATCAGTAATGAATCTCTGAATATCATTTTCTCTTGTACTGATGGTCGCTAGAAACTGGAAAAAAAATACACAAATGTCAATTTTCTCCATTTCAAAAGCAATCGCAATTTTCACCAGATCATAACTATTGTAATTCTAGTTTCTTCTAAAATCATGTTTCTGGATATTTTTTGACTATTTTACCATAGAAAAAATTTGGAGAAAGTTATTTTTCATGCAAGCTTTAAAAAAAAAAAGCCTGGTGTATCTCACGAGTTAAAAAAGAGGCAACTATTCAAATGGTGGTTTCAGATACTAAAGGCAGCATTTCAGAAACCAAAGATTTCTTATCATAAAACCATACAAATTTAAGGCACAGAAGGAGGCCATTCGGCCCATTGTGTCTGTGCCGGCCGAAAAAGAGCTATCCAGCCTAATCCCACTTTCCAGTTCTTGGTCCGTAGCCTTGTGGGTTACGGCACTTCAAGTGCATATCCAAGTACTTTTTAAATGCGATGAGGGTTTCTGCCTCTATCACCCTTTCAGGCAGTGTGTTCCAGACCCCCACCACCCTCTGGGTGCAAACATTGCTCCTCAACTCCCCTCTAAACCTCCTACCAATTACTTTAAATCAATGCCCCCTGGTTATTGACCTCTCTGCTAAGGGAAATAGGTCCTTCCTATCCACTCTATCTAGGCCCCTCATAATTTTATACGCCTCAATCAAGTCTCCCCTCAGCCTCCTCTGTTCCAAAGAAAACAACACCAGCCTATCCAATCTTTCCTCATAGCTAACATTCTCCAGTCCTGGCAACATCCTTGTAAATCTCCTCTGTACCCTCTCTAGTGCAATCACATCTTTCCTGTAATGTGACCAGAACTGTATGCAGTACTCTAGCTGTGGCCTAACTAGTGTTTTATACAGATCAAGCATAACTTCCTTGCTCTGATATTCAATACCTTGGCTAATAAAGGAAAGTATCCTGTATGCCTTCTTAACCACCTCGAAGGGCCAAATGGCCTACTCCTGCTCCTATTTCTTTCTTATCTACCTGCTCTGCCACCTTCAGGGATCTGTGGACATGCACTCCAAGGTCCTTTTGTTCCTATACACTTCTCACTTTCCTACCATTTATTGTGTATTCCTTTGCCTTGTTAGCCCTTCCCAAATGTATTACCTCACACTTCTCCGGATTGAATTCCATTTGCCACTTGTCTGCCCACCTGACCAGTCCACTGATATCTTCCTGCAGTCTACAGCTTTCTTCCTCACTATCAACCGCATGGCCAATTTTTGTATCAACTGCAAACTTCTTAATCATGCCCCCCCTACATTGAAGTCTAAATCATTGATATATACCACAAAAAGCAAGGGACTTAGTTCTGAGCCCTGCGGAATCCCACTAGAAACAGCCTTCCAGTCACAAAAACACCCGTCGACCATTACTCTTTGCTTCCTGTCACTGATTTTGGATCCAACTTGCCACTTTCCCCTGGATCCCATAGGCTTTTACTTTTCTGACCAGTCTGCCATGTGGGACATTTTCAAAAGCCTTGCTAAAATCCATGTCGACTACATCAAATGCGCTATCCTCATCAACCCTCCTTGTTACCTCCTCAAAATATTTAATCAAGTTAGTCAGACACGACCTTCCCTTAACAAATCCATGCTCAATGATTAATCTGTGCCTTTCTAAGTAACGATTTATACTGTCCCTCAGAATTTTTTCCAATAATTTGCCCACCACCAGGGTTAGTCTGACTGGCCTGTAATTACTCGGTCTATCCCTTTCTCCCTTTTTTTGTAAAGTAAGTACAGGAAACTTTCGTTTATCCGGCATCGACGGGACCGGCGTGGTGCCGGTTTATCGAAAGTACCGGATAACAGAGAGTTATATCTACCGAGGCTATTTTTAACAAAGAGACTCCAAGCAGCACGGGAGAATCTATTCAAGCTACTGCAATGTTTCGGACTTGCGACAGCGCCAGGAGGCTGAGTAGTGGCACTTTTGAAAAGTACCCCTACTGACTAAATCGGCGTTCGCGGACTCGGGATCGGCAACATTGCGGTTATTTGAGAGGATTTTTCGGAGCACTCGGCGTTCGCGGAGACTCGACTGCGACTCGGCAACATTGCCGGTTATTTGAGAGGAGTTTTCGGAGGATGATTTTTGCCGGTTAAGCGAGAATTCCGGATATTTGGGTGCCGGATAAACGAAAGTTTCCTGTAGTCAGAAACTGGTTATTGAAAATTGAAGTGTGTGTGAGCGGCATGAGGTAAAGTCTATCAGGGATAAGCTACAGCTAATTTAGTGCTGAAATATCACGCTCTCCAGTTTAGGAACTGAGATTAGAATAAAGGCAATTCGATTTGCAGTTAATAAATTTAGGGCAGCAATACTTCTCCAGTCTTTTCTGTTGTGAATGCAAGAAAGATTTTCAACATGAAGCATAAGCAAATTCTTGTATTATAAAAAGTAACATTGATTTTTTTTTCTTGTCGTGAGTGGTATACTTTTCCCCCATATTTTCCAAACATACCAATTTGTACTTGATTTGCCTGTTTTTACTCCTTACTCTGAAATCTATTAATAGAAAGCAATTTGAAGGCAAGGTGCACACTGTCTAACTATTTCCTGGTTTTACTTCAAGGTCAAACAGATGCCTGTGACGCAAACCTGCACCTTCTTTATGATATGGGTGTGTTTCCATTACCTGGAGTTGCCAAGTTATGAAGCTTACATTTTGGGGGAGAAGGGGAGCAGTTATCAATGGTGAACTGGAATAAACCATTAAAAACATTACTCAAAGCAGCCAAAACGCTAAAGAGAAAGAAGTGGAATTATGCCTAAAAATCACAAACTTTATTAGAAACATGAAGTACAATAGTGTATGCAAATAAATCAGGCATTCAATGTCACTCCCCACAATGAATTATAAAGAGCACCAATCTCGCTACTAAATAAACTAGTAGAACCTGGCAGAGTTCGATCAATGATAACTGATAATCAATCTGTATTTGTTAACTAAGGAACTGTGCCAAAGAAGCAGAAGGACTTCCACTTTCTCAGGATAAAGGCACTTCTCTATTGCAAAGTAGCAGTGCTGGTATCCACATTGCATTCACAAGAAATTGGTGCTTACGCAAATTAGAATGTGTTAAAATTACATTTAGTTTGATAGTCACTAATCTATAAAGGAAAATGGTCTGAAATTTTAAAGGAACTGAAAATTTGACAGCCTCAACAAAGATTATAGAGTTGCATTATAAATGGCTTGTTTAACTATGGGCGATATGAATTTGGTAAAGATGAGCAACCATAATTGTGTCATAACACGAAGTAGCTATAATTAGTGTCCCATTGTTGTTTTTTTTATTCATTCTCGGGATGTGGGCATCACTGGCAAGGCCAGCATTTATTGCCCATCCCTCATTGCCCTTGAGAAAGTGCCAATGACAAACTAGATATTCACCTTCATTATCATCACTGCCCTACCCTTGCCTCTGCTCATATTAGTGTTTTCATGGGTGGGGGGGCGGGAAAATATAAAACTATTAAAACTGAGCTTACATAGTTGGCAAGCACATATGTAGATGAAAAAGTGGGAAGTAAATTAATGCCAAATAAATGTGCACTCAGTGCATCAGTCATTGATAATACTCAAATACACTGGGAAGGAGGAGGTAAACTGTATGTGTAGCTTAAAAGGAGACCACACGAACACACATTAAAGGCATTCATTTAAAAAAAAAATTACATTCACACAATTTGTGGCAATTTAAGAAGTTTTCAACATGGACAATGATCACTTATAGAATGCAAAACTAAAATGTGCCACAGAAAGGTAAGCAGCAAAATACGTACATAACAATCATAGAATCATAGAATCTTACAGCACAGAAGGGGGCCATTCAGCCCGTCGTGCCTGTGCTAGCTCTTTGAAAGAGCTGTCCAATTTATTCCCACACCCCAGCTTTTTCCCCGTAATCCTGTAAATTAGTTCTCTTCAAATACATGTCCAATTGCCTTTTGAAAGGTTTAGGAATCTGATTTCACCATCCTTTCAGGCAGTGCATTCCAGATCATAACAACCTGGTGTGAAAAAAATTCTCCTCATTTCACCTCTAGTTCTTTTGCCAATTATTTTAAATCTGTGACCTCTGGTTACTGACCCACTTGCAAGGGGAAACAGTTTCTCCCTATTTGCCCTATCAAAACCCCATATAATTTTGAATACCTCTATTAGGTGTCTCCTTGACCTACTCTGCTCCAAGGAGAACAATCCCGCTTTTCCAGTCCACCCTCATAACTGAAGTCCCTCATCCCTGGTATTATCGTGGTAAACCTACTCGGTACCCTCGCCAAGGTCTTGACATCCTTCCTAAAGTGTGGTGCCCAGAATTGTACACAATACTCCAGCTGAGGATTTGTAAAGAGTCAGCATGACTTCCTTGTTTTTGTATTCAATGTCCATATTTACAAATCCAAGTATCCCATACACTTTCTTAACTGCCTTATAAGAACATAAGAAATAGGAGCAGGAGTAGGCCATTAGGCCCTTCGAGCCTGCTCCACTATTCAATAAGATCATGGCTGATCTTCTACCTCATCTCCACTTTCCTGCACTATCTCCATATCCCTGGATACCCTTAATATTCAAAAATCTATCGATCTCTGTCTTGAATATACTCAACGACTGTGCCTCCACAGCCCTCTGGGGTAGAGAATTCCAAAGATTCACCACCCGCTGAGTGAAGACATTTCTCCTCATCTCAGTCCTAAATGGCTGACCCCTTATTCTGAGACTGTGACCCCTGGTTCTAGACTCCCCAGCCAGGGGAAACATCCTCCCTGCATCTACCCTGTCAAGCCCTGTAAAAATTTTGTATATCAACTTGCCCTGCCACCTTCAAGGAATTGTGAATATGCACCCCCCAGGTCCCTCTGCTCTTGCACCCCCTCAAAAGAGTACCATTTAGATTATACTGCCTTTCCATATTGTTTCCTCCAAAGTGCATCATTTCATACTTACCGGCATTAAATTGCATCTGCCATGTGTCTGTCCATTTCACCAAGCAGCGGCAGTGGTGAGAGGATAAAGAGCGGCCCAAGAGTGGACCTGAATTAAAGCAACGGCAGCGGCGAGAGGATAAAGAGTGGCCTGGGAGTGGACCTGAATTAAATCAGCAGCAGCGCGAGGTGCAGATTCAAAAGCAACATCAGAGAGTGACGTCACAGGAGAGCAGGTAGGTGATTGATTGGTGAGCATTACAGCTCTTTTTTGCTCTCTAAGTTCGGGAAAGGGGTTAAATTAAAAGCTGAGAAACTGTAACTTGCTAGTACTTATTAAATTAATAACTTAAACTAAATAAAATAATCAAACAATAAACCTAAAATATCGATTGACTAAAATCTTTAACTAATTAATTAATAAATAAAACAAGGTTTGAGATGGCAGGGCAGGTGGTGCGTCGTAACTACAACATGTGGGAGTCTGTGGAGAGCATCGCGATCCCGAGCAACCACATCTGCAGTAAGTGTCTGCAACTCGAGGAACTTCAGCTCAGAATTGTTGAGCTGGAGTACGAGCTGCAGACATTGCGATGCATCAGGTAGGGGGAGAGTTACCTGGACACTTTGCTCCAGGAGGCAGTCACACCCTTTAGGTTAAGTAGTACTTTAGAGTTCATCAGCGGTCAGGGACAGGAGGGTGTGACTGCGAGTCAGGAAGGTATGGGGACCCAGGATATAGTGATGGAGGAGCCTCAGCCCTGGACCTTGTCCAACAGGTACGAGGTACTTTCTACCTGTATGGATGAGGAAAAGGACTGCAAGGAGGATGGGCAAACTGACCACGGCACTGTGGTACAGGGGGCCATCCAAGTGGGGGAGAAGGAAGGAATGTGGTGGTAGTAGTAGGGGACAGTATAGTCAGGGGGATAGATACTGTTCTCTTCAGCCGTGAAAGAGAGTCCCGAAGGCTGTGTTGCCTGCCCAGTGCCAGGGTTAAGGATATCTCCTTGCGGCTGAAGAAGAACTTGGAGTGGGAGGGGGAAGATCCAATTGTCGTGGTCCATGTAGGAACCAACGACATAGGTAGAACTAAGAATGAGGTTCTGCTGAGGGAGTTTGAGGAGCTAGGGTCTAAATTAATAAGCAGAAACACAAGGGTAATAATCTCTGGATTACTACCTGAGCCATGCGCAAATTGGCATAGGGTCAAGCAGATCAGAAAGTTAAATGAGTGGCTCAAAGAGTGGTGTGGGAAAATGGGGTTTCAATTCATGGGGCACTGGCACCAATACTGGGGTAAGAGGGAGCTGTTCTGTCGGGACGGGCTCCACTTAAACCAGGCTGGGACCAGCGTCCTGGTGAATCGAATAACTAGGGCTGTAGATAGTGTTTTAAACTAAAAAAGGGGGGGGGCAGGGGTCAGGTGAGGGGAAATTTAGAAATCTAAAGAGAAAGGTCAAGGCAATAGAGCAGTGAAGCGATTTGGGTAAAAATAAGCAGAGTGAGTTTAATGGTAGCAGTGCAGCAGAGAATAAGGTCAAAGCAGGGAATAATGGTAAAAAATTTAAATTAAAGGCTCTTTATCTAAATGCACGAAGCATTCGTAACAAGATAGACGAATTAGTGGCACAAATAGAGATAAATGAGTTTGATCTAATAGCCATTACAGAGACATGGTTGCAAGGTGGCCAAGGTTGGGAACTAAATGTTCCAGGGTACTTGACGTTTCGAAAAGACAGGCAGAATGGAAAAGGAGGGGGAGTAAACATAGAAAAATAGGAGCAGGAGTAGGCCATTCGGCCCTGCTCCGCCATTCAATATGATCATGGCTGATCCTCTATCTCAATACCATATTCCCGCTCTCTCCCCATACCCCTTGCCTTTTGTGTCTAGAAATCTATCTATCCCCTTCTTAAATATATTCAGTGACTTGGCCTCCACAGCTGTCTGTGGTAGAGAATTACACAGATTCACCACCCTCTGAGGGGGTAGCCCTGATAATAAAGGATGACATAAGAGAGGCCAGTGTCGGGAGCGGAGAGAGCAGCAGCACAGTGAGTAGTCAAACTCAGTTTCGCTGGCTTTTTTTCCCCCAGAGGCCAGTGTCGGGAGCGGAGAAAGTAGCAGCACAGTGAGTAGTTAAACTCACTTTCATGGGCTTTTTACAGAGGCCAATGTCGGGAAAGGGCCCTTGAGTATATCATTTAATTGAAGTGAAATTGGTGGGATTCATTTAATTTAATTTTAATTAATTAATTAAAGGGTAAGTCATGGCAGGAGAGCTCCGCCCCGTGATATGCTCCTCCTGTTAGATGTGGGAAATCAGGGACGCTTCCTGTGTCCCTGACGACCATGTGTGTGGGAAGTGTATCCAGCTGCAGCTACTGATAGACCGCATTGCGGCGCTGGAGCTGCGGATGGATGCATATTGGAGCATTCGCGACGCTGAGAACGTCGTGGATAGCACATTTAGCGAGTTGGTCACACCGCAGGCAAAGGGTGTACAGGCAGGAAGTGAATGGGTGACCACCAGGTAGAGTAAGAGGTGCAGGCAGGTAGTGTAAGGGTCCCCTGTGGCCATCCCCCTCTCAAACAGATATACCATTTTGGATACTGTTGGGAGATGACTTATCAGGGGAAGGCAGCAGCAGCCAACTTCCTGGCACCATGGGTGGCTCTGCTGCACAGGCTGGGAGGAAAAAGTGTGGAAGAGCTATAGTGATAGGGGACTCAATTGTAAGGGGAATAGATAGGCATTTCTGCGGCCGCAAACAAGACTCCAGGATGGTGTGTTGCCTCCCTGGTGCAAGGGTCAAGGACGTCTCGGAGCAGCTACAGAACATTTTGGAGGGGGAGGGCGAACAGCCAGTTGTCGTGGTGCACATAGGCATCAACGATATAGGTAAAAAATGGGATGAGGTCCTAAAAGCAGAATATAGGGAGTTAGGAGGTAAATTAAAAAATAGGACCTCAAAGGTAGTAATCTCAGGATTGCTACCAGTGCCACATGCTAGTCAGAGTAGAAATAGGAGGATATTTCAAATGAATACGTGGCTAGAGGAATGGTGCAAGGGGGAGGGATTCAAATTCCTTGGACATTGGAACCGGTTCTGGGGGAGGTGGGACCAGTACAAACGGGACGGTCTGCACCTGGGCAGGGCCGGGACCGATGTCCTAGGGGGAGTGTTTGCTAGTGCTCTGGGAGAGGGTTTAAACTAAAGTGGCAGGGGGTTGGGAACCTGAGCAGGGAGACAGAGGAAAGGGAAACAAGGATAAAAGCAAAAGACAGGAAGGAGAAAAACAAAAGTAGAAGGCAAAGAACTCAACGGTTTAAATCAAACGTGGTCACAGTAAACAATAATTCATATCGGTCTGAGAGCATTAAGAAAACAAGCCTGAAGGCTTTGTGTCTTAATGCAAGGAGCATTCGGAACAAGGTGGATGAATTAGCTGCGCAAATAGAGGTAAATGAATATGATTTGATTGGGATTACAGAAACATGGCTCCAGGGTGGCCAAGGCTGGGAACTCAACATCCAGGGGTATTCAATATTTAGGAAAGATAGGCAAAAAAGAAAGGGAGGTGGGGTAGCATTGCTGGTTAAAGAGGGGATTAACACAATTGAAAGGAAGGATATTAGCTCTGATGATGCGGAATCTGTATGGGTAGAACTGAGAAATAACAAGGGGCAGAAAACGTTAGTGGGAGTGGTATATAGACCTCCAAACAGTAATACGGAGGTTGGGGACGGCATTAAAAGGAAAATTAGAGAAGCATGCAGTAAGGGCACAGCAATCATCATGGGTGACTTTAATTTACATATAGATTGGGCTAACCAAATTAGTAAAAATACTGTGGAGGAGGAATTCCTAGAATGTTTACGGGATGGTTTTCTGGAACAATATGTCGAGGAACCAACCAGAGATCAGGCCATCTTAGACTGGGTATTATGTAACGAGAAAGGATTAATTAGCAATCTTGTTGTATGAGGCCCCTTGGGTCAGAGTGATCATAATATGATAGAATTCTTCATTAGGATGGAGAGTGAAGTAGTTGAATCAGAGACTAGGGTCCTGAATTTAAATAAAGGAAACTACGATGGTATGAGGCGCGAATTGGATAGGATTGATTGGGGAATGTCACTCAAAGGGTTGACGGTGGATAGGCAATGGCAAACATTCAAAGACTGCATGGATGAACTATAGAATTTGTTCATCCCAGTGTGGCATAAGAATAAAACAAAAAGGGTGACTCAACCGTGGCTAACAAGGGAAATTAGGGATAGCATAAGATCCAAGGAGAGGGCATATAAATTGGCCAGAAAAAGCAGTAACCCTGAGGATTGGGAGCAGTTTAGGATTCAACAAAGGAGGACAAAGGGATTAATTAAGAAGGGGAAAATAGAATATGAAAGTAAGCTTGCAGGGAACATAAAAACTGACTGTAAGAGCTTTCATAGATATGTGAAGAGAAAAAGATTAGTGAAATCAAGTGTCGGTCCCTTGCAGTCAGAAGCAGGGGAAGTTATAATGGGGAACAAAGAAATGGCAGACCAATTAAATGCATATTTTGGTTCTGTCTTCACAAAGGAGGACACAAATAACCTCCCAGAGATGTTGGAGAACATACGGTCTGATGAAAGGGAGGAACTGAAAGAAATCAGTATTTGCAGGGAAATGGTGTTAGGGAAATTGACGGGATTGAAGGCCGATAAATCCCCAGGGCCTGATAATCTACATCCTAGGGTACTTAAGGAAGTGGCCCTAGAAATAGTAGATGCATTGCTGATCATCTTCCAACATTCGATGGAATCTGGAACTGCACCCATGGATTGGAGGGTAGCTAATGTTACCCCACTATTCAAAAAGGGTGGTAGAGAGAAAGTGGGGAATTACAGACCGGTAAGCCTGACATCGGTAGTGGGGAAAATGCTAGAGTCCATTATAAAGGATGTAATAGCTGAGCACTTGAAAAACAGTGACAGGATCGGACAAAGTCAACATGGATTTACAAAAGGTAAATCGTGCTTGACTAATCTACTGCAATTTTTTGAGGATGTAACTGGGAAAATAGATAAGGGCAAACCAGTAGATGTGGTGTATTTGGACTTTCAAAGGGCTTTCGATAAGGTCCCGCATAAGAGATTAGCGTGTAAAGTTAAGGCACATGGGATTGGGGGCAAGGTATTGACTTGGATAGAGAACTGGTTGGCGGACAGAAAGCAGAGAGTAGGAATTAATGGGTCTTTTTCCAAGTGACAGGCAGTGACTAGTGAGGTACCGCAGGGATCGGTCCTTGGACCCCAGCTATTCACAATATACACTGATGATCTAGATAAGGGAACTAAATGTAATATCTCCAAGTTTGCAGATGACACAAAGCTGGGTGGGCGTGTGTGCTGCGAGGAGGATACCGAGAAACTCCAGGATGATTTGGACAGGTTGGGTGAGTGGGCAGAAGCGTGGCAGATGCAATATAACGTGGATAAATGCGAGGTTATCCACTTTGGTGTCAAAAACAGAAAGGCAGACTATTATCTGAATGGCAATAGATTGGGAGAAGGGGAAGTGCAACGAGACCTGGGTGTCCTTGTGCACCAGTCGCTGAAGATAAGCATGCAGGTGCAGCAGGCGGTGAAGAAGGCAAATGGTATGTTGGCCTTCATAGCGAAAGGGTTTGAGTATAGGAACAGGGATGTCCTGCTGCAGTTGTACAGGGCCTTGGTGAGACCACACCTTGAGTACTGTGTGCAGTTTTGGTCGCCTTATCTGAGGAAGGATGTTCTTGCCATGGAAGGAGTTCAGCGAAGATTCACAAGGCTGATACCTGGGATGGCAGGAATGACATATGAGGAGAGATTGGGTCGATTGGGCTTATACTCGCTGGAGTATAGAAGAATGAGAGGGGATCTCATCGAAACATATAAAATTCTGACAGGTCTGGACAAACTAGATGCAGGTAGAATGTTCCCGATGGTCGGAGAGTCCAGAACCAGGGGTCATAATCTAAGGATAAGGGGTAAGCCATTTAGGACAGAAATGAGGAAGAATTTCTTCACCCAGAGAGTGGTGAACCTGTGGAATTCTCTACCACAGAAGTTAGTTGAGGCCAAGTCATTAAATATATTCAAGAATGAGTTAGATATATTTCATAAAGCTAAAGGTATCAAGGGATATGGGGAGAAGGCAAGTACAGAGTACTGAGTTTGGATGATCAGCCATGATCTCATCGAATGGCGGAGCAGGCTCGAGGGGCCGAATGGCCTACTCCTGCTCCTATCTTCTATGTTTCTATGTCTGTTTCTATAAGGACAGTTGCGAGAAAGGATCTTGGCTCGGAAGATCAGGAAGTAGAATCAGTATGGGTGGACATAAGGAATAACAAGGGGCAGAAAACACTGGTAGGAGTAGTATTTCGGCCCCCTAACAGTAGCTATACCGTTGGGCAGAATATTAATCAAGAAATAGTAGGGGCTTGCAACAAAAGTAATGCAATAATCTTGGGGGACTTTAATCTTCATATAGACTGGAGAAATCAAATTGGCAAAGGTAGTCTGGAGGACGAGTTCATGGAATGCATTCGGGACAGTTTCCTGGAACAATATGTCATGGAACCAACCAGGGAACAGGCTATTTTAGATCTTGTATTGTGTAATGAGACAAGGTTAATTAGCAATCTCATAGTAAAGGATCCTCTGGGGCATAGTGATCATAATATGATAGAATTTCACGTTAATTTTGAGAGTGACTTGCCTAAGTCCGAAACTAGAGTCTTAAACTTAAATAAAACCAATTACATAGGTATGAAGGGCGAGTTGGCTAAGGTAGATTGGAAAAATAGATTAAAAGGTATGGCGGTAGATAAGCAGTGGCTAGTATTTAAAGAAATATTTCATAATTCTCAACAAAAATACATTCCATTGAGAAACTAAAACTCATGGGAAAAATGATCCAACCCTGGCTAACTAAAGAAGTTAAGGATAGCATTAGATTGAAAGAAGCAGCTTATAATGTTGCAAAGAATAATAGTAAGCCTGAGGATTGGGAGAGTTTCAGAAACCAGCAAAGGTTGACCAAAAAATTGATAAAAAGGGAAAAAATAGAATATGAGAGAAAACTACCAAGAAATATAAAAGCAGATTGTAAGAGTTTCTACAAGTATGTAAAAAGGAAAAGAGTAGCAAAAGTAAACGTTGGTCCCTTAGAGGCTGAGACAGGAGAAATTATTATGGGGAATAAGGAAATGGCAGAAATGTTAAACAAATATTTTGTATCTGTCTTCACAGTAGAAGTTACAAAAAGCATATCAAAAATGGTGGGGAACCAAGGGTCTAATGAGGGTGAGGAACTTATTGTAATTAATATAAGTAGAGAAAAAGTACTAGAGAAACTAATGGGACTAAAAGCTGACAAGTCCCCTGGACCTGATGGCCTACATCCTAGGGTTCTAAAAGAGGTGGCTGAAGAGATAGTGGATGCATTGGTTTTGATCTTCCAAAATTCCCTAGATTCTGGAATGGTCCCAGCGGATTGGAAGGTCGCAAATGTAACACCGCTATTCAAGAAAGGAGGGAGAAAAAAAAAACCAGGGAACTACAGGCCAGTTAGCCTGACATCAGTCGTCGGGAAAATGCTGTAATCCATTGTTAAGGAAGTGGTATCAAGTCACTTAGAAAATTATAACATGATTTGGCAGAGTCAACATGGTTTTATAAAAGGGAAATCGTGTTTGACAAATTTACTAGAGTTTTTTGAGGATGTAACTAGCAGGGTAGATAAAGGGGAACCAGTGAATGTAGTATATTTGGATTTCCAAAAGGCATTCGATAAGGTGCCACATCAAAGGTTATTACACAAGATTAGGGCTCATGGGGTTGGGGGTAATATAGTAGCATGGATAGAGGATTGGTTAACGGACAGAAAACAGAGAGTAGGGATAAACGGATCTTTTTCAGGTTGGCAGGCTGTAACTAGTGGGGTGCCGCAAGGATCAGTGTTGGGGCCTCAGCTATTTATAATCTATATTAATGACCTAGATAAAGGGACCGAGTGTAATGTATCTAAGTTTGCTGATGATACAAAGGTAGGTGGAACAGTAAGCTGTGAGGAGAACACAAAGGCCAGAATTTTGCCGGCACTCAGAGTGCGGGTTTAGAGTCGGGACCGCTGTCAAAATCGCAAAGATTCACAGCGGGTAGGAAACCCGCTGTCAACCCGCCTCCAATCAATCTTCCCACGTGTCGGGTCCCCAATTTGCGCATGGACCCGACACCTAGCGGCGGGAAGAGGATTAAAGCCACTTACCTGCCTGTTAACAGGTACTTGATAGTTGTTAACAGGCTCTTTTTCAATTTTGCCGCTTCTGCCTCAGGTTTCCCCAACGCCCGGACACCATGCCAGGTAAGTGTGGCGTGTTGAGAGTCTGCTTTACTGTTTCTGCATTGATGACAGCTGCAGAAGTGGTGTGAAGGATCCAATGCTGCACTGGTGAGTTTCAGAGGTAAGAAAATGTTGGGAAAATCATTTTTAATGCATTTACACTTTTCTGTAGGTAACAAGTTTTGAATTGGATGTCTAGTCCCACCTCATTAGGAGAACCTCTCTCACCAGTGACAGATCGCTTCTGTAACCTCACCTGCAGCTGCCATCTGTTCTAGCCTATGGAGGGAGTAATTGGAGAGCCTAGGTGCAAGAACTCACCTTTGTACAGTGATTGTCATGTTTGCAGCACCTCAATGCTGTCAAACACTGAAAAATGAGCTGTCAAAAAAAAATTGTGCGTGGTCCCTTTAAGAAAACCGGCAGATGACGCGTCATCTGACCGGCTTCCTCTAAATTGGCCGGCAAGCCCGCAGGGCGGGCTTAACAAGGTCAAACAAGGGAAAATCACATCCGTGGGCCAGATGCAGTTGGGGGTGGGACTGGAACCTAAAAACCAGCAAACCCGCTTCCAAGCCACATCCATTTACAAAATCGCGGCCAATGAGTCTGCAAAGGGATATAGACTAAGTGAGTGGGCAGTAAGGTGGCAGTAAGGTGGCAGATGGAGTATAATGTAGGGAAATGTGAGGTTATTCACTTTGGTAGGAAGAATAGAAAAACAGAATATTTTTTAAATGGTGAGAAACTTTCAAATGTTGGTGTTCAGAGAGATTTGGGTGTCCCCGTGCAAGAAACACAGAAAGCTAGCATGCAGGTACAGCAAGCAATAAGGAAGGAAAATGGCATGTTGGCCTTTATTGCAAGGGGTTTGGAGTACAAGAGTAAGGAAGTCTTGCTATAATTGTACAGGGCCTTGGTGAGACCACACCTGGAATACTGTGCACAATTTTGGTCTCCTTATCTAAGGAAGGATATACTTGCCTTGGAGGCGGTGCAACGAAGGTTCACTAGATTGATTCCTGGGATGAGAGGGTTGTCCTATGAGGAGAGATTGAGTAGATTGGGCCTATACTCTCTGGTGTTTAGAAGAATGAGAGGTAATCTCATTGAAACATACAAGATTCTGAAGGGGATTGACAGGGTAGATGCTGAGAGGTTGTTTCTCCTGGCTGGAGTGTCTAGAACTAGGGGGCATAGTCTCAGGACAAGGGGTAGGCTATTTAAGACTGAGATGAGGAGGAATTTCTTCACTCAGAGGGTTGTGAATCTTTCGAATTCTCTGCCCCAGAGGGCTGTGAATGACAAGTCTTTGATTATATTCAAGGCTGAGAGAGATAGATTTTTGGACTCTAGGGCAATCAAGGGATATGGAGATTGGGCGGGAAAGTGGAGTTGTGGTCGATGATCAGCCATGATCTTATTGAATGGCGGAGCTGGCTCGAGGGGCCGTATGGCCTACTCCTGCTCTTATTTCTTATGTTCTTATGTCCTCCTGAGGTCTGCTACTATCCTGCTCACTATTTACTATGTTCCCAAGTTTTGTATCATCCGCAAACTTCAAAATTGTACTCCCTATACCCAAGTCCAGGTCATTTATAAACAAGAAAAGCAATGGTCCTAATACCGACCCCTGATTTGAACCCACTGCATACTTCTCTCCGGTCAGAAAAACATCCGTTCACCATTACTCTCTGCCTCCTAACCCTTAGCCAATTACGTACCCAGGTTACCACCATCCCTTTAATACCATGTGCTTCTATTTTACGAACATGCTTCTATTTTCCAAATTCTCCCCACTAACAAACCATGACTCCCTTACTCTCAATAAACAGCCAAACATTCTCATTTTCAGGGGAGCGGGGGTGAAATATTTTTCTTCAAATAAAGAAGTTGACTACTTTGGAGAATCACACGACAGAAGGCCGCCATTTGGCACTTTGTGCCAGTGCTAACTCTACAACTGGAACGATGTATTAATCTTGCTTCCTTGCCTTTTGCCTCATATCCTGTAATATTC
Organism: Squalus acanthias; assembly: GCA_030390025.1. Taxonomy (NCBI): domain Eukaryota; kingdom Metazoa; phylum Chordata; class Chondrichthyes; order Squaliformes; family Squalidae; genus Squalus; species Squalus acanthias. The sequence goes on along the minus strand of CM059442.1, from coordinate 13,423,491 downwards.
TTCCTTTTCCAATAATGGTCCAAATCTGTTTTAAATGATGCTACAGTCCCTACCTCAATAGCCACTTGTGGTAAAGCTACAGGGTGAAAAATTTGGTATCACCCATTTTGGGGTGCTAATATCGGCTGGGCGCAAAGTTGAGCGCCCGGCGCCAATTATCGCCTCTCACTGCAAAATTCGCCTCTATCGCCCCTGGAGGTGATTTGATCGCTAAATCAAGCACTACACACCTCTCTTAAGGTGCAAACGTCGGGGAGCGAGGCGCTACCTCAGAACGCTACCGAAGCTCAGGCGATGTCAGTTACCATGGAAGTCAAACAGACTGGCGCCATCCAGTTCTTAAAGGGGAGGGGCCATCTTGCTGGCCAGCCACATCCTGCTTATTGCAGCCTTGAATCTCGGCTCTAAAGCAATTGTGTTGGAAGCACTAATGGATAGGCCCAAGGAAAGAGCTCGGTGCTTAGGAACCTCAAAAGTGGTGCTGAGGGCCAAAACTCCTTAGGACAGCGTTAAATCTTTCCAGATGTCTCTCTCCCTCTCAACATGCGTGTACCAAAAATTTTGCTGACAAGGCAGGAAGCGCCTGCCTTGAAATAGTGCTCCCCCAGCCCCTTCCCGACTTGAAAACGTTCTCCTCTGCCTGTCGTTCCTAGCGGTAGGCACTAAGGCAGGGGGCGCGACTCAATATACGGTCCAGGGCACTGCACACTTGACTGACATCACGATCTGCGAGCGCAGGAGATCGTGGCTGTAGTGTTTAGCGCCGCCGCAAAACGACTGGTAAATTTCGTGAGCAGCGTTAAACTCGGGTGTTAAGTTCTATTTATTTTCCTCCGTGGCTTAGCTGGTTAAGACAGATCAGGAAAGTCCTAGGCTTGATCCCCAGTATATATTTTTTTTATTCGTTCATGGTATGTGGCCGTCGACTGGCAAGGCCAGCATTTATTGCCCATCCCTAATTGCCCTTGAGAAGGTGGTGGTGAGCTGCCTTCTTGAACCGCTGCAAACCGTGTGGTGAGGGTACTCCCACAGTGTTGTTAGCCAGGGAGTTCCAGGATTTTGACCCAGCGACGATGAAGGAATGGCCATATACTTCCAGAGTCAGGATGGTGTGTGACTTGGAGGGGAACTTGGAGGTGGTGGTGTTCCCATGCGCCTGCTGCCCTTGTCCTTCTAGGTGGAAGAGGTCGCGGGTTTGGGAAGTGCTGCTGACGAAGTCTTGGCGAGTTGCTGCAGTGCATCTTGTAGAGGGTACACACTGCAGCCACGGTACACCGGTGGTGGAGGGAGTGAATGTTTAAGGTAGTGGATGGGGTGCCAATCAAGCGGGCTGCTTTATCCTGGATGGTGTCGAGCTTCTTGAGTGTTGTTGGAGCTGCACTCATCCAGGCAAGTGGAGAGTATTCCATCACACTCCTTACTTGTGCCTTGTAGATAGTGGAAAGGCTTTGGGGAGTCAGGGGGTGAGACACTCGCCGCGGAATACCTAGCCTCTGACCTGCTCTTGTTGCCACAGTATTTATGTGGCTGGTCCAGTTAAGTTTCTGGTCAATGGTGACCCCCAGGATGTTGATGGTGGAGGATTCGGCGATGGTAATGCTGTTGAATGTCAAGGGGCGGTGGTTAGACTCTTGCTTGTTGGAGATAGTCATTGCCTGGCACTTCTGTGGCGCAAATGTTACCTGCCACTTATCAGCCCAAGCCTGAACGTCGTCCAGGTCTTGTTGCATGTGGGCATGGACTGCTTCATTATCTGAGGAGTTGTGAATGGCACTGAACACTGTGCAGTCATCAGCAAACATCCCCATTTCTGACCTTATGTTGGAGGGAAGATCATTGATGAAGCAGCTGAAGATGGTTGGGCCTAGGACACTGCCCTGAGGAACTCCTGCAGCGATGTCCTGGGGCTGTGATGATTGACCTCCAACCACCACAACCATCTTCCTTTGTGCTAGGTATGACTCCAGCCAGTGGAGAGTTTTCCCCCCCGATTCCCATTGACTTCAGTTTTACTAGGGCTCCTTGATGCCACACTCGGGTCAAATGCTGCCTTGATGTCAAGGGCAGTCACTCTCACCTCACCTCTGGAATTCAGCTCCTTTGTCCATGTTTGGATCAAGGCTGTCATGAGGTCGGGAGCCGAGTGGTCTTGGCGGAACCCAAACTGGGCATCAGTGAGCAGGTTATTGGTGAGTAAGTGCCGCTTGATAGCACGGTCGATGACACCTTCCATCACTTTGCTGATTATTGAGAGTAGACAGATGGGGCGGCAATTGGCCAGATTGGATTTGTCCTGCTTTTTGTGGACAGTTTTCCATATTGTTGGATAGATGCCAGTGTTGTAGCTGTACTGGAACAGCTTGGCTAGAGGCACGGCTAGTTCTGGAGCACAAGTCTTCAGCACGACAGCCAGGATGTTGTCGGGGCCCACAGCCTTTGCTGTATCCAGTGCACCTAGCCGTTTCTTGGTATCACATGGAGTGAATCGAATTGGCTGCAGACTGGCTTCTGTGATGTTGGGGACCTCAGAAGGAAGCCGATATGGATCATCCACTTGGCACTTCTGGCTGAAGATGGTTGCAAACGCTTCAGCCTTGTCTTTTGCACTCACGTGCTGGTCTCCACCATCATTGAGGATGGAGATATTCATGAAGCCTCCTCCTCCCATTAGTTGTTTAATGTTCTATCGTCATTCACGACTGGATGTGGCAGGACTGCAGAGCTTTGATCTGATCCGTTGATTGTGGGATCTCTTAGCCCTGTCTATAGCATGCTGCTTCCGCTTTTTAACATGCATGTTGCAGCTTCCCCAGGTTGGCACCTCATTTTTAGTTATGCCTGGTGCTGCTCCTGCCATGCTCTTCTACACTCCTTATTGCACCAGGGTTGGTCCCCTGGCTTGATGGTAATGGTAGAGTGAGGGATATGCCGGGCCAGGAGGTTACAGATTGTGGTGGAATACAATTCTGCTGCTGCTGATGGCCCACAGCGCCTCATGGATGCCCAGTTTTGAGCTGCTAAATCTGTTCTGAATCTATCCCATTTTGCATGGTGGTAGTGCCACACAACACGATAAGGGTGTTCAGTGTGAAGACGGGACTTCGTATCCACAATGACTGTGCGGTGGTCACTGCTACCAATGCTGTCATGGATAGATGCATCTGTGACAGGTGGATTGGTGAGGACGAGGTCAAGTAGGTTTTTCCCTCGTGTCGGTTCTCTCACCACCTGTCGCAGGCCAAGACTGGCAGCTATGTCCTTCAGGACTCAGCCAGCTCGGTCAGTAGTGGTGCTACCGAGCCACTCTTGGTGATGGACATTGAAGTCCCCCACCCAGAGTACTTTCTGTGCCCTTGCTACCCTCAGTGCTTCTTCCAAGTGGTGTTCAACATGGAGGAGTACTGATTCATCAGCTGAGGGATGGCGGTAGGTGGTAATCAGCAGGAGGTTTCCTTGCCCATGCTTGACCTGAAGCCATGAGACTTCATGGGGTCCGAAGTCAATGTCGAGGACTCCCAGGGCAACTCCTTCCCGACTGTATACCACTGTGCCACCACCCCTGGTGGGTCTATCTTGCCAGTGGGACAGGACATACTCAGGGATGGTGATGAAGGAGTTTGGTACATTGGCTGAAAGGTATGTTTCTGTGAGTATGACTATGTCAGGCTGTTGCTTGACTAGTCTATGGGACAGCTCTCCCAATTTTGGCACTAGTCCCCAGATGCTGGTGAGGAGGACTTTGCAGGGTTGATTGGGCTGGGTGTGCCGTTGTTGTGTCCGAAGCCGGTGTCGAGGTCGATGCCGGGTCGTCCGTCCAGTTTTATTCTTATTATTGTGTTCCGTAGCGGTTTGTTACAACTTGCTAGGCCATTTCAGAGGGCAGTTAAGAGTCAATCAGACCAGGTAAGGATGGCAGATTTCCTTCCCTAAAGGACATTCGTGAGCCAGATGGGTTTTTACGACAAAACAATAGTTTCATGGTTACCATTACTGATACTAGCTTTATTATTCCAGATTTTTTATTTAATTAACTGAACTTAAATTCCTCAGCTGCCATGGTAGGATTTGAACTCATGTCTCTGGATCATTAGTGCAGGCATCTGGATTACCAGCCGAGTAACATAACCACTATGTTACCTTTCCGGAGACCACTACGCTACCGTTCCCAATGTTGTACTGGGTTGGCGGATCTCAGCTGGGGGTACCTCAATCAGCCTCACTCAGTGCCCTGCATTAGGAAGGTGAAGAAAAATCAGCTAGGTTTCCCATCCCTAAACGTTTCCAGAAACCCCTGTTGGAAGTGTGCTCGTATGGATGTTGAGGACAGAATCAAACTCGGCTCCTGCAGTTGAATAACCTGCTGCTACTTACTACCAGGGCACGCAAAATAATGGCCATTTGGGTGCAGTATTGTAAGGGAGTGTAATTCTCGTGAAACTGCATCCAAGTGGTTGGTTTGGGGGTAGGGCATAAGTGGAAAAGGGAATAAAAAGGAGGACTTCTTTGTAAAGCCCTATATTTACCAATTTCAGCAGTCAGTCAGAGTGTGATAGAAACACACCGGAGAAGGGGGTGAAACAGGTCAAGGGGATTCCCTTACAATGTTCATAGTTTGTGTCGTTGTGGTCGGCCTATTTTCTGACTGATTGCAAACTATCTTTTTCAGTCTCTGCCAAGTCTCTACTATGCTTAACCAAAAAACAGAAAAACGGCACTACCTTTCACTTGAGACTAATTATTATGCAGGGAAGGGATATTAATTTCCTGTCTTTTGGCTAGATTCTGATCTCTGCTGATAAAGTAGAGTTGGTTTATCATATTCTACTTTATCACAAACAGCAATCACAGTTTAAGAAATGCTGCTTTAACAGTGTAGAAGGAGCTTTATTCTGCATCTAACCATGCTGTGCCTGACCTGGGAGTGCTTGATGCCAACACTGGGTGCATGAAATGGAAAGTATTCTATTACCACCACTAGCATCCTTTATATTAATGAACAACAAAAACACACACAAACAAAAAATGACTTCAGCAGCAATTGGCATGTGAAACAGTATCTATGCATTTAAAAAAAGAAAAAGGTAATGAATTGAGGAAATCTCTTCAATAGGCTAAACAGTGTGGGTTCAAATTTGCAGTTTCAATTACTATCACTTAGTACAGTACTGAAAGATACATCATTCTGAATAAACTGAGCTTTTCCATCAAATCGGGGAATAAAATCCAATTAATCATGGAAGAAAAATAAGTCATACGTGAAAAATGTTAATAGACTGTCTCAAACAGCTCTCAGTGGACACAAACCTTTAACTCACATCTTGTGCAAGAAGTACATCCAGGTTCACATACAGTAAACACAACTCGGATACATCATTTCACCAAAGTAATGTATTCAATTATTAAATACAAATTATTTGACACCGACATCCATTCCTTTTAATGTTCAAATCTAGTTAGAAACTATTTATCTCGCCACCAGTGTCCACTGTGTTTAACAGGATTGCACAGAATACAGTTTTAGAAATCACATGGAAACTTTTCTATTTCAATTGACCACAAGCATAACCCCCATCGGTTGAACATAGAACAGTGTTGTCCAATACGTTAGCCACTAGCAGCTATTTAAAAAATTAATGGGCACTTGGAGAGGTTTAAGCTAATTAAGGAGAGCCAACACGGATTTGTAAAAGGCAGATCGTGTTTGACTAATCTAATTGAATTTTTTGATGAAGTAACAGGGAGGATTGATGAAGGGAATGCATTGGATGTTGTCGACATGGATTTTCGGAAGGCGTTTGACAAAATACCACATAGCAGGCTGGTTAATAAAATTGAGGCTCATGGAATAGGTGGGTCAGTGGCAGCTTGGATAAGGAATTGGCTTAAGGACAGAAAACAGCTAGTTGTGGTAAATGGCTGTTTTTAAGATTGGAGGATGGTAGACAGTGGTGTTCCCCAAGGGTCAGTGCTGGGGCCACTGCTTTTTTTTGATATATATAAAAATGACCTGGATATTGGAATACAGAGTAGAATTTCTAAATTTGCCGATGACAACTTGGGGGTGTGGCAAACAGTGAGGATGATACCAATCGACTGCAACAGGACATAGAAAGACTAGCAGAATGGGCAGACAAGTGGCAGATAGAATTTAATACAGAGGAGTGTGAGGTGATGCATTTTGGCAGAAGGAACAGGGAGAGGCAATATACATTTAATGGCACAGTTTTAAAGAATGTGCAGGGACAGAGGGATCTGGGAGTTAATGTGCATCGGTCCCTGAAGGTGGCGGGACATATTGGGAGAGTGGTTAGCAAAGCATATGGGATCTTGGGCTTCGTAAATAGAGGTATTGAGTACAAAAGTAGAGAATTTATGCTGAACCTTTATAAAGCACTGGTTCGGCCATAACTGGAGTATTGCATCCAGTTCTGGTCACCACACTTTAGGAAGGATGTGAAGGCACTTGAAAGGGTGCAGAGGAGATTTACCAGAATGGTTCTGGGGATGGGGGATCTTAGTTACAAGGACAGGTTGGAGAAGCTGGATTTGTTTTCATTCGAGCAAAGGAGGTTGAGGGGTGATTTGATAGAGGTGTACAAGATTATGAGGGGTTTGGATAGGCTAGATGGGGAAAGGCTGTTCCCACTAGTTGATGGTACAAGGACTAGGGGACACAGATTTAAGGTTTTAGGCAAGAGATACAGGGGGGATGAGAGGAAAAACTTTTTTACGCAGCGAGTGGTGAGGACCTGGAACTCGCTGCCGACGGAAGTGGTGGAAGCGGAGACACTCAATGTTTTCAAGGGGAGACTGGATAGGCACTTGAGGGAAATAAACTTGCAGGGCTATGGGGATAGAGCAGGGGAATGGGACTGACTGGATTGCTCTACAAAGAGCTGGCACGGACTTGATGGGTCGAATGGCCTCCTTCTGTGCTGTTATGACTCTATTTGGGAATCCAGATGTGGCTAATCGTATTTCTGATCAGTAAATAAAAAGTGAATAATAGACACTCTTGTTGGGCATGTTCGCACGGTGTATTCGTGTGTACTTTAACCATTTTGTGCATTTGTTGATAAAATGTTAAGACGAAAAGCAGAGCGGCGAGTGTTTTTTGATCGTTGAGTGTTTTACTTCCTTGGTAGATGTTTGTTAAGTAAATATACACATTAAGTACATTTACATGTATTGAGTGACTGCATGCAAAGCGCTTTGTACTAAAATAGTGCGTGTGGCTGAAACGGTGTCACCGTAGCCACAGCAGTGGCTAGTCAGCAATTTATACTGGAAACACTGACATAGAACACCATAGGTGATGGAGGAAGTCCAAGCTCCTCCCCTTCCTCTCCCAACTGAAGGAAACCCTCAGGCAATCAGAAGGATGCTTTTGAAAGTAACATGTACTGGGTGGTGGGATGGAGGAGGAAAGAGAAAAAAAAAGTAAACAAGTTGTAAAGTTGCAATTGATGGAAATCAGCAGGTAACTGTCAACAACAACTTGAATGTATATAGCACCTTTAATGTAAAGAAACATCCCAAGCCACTTCAGAAATAGGCATGAAGAAACTTTTAAATTTAACGTACTGGGGAACAGGGAACCAGTGTAGGTCATCGAGGACGGGGGTGAAGGTCGAGCAGGTCTTAGGGTAGGATTGAACATGTGGGGCAGACTTTTGGATAAATTAGGGTATTTGGAGGATACAAGGTCCCCAATGAGAGCACTAGAGTAGTTGAGTTTGGAGGTGACAAAGAAATGGATAATATTTTCAGCGATGGAGTGCCTGAAGTAGGGACTGAGGTGGACAGTGTTGCGGAGGTGGAAATAAGCAATCTTGGTTTAATATTCAATTCAAACAGAACACCAAGATTATGAACAGTATTGGTTTAGCCTGAATGTGGGGCTGGGAAGTGGAAGAAATTAGTGGTGAGAAAAGTTACATTTACAATAAATAACTCAATTGATCTTTAACATATTTTCTCAACATATAGCATGCTTTGTTACAATGCAATCCTGTTAAAAAAGTGATTGATTTGGCTAGTAACCCAAATGATTACGAGAATGGACTGATCAGTACATCAGAAGATAGCAATCCTTGAAGTGTACAGCTGATTCTATGAGCCCTGATGTGTACTGCTATGTTGAGCAGCATTGCTGAGCACTCACATACACATTAAACAGCTGAAGAAATAGTGCTCAGCCTCCATTCACCAATGTTAGCGCATTTAGTTTGCTCCATTCACTGTTCTTGACTCAAAACTTCTATTTTGAGTGGAGCAATGACCAGTTATTTAAAGTGTTAGGAAGCACTCAGCAGCACTTCCAAGTGGTGCAGTCATTAGCTGCCTCTATATCGGTGCTAGTAGGATGCTTGTGCTGGCAGTTCCCGATGTGAAGCCTGCGGCACGCCCCAAATAAATTTGCTAAATTATCTAAAGTCAGCAGTCGGAATTGTTTACACAAATTTGGTAATCTGGTAAATTTATTTTGGGTTGCCACTGGCTTTGAGAGACCAACACATGAGGTACCTTCTTCTTCTTAGGCAGTCCCTTGGAACCAAGGATGACTTGCTTCCACATTAAAAATGAGTTCTCAGGTGACTGATGAGTCCAATGCGGGATCTACAGTCTCTGTCACAGGTGGGACAGACGGTGGTTGAAGGGGCGGGTGGGTGGGGTGCTTGGGTTGACGTGCGCTCCTTGCGCTGCCTGCGCTTGGCTTCCACTTGCTCCCGGCGAAGAGACTCGAGGTGTTCGGCGACTTCCCGGATGCTTCTCCTCTACTTTGTGCGGTCTTGGGCCAGGAATTCCCAGGTGTCGGTGGGGATGTTACACTTTTTCAAGGAGGCTTTGAGGGTGTCCTTGAAGCGTTTCCTCTGCCCACCTGGGGCTCTCTTGCTGTGCCGGAGCTCCGAATAGAGCGCTTGTTTTGGGAGTCTCGTATCGGGCATGCGGACAATGTGACCCGTCCATCGGAGCTGATCGAGCATGGTCAAAGCTTCGATGCTGGGGATGTTGGCCTGAGCTAGAACACTGACATTGGTGCGCCTATCCTGCCAATGGATTTGCAGGATCTTGCGGAGGCAGCGTTGGTGGTACCTCTCCAGTGCTTTGAGGTGCCTGCTGTACATGGTCCATGTCTCTGAGGCATACAGCAGGGCGGGTATCACTGCTGCTCTGTAGACCATGAGCTTAGTGCCGGGTTTGAGGTCCTGGTCTTCAAACACTCTCTTCCTCAGGCGACCGAAGGCTGCACTGGCACACTGAAGGCGGTGTTGGACTTCATCATCGATGTCTGCCCTTGTTGACAGTAGGCTCCCGAGGTATGGAAAGTGGTCCACGTTGTCCAAGGCCTTGTCGTGGATTTTGATAATCAGGGGGCAGTACTGTGTGGCGGGGGTAGGTTGGTAGAGGACCTTTGTCTTACGGATGTTTAGTGTAAGGCCCATGCTCTCGTACGCTTCGGTGAAGGTGTTGACGATGGTTTGGAGTTCAATCTCCGAGTGAGCGCAGACGCAAGCGTCGTCTGCATACTGTAATTCGACGACAGAGGATGGAACGACCTTGGATCTGGACTGGAGGCATCGGAGATTGAACAGTTTCCCACTTGTTCTGTAAATTAGCTTCACTCCAGTGGGGAGCTTACTGAGGGTGAGATGGAGCATTGCAGCAAGGAAGATCGAGAAGAGCGTTGGTGCGATGACACAGCCTTGCTTGACCCCGGTTCGTACGTGAATTGGGTCTGTGGTGGAACCGTTGGTCAGGATCACGGCTTGCATGTCGTCGTGAAGCAGGCGGAGGATGGAGACAAATTTTTGAGGGCAGCCAAATTTGAGGAGGACACTCCATAATCCCTCACGGTTGACAGTGTTGAAGGCCTTGTACAGCGGTTGGTGCTGTTCCCTGCATTTCTCTTGTAATTGACGTGCGGTGAAGATCATGTCCATTGTGCCCCTTAGTGGGTGGAATCCGCATTGCGACTCTGGGAGGAGCTCTTCGGCCACTGGGAGAAGGCGATTGAGGAGGATTCTTGCAATGACTTTCCCTGTGGCAGACAGCAGGGAAACTCCTCTGTAATTACCGCAATCGGACTTGTCACCTTTCTTGAAGATGGCCACAATTACAGCATCTCTGAGATCCCCTGGCATGCTCTCCTCCTTCCAGATAAGAGAAATTAGTTCATGAATTCGCGCCAGTAGTGCTTCTCTGCCATGCTTTAGTGCCTCGGTGGGGATTCCATCTGCTCCTGAGGCCTTGTTGTTCTTCAGTTGTCGGATGGCCTTTTCAACCTCATGCCGGGCTGGGGTTGTGCTGAGATGGTGGCGGGTAGCATGCTGCGGGATGGAGTTGAGGACACTCGCGTTGAAGACAGAGTCGCGGTTAAGGAGATCTTCGAAGTGCTCCTTCCAGTGGGCACTGACTGCCTCTCTGTCCTTGGCCTGCAGAGGGGTAGGGCCTTGGGTGCTTGGGCCGTAGATGGTCTTGACTGCGCTAAAGAATCCACGCACGTCGTGGTTGTCGGCTAGCTGCTGGATCTCCTGCGCTTTCTCCACCACCATCTGTTCTTTAGGTCGCGAGTTTTTTGTTGGACCTCGGCCTTCAGGCGTCTGTAGAGCTGCTTTCTTGCTCTCGAGTTCTGTTGCTGTTTCCAGATCAGGAATGCCTTGCGCTTGCGGTTTATTAGCTCCTGGATCTCCTGGTCGTTCTCGTCGAACCAGTCTTGGTGTTTCCTGGTCGAGTGACCGAGCGTCTCTTCACAGGTGCTGATTATGGAGGCCTTGAGTGCAGACCAGGCGCTGTGGGCACTCTGTGTCTCTGCATCACTGGGAGTCGTCAGGTTGTTTGTGAGGCGCAGGCTGAATAGGGCTTTCTTAGCAGGGTCTTTGAGTGCTCCAGCGTTAATTTTCCTGCGGCATTGTTCCTGTTGCCGCCGCTGTTTTGGGGCTACATTGATGGAGATGACAGAGTGGATTAGGCGGTGGTCTGTCCAGCAGTCGTCAGCTCCTGTCATGGCGTGGGTGATGTGGACGCCCTTGTGGTCCCTTGCTCGGACGATGGCGTAGTCCAGCAGATGCCAGTGCTTGGAGCGAGGGTGCTGCCATGAAGCCTTGTACTTGTCTCTCTGACGGAACAAGGCATTGGTTATGACAAGGCCATGTTCTAAGCATTTCGACAGGAGGAGGGTACCGTTGGAGTTGGCTTTCCCTACCCCCCTCTCTGCCGATCACACCTCCCCAGAGGTCTGTGTCCTTTCCAACTCTGGCGTTAAAGTCGCCAAGGAGGATTAGCTTGTCGCCCGTTGGGACTCAGGACAGGGATTGTTCGAGGCTGGAGTAGAATTCCTCTTTGGTCTCGTCTGTGGCTTCCAGTGTTGGGGCATATGCACTGATGACTGTAGCGCACTGGTTCCAGGCTAGGGTGAGCCGAAGAGTCATGAGGCGCTCGTTTATACTGCTAGGGGAGTCTCCGAGACGCCCAACTTGTTCATTTTTTATGGCGAAGCCTACCCCATGGAGGCGGCGTTATTCTTCAGGTTTGCCTTTCCAAAAGAGGGTGTAGCCACCACCTTGCTCCTTGAGCTGGCCTTCCCCTGCCCGCCGGGTCTCACTTAGGGCGGTGATGTCAATGTCGAAACGTCTGAGCTCCCGGGCAACGATAGCAGTACGGCGTTCCGGTCCGTCACTGTTGGGGTTGTCCATGAGGGTCCTGACGTTCCAGGTCCCGAACTTCATTTTAAAGGGTGGAAGATGCCTGTGCGTGAATTATTTTAACGTGGGGTGGCCGTTGCACACCAGCTACCACATGGGCTTGACAGAGCAAGGTCTTGGTCCAATGGCAAGGGGATCCAAGACGATTGGAGACCGATTGGAGACCAGACTCTGCTACAACGGCCTAGCACACACACACACACACACACACACACACACACACATAATGCTACTGTCCTCCTCCCTCCTTCCCGCAGGTCCTCTCTGCCTGGGTTTCGTAGGATGCATTGTGGTCCTCCCAACCTCGCTGTTGGCCCGTACCGCATCTTCCCAGGGCCCCGACCCCGCTGCTGGTGCACGCTGCGCCACTCCTGGGCCTTCACCTCGCTGCTGGGCTCATCCTCGCTCCTGGGTCCTGGCCTCGGACATGAATGATGTTGTCTCTCTCAGGATCAAATTAGCACTGATATTCTCGCGATCCCTGGCCCCGAACTCCACTTGCGATCCACTAGTCATGAGATCACTAGTCTAGTGGAGAAGCGTAGTCTTGATGGCAGAGAGGTCTGGGAATTTGGGAGCTAAGTTTAAGTGAAGAGCCAGTGCTCACTGAGAACAAAGAACAGGCATGGTCGGGGGATGGGCAGTGAGCTCAGGTAACTTTAACCTTGCAGCTTGAACTTGCAGTTAGGGATAAAATGCACCCACTATTAGAGCCAGGGGAGCTTAAACAGCAGGAGAGAGGAGCCTGGGGGGGGGGAAAAGAGCAAAGGATGGCCAAGGATGGCAAAGGAGCTCCCTGGGGAGCTGCCAGCACAGGAGGTAGCACATGAGGTACCAGCAGTACTATCACCCACTAACAACAATATAAAAACAGCTATGGAGTCACCCTCTGGATCCAGTTAAACTCAATTAGGAACAATTAACAACTCATTAGTAATGTCATTGTCCTTTTAAGGGCTAAAATGTGCAGATAAACTGAAATAAAAACATAAAATGCTGGAAACACTCAGGTCATACAGCATCTGTAGAGAGAGGAAGGTAAGGTTAACGTTTCAGGTCTATGGAACATAGGAACAGGAGAAGGACATTCAGCCCGAGCATGTTCTGCCATTCAATGAGATCATGGCTGATCGGGTTCTGACAAAAGGTTATCGACCTGAAACATTAACCCTACCTTCCCTACAGATGCTGCCTGATCTGCTGAGAGTTTCCAATATTTTCTGTTTTTATTTCAGATTTCCAGTATTTTACTTAATGTTAGAACTCAGACAGCTGTCCTGCAGGAGAGTTGCCACTAAGGTGATCATTATAACCAAACTGCATTGATTACAATAAACAATTGCAATAACATGGTATCAGATGGTTTCCGGTTTTGGAAAGCAGATTTTGATTGTTAAAGCAGCTTATCACTACAGATGATGATCGGTATGAGGATTCCACTGTACTATTACCATACAGAATCACACCCATCTCTCCACAACACAGAAGCTTTCCTTTTCCCCCTCCCCACTGTGTACTAGAAATACTGGTACATTCATCAATATTCACCACTGAATTGCAGTGGTGGAGTGCTCCATCCTGGAAAAAAGTATTAGCTATGTCCCAAAGAAGTACACCTCTCACCAGCAAACCATAGTTACATTGTAGAAGGGTTAACAGTCTAGACTCAGCACATCCTCAGATGAAGGAGGAAGATGACAGCAATGGGATAGGAATTAAATTGTCAGTTTATACACAGAATAATAAGCTTAATACCTACCTCCATTTCTTTATTTTCATATTTGTATGCATTTTTTGTTCCTTGACTTTTTCTTCTAAGTTTTTTTAGTTCTGCTTGAGACTTCTCAAGAGAATCCAATTTAGTTCTATGTTCTGTTTGGTACTTCTTAAGAGTTGCCTGCAAGCAAAATTATATCAACATGTTAATCTGAAGATTGATGTGCTCCCAAAAAGAAACTTCAGTTGATTAGGCTATCCTGCAGGGCAAATGCACAGAATTCTGTTTGGCGGAAGGTCTTACAGGGGTTTAAACCTAGAAATGCTTGACTTTGGCCCAATGCACCAACACTTCTGAAATTCAGATAAGCATTAGTTACATCCCTTATTTGCAGTAATTCCCGATATGCATTCTTAGTCTTTGTTACTCTGCCTTCTCAATATCATTAAAATAACACCTGAAAATTAAATTGAATAACATTCCTGTGATCACGGAGTAGTCCTTCATTTTTTGGTTACAGGAGGACAAGAACATGGGCAGGAGACAGTTTAAAAAATAGTATTATAGATTTTTGTTGTCTCAGTTCTTCCTGCGAGTTCAGATACCTTAATACCTAAACAAAAACCAGCCCCTAAACCCCAAAATTGTAAACAAACACAAGTTTATATTTGCCCTACAATGTCATCTGATCGAGTTAACAAATTTCTGCTGGATTTATTTCTATGGAACTAAAAGCTTCTTTGTTAAGCTATATTATGACAGCCTTGTCCTCTCTGTTTTGGTATACTTGAGCTTTTATTACTCCAGAGATTCTTCAGTTATTGGCTTGTTGAAGTGGTTAATTATATGCTCAGTAAAATCACTGCTGCTGGCTCTCACTTTAGTATTATCTGTAAAATGGCTGCTTGCTTGCAGTACATCAACATACCATCAATATTTCAAACTTAAAAATAGTTGGGTGGGATTGAAGAAAGGATATACCCTTTTAGTGGCACAAGACCTAATTGAGTGAATATTCAGTACTTGAGAAAGTTGAAGGATTTTTTTAAATATTGAGGTTACATCTGTATTTTATAGCAAAACTGGCAATTAATTACCACTTTGTACAAGTTACACTTGTAGAATAAATACATTAGATACCTACATTCATGTATTTCACATCTTGATCAGTTTTTTTCTCCAATTCACCTATGATGTCTTTGTGAAATTTCCTAAACTTGAAGATGAAAAAAGAGAGCTTTTAATGAGAAACCACATCAACAACAAAAAGAAAAGCAAACTCTAACCAAATAATGATAAAATAGCTTATACCTTAACATAATATTTCCTCATCTCCATTCACCATTTATTTTCTAGCTAATGGTTGGGCAGCAGGCATGGATGATATTCAAGCAAAATTCCCATAAACTGTTCTAGGCAATAGATAAAGGAATGGCAATATAAGAACATAAGTAATAGGAGCAGGAATAGGCCATTCGGCCCTTCCAGCCTGCTCCGCCATTCAATAAGATCATGGCTGATCTTCAACCTCAACTCCACCTTCCTGCACAATCCCCATATCCCTCGATTCCCTTAGTATTGAAAAATCTATCGATCTCTGTCTTGAATATACTCAACAACTGAGCATCCACAGCTCTCTGGGGTAGAGAATGCCAAAGATTCACAACCCTTTGAGTGAAGAAATTTCTCATCTCAGTCCTAAATGGCCGATCCCTTATTCTGAGACTGTGACCCCTAGTTCTAGACTCTCCAGCCAGGGGAAACATTTTCCCAGCATCTACCCTGTCAAGTCCCTTAAGAATTTTATACATTTCAATGAGATCACCTCTCATTCTTCTAAACTCTAGGGAATATAGGCCTAGTTTACTCAATCCCTCCTCATAGGACAATCCCCCTAGCCCAGGAATCAGTCCAGTGAACATTGGTTGCACTCCCTCTAAGGCAAGTATATCCTTCCTTAGGTAAAGAGACCAAAACTGTACACAGTACTCCAGGTGTGGTCTCACCAAGGCCCTATATAATTGCAGTAAGACGTCTTTACTCTTATTCTCAAATCCTTTTGTAATAAAGCAAACATACTATTTGCTTTCCTAATTGCTCGTTGTACCTGCATGTTAACGTTCTGTGATTCATGTACAAGGGCACCCAAGTCCCTCTGAATACCAACATTTCCCAATCTCTCACTATTTAAAAAATACTCTGCTTTTCTATTTTTCCTATCAAAATGGATAACTTCACATTTCTCCACATTATATTCCATTTGCCATGTTCTTGCCCACTCACTTAGCCTGTCTATATCCCCTTGAAGCCTCTTTGCATCCTCCTCACAACTTCCATTCCCACCTAGCTTTGCATCATTAGCAAACTTGGATATACTACATTTGGTCCCCTCATCCAAATCATTGATATAGATTGTGAATAGCTGAGGCCCAAGCACTGATCCTTGCGGTACCCCACTAGTTACAGCCTGCCAACCCGAAAATGGCCTGTTTATTTCTACTCTCTGTTTTCTGTCCATTAACCAATCCTCAATCCAAGCTAATATATTACCCCCAATCCCATGAGCCCTAATTTTGTGTAATAACCTCTTGTGTGGCACCTTATTGAATGCTTTTTGAAAATCCAAATACACTACATACAATGGTTCCCCTTTATCAACCCGGCTAGTTACAACCTTAGTGTTAGGGGGGATTAAAAATGTGGGGTTATGGGGATGGGATATGTTAGGGGGAATTAAATACGTGGGGTTACGGGGGTAGGGTGGGAGAGGTGTACTGTGGGGATTAAAGCAGGGACAGGGTACTGGATTTGGATGATCAGCCATGATCGTATTGAATGGCGGAGCAGGCTCGACGGGCCGAATGGCCTACTCCTGCTCCTAGATTCTATGTTTCTATGTTAACCTTCAAAAACAGTAACCAATTTGTCAAACATGATTTCCCTTTCATAAATCTGTGTTGACTCTGCCAATCATATTATGATTTTCTAAGTGCCCTGTTACCACGTCCCAAATAATAGATTCTAGCATTTTCCCTACTACTGATGTCAGGCTAACTGGTCTATAGTTCCCTGTTTTCTCTCTCCCTCCAAAACCCTCGGGAGATTTGAAAGGCGAGCCGGGGCTACAACGTGTGTAAAGAAGTAAAAAGTAATCGAAGTGTGACATCACCAGAAAGCAGGTAAGTGATTGGTTGGTGAGTATTTCTCTCTTTCTCCTTTTTTCCACACTTAAATTCTGTGGTTTATAGTTTCTAGAGTCTCTGGTGTAGCGGGGACTGCTGTTAAGCAAGGACCCTTGAGTATATCATTTAATTGAAGTGAAATTGGTGGGATTCAATTAGTTTAATTTTAATTAATTAATTAAAGGGTAAGTCATGGCAGGAGAGCTCCGCCCCGTGATATGCTCCTCCTGCTATATGTGGGAAATCAGGGACGCTTCCTGTGTCCCTGACGACCATGTGTGTGGGAAATGTATCCAGCTGCAGCTCCTGACGGACCGCATTGCGGCGCTGGAGCCGCGGATGGATGCATATTGGAGCATTCGCGACGCTGAGAACGTCGTGGATAACACGTTTAGCGAGTTGGTCACACCGCAGGTAAAGGGTGTACAGGCAGGAAGTGAATGGGTGACCACCAGGCAGAGTAAGAGGTGCAGGCAGGTAGTGCAGGGGTCCCCTGTGGCCATCCCCCTCTCAAACAGATATACCACTTTGGACGCTGTTGGGGGGTTGACTTATCAGGGGAAGGCGGCAGCAGCCAACTTCCTGGCACCATGGGTGGCTCTGCTGCACAGGCTGGGAGGAAAAAGTGTGGAAGAGCTATGTAAAAATAGGACCTCAAAGGTAGTAATCTCAGGATTGCTCCCAGTGCCACGTGCTAGTCAGAGTAGAAATAGGAGGATATTTCAAATGAATACGTGGCTAGAGGAATGGTGCAAGGGGGAGGGATTCAAATTCCTTGGACATTGGAACCGGTTCTGGGGTTGGTCGGACCAGTACAAACGGGACGGTCTGCACCTGGGCAGGGCCGGGACCGATGTCCTAGGGGGAGTGTTTGCTAGTGCTGTTGGGGAGGGTTTAAACTAAAGTGGCAGGGGGTTGGGAACCTGAGCAGGGAGACAGAGGAAAGGGAAACAAGGATAAAAGCTAAAGACAGGAAGGAGAAAAACAAAAGTAGAAGGCAAAGAACTCAACGGTTTAAATCAAACATGGTCACAGTAAATAATAATTCATATAGGTCTGAGAGCGTTAAAAAAACAAGCCTGAAAGCTTTGTGTCTGAATGCAAGGAGCGTTCGGAACAAGGTGGATGAATTAGCTGCGCAAATAGAGGTAAATGAATATGATTTGATTGGGATTACAGAAACATGGCTCCAGGGTGGCCAAGGCTGGGAACTCAACATCCAGGGTTATTCAATATTTAGGAAAGATAGGCAAAAAAGAAAGGGAGGTGGGGTAGCATTGCTGGTTAAAGAGGGGATTAATACAATTGAAAGGAAGGATATTAGCTCTGATGATGTGGAATCTGTATGGGTAGAACTGAGAAATAACAAGGGGCAGAAAACGTTAGTGGGAGTGGTATATAGACCTCTAAACAGTAATACGAAGGTTGGGGACGGCATTAAAAGGGAAATTAGAGAAGCATGCAGTAAGGGCACAGCAGTCATCATGGGTGACTTTAATTTACATATAGATTGGGCTAACCAAATTAGTAAAAACACTGTGGAGGAGGAATTCCTAGAATGTTTACGGGATGGTTTTCTGGAACAATATGTCGAGGAACCAACCACAGATCAGGCCATCTTAGACTGGGTATTATGTAACGAGAAAGGATTAATTAGCAATCTTGTTGTACGAGGCGCCTTGGGTCAGAGTGATCATAATATGATAGAATTCTTCATTAGGATGGAGAGTGAAGTAGTTGAATCAGAGACTAGGGTCCTGAATTTAAATAAAGGAAACTACGATGGTATGAGGCGCGAATTGGATTGATTGGGGAATGTCACTCAAGGGGTTGATGATGGATAGATAGGCAATGGCAAACATTCAAAGACTGCATGGATGAACTACAGAATTTGTTCATCCCAGTTTGGCATAAGAATAAAACAAAAAGGGTGACTCAACCGTGGCTAACAAGGGAAATTAGGGATAGCATAAGATCCAAGGAGAGGGCATATAAATTGGCCAGAAAAAGCGGTAACCCTGAGGATTGGGAGCAGTTTAGGATTCAGCAAAGGAGGACAAAGGGATTACTTAAGAAGGGGAAAATAGAATATGAAAGTAAGCTTGCAGGGAACATAAAAACTGACTGCAAGAGCTTTTATGGATATGCGAAGAGAAAAAGATTAGTGAAATCAAGTGTAGGTCCCTTGCAGTCAGAAGTGGGGGAAGTTATAATGGGGAACAAAGAAATGGCAGCCCAATTAAATGCATATTTTGGTTCTGTCTTCACAAAGGAGGACACAAATAACCTCCCAGAGATGTTGGAGAACATACGGTCTGATGAAAGGGAGGAACTGAAAGAAATCAGTATTTGCAGGGAAATGGTGTTAGGGAAATTGACGGGATTGAAGGCCGATAAATCCCCAGGGCCTGATAATCTACATCCTAGGGTACTTAAGGAAGTGGCCCTAGAAATAGTAGATGCATTGCTGATCATCTTCCAACATTCGATGGAATCTGGAACTGCACCCATGGATTGGAGGGTAGCTAATGTTACCCCACTATTCAAAAAGGGTGGTAGAGAGAAAGCGGGGAAAGCGGTAAGCCTGACATCGGGAGTGGGGAAAATGCTCGAGTCCATTATAAAGGATGTAATAGCTGAGCACTTGAAAAACAGTGACAGGATCGGACAAAGTCAACATGGATTTACAAAAGGTAAATCGTGCTTGACTAATCTACTGCAATTTTTTGAGGATGTAACTGGGAAAATAGATAAGGGAGAACCAGTAGATGTGGTGTATTTGGACTTTCAAAAGGCTTTCGATAAGGTCCCGCATAAGAGATTAGCGTGTAAAGTTAAGGCACATGGGATTGGGGGCAAGGTATTGACTTGGATAGAGAACTGGTTGGCGGACAGAAAGCAGAGAGTAGGAATTAATGGGTCTTTTTCCGAGTGGCAAGCAGTGACTAGTGGGGTACTGCAGGGATCGGTCCTTGGACCCCAGCTATTCACAATATACATTAATGATCTAGATAAGGGAACTAAATGTAATATCTCCAAGTTTGCAGATGACACAAAGCTGGGTGGGCGTGTGTGCTGCGAGGAGGATACCGAGAAACTCCAGGATGATTTGGACAGGTTGGGTGAGTGGGCAGAAGCGTGGCAGATGCAATATGACGTGGATAAATGCGAGGTTATCCACTTTGGTGTCAAAAACAGAAAGGCAGACTATTATCTGAATGGCAATAGATTGAGAGAAGGGGAAGTGCAACGAGACCTGGGTGTCCTTGTGCACCAGTCGCTGAAAGTAAGCATGCAGGTGCAGCAGGCGGTGAAGTAGGCAAATGGTATGTTGGCCTTCATAGCGAAAGGGTTTGAGTATAGGAACAAGGATGTCTTGCTGCAGTTGTACAGGGCCTTGGTGAGACCACACCTTGAGTACTGTGTGCAGTTTTGGTCGCCTTATCTGAGGAAGGATGTTCTTGCCATGGAAGGAGTTCAGCGAAAATTCACAAGGCTGATACCTGGGATGGCAGGAATGACATATGAGGAGAGATTAGGTCGATTGGGCTTATACTCGCTGGAGTTTCGAAGAATGAGAGGGGATCTCATCGAAACATATAAAATTCTGACAGGTCTGGACAAACTAGATGCAGGAAGAATGTTCCCGATGGTCGGAGAGTCCAGAACCAGGGGTCATAATCTAAGGATAAGGGGTAAGCCATTTAGGACAGAAATGAGGAAGAATTTCTTCACCCAGAGAGTGGTGAACCTGTGGAATTCTCTACCACAGAAGGTAGTTGAGGCGAAGTCATTAAATATATTCAAGAATGAGTTAGATATATTTCTTAAAGCTAAAGGTATCAAGGGATATGGGGAGAAGGCAGGTACAGGGTACTGAGTTTGGATGATCAGCCATGATCTCATCGAATGGCGGAGCAGGCTCGAGGGGCCGAATGGCCTACTCCTGCTCCTATCTTCTATGTTTCTAGGTTTCCTTTCTTGAACAGCGGAGTTACATTCGCTACCTTCCAATCCCCTTGGACTGTTCTAGAATCTAGGGAATTCTGGAAGATCAAAACCAATGCATCCAATATCTCTGTAGCCACCTCTTTTAAAACCCTAGGATGTAGGCTATCAGGGTCCAGGGGATTTGTTGGCTTTTAGTCCCATTGATTTCTTCAGTACTATTTCTTTACTAATACTTAAATCTTGAAGTGCCTCATTCCCATTTAGTTCCCCATTATTTCCGGAATGTTTTTAATGTCTTCTTCCGTGAAGACAGATACAAAGTATTCATTTAATGTCTCTGCTATTTCCTTATTCCCCATTATAATTTCTCCTGTCTCTGCCTGTAAGGGACCCACATTTACTTTACGTACCTATAGAAGCTTTTACAATTTGTTTTTATGTCTCTTGCTAGTTTACTCTCATATTCTATTTTCTCTCTCTATCAATTTCTTGGTCGTCCTTTGCTGAATACTAAAATCCTCCCAATCCTCAGGCTTACTACACTTTTTGGCAACATTATAAGCCTCTTCCTTTAATCTAATACTATCGTAATTTCTCTTGTTAGCCACGGTTGGACCATTTTTCCAGTGGGGTTTTTATTCCTTAAGTGAATGTATATTTGTTGCAAATTATGAATTATTTCTTTAAATGTTTGCCATTGCTTATGTACCGTCATATCTTTTAATCTAGTTTCTCAATCTACCTTAGCCAATTCGCCCCTCATATCTACGTAGTTTGCTTTGTTCAGATTTAAGACCCTAATTTCGTACTTAACTAAATCACTCTCAAACTCAAAATAAAATTCTATCATATTATGATCACTCTTACCCAGAAGCTCCTTTACAACAAGGTTATTAATTAACCCTGTCTCATTGCACAATACTAGATCTAAAATAGCCTGTTCCCTAGTTGGTTTCTCGACATACTGATTGAGAAAACTATCTTGAATGCATTACATGAACTCAACCTCCGTACTATTACTGCAAATTTGTATTACCCTTGTTACATGCACCTCTAATTTCATGATTTATACTGTGCCCGACACTGCAACTACAGTTAGGGGGCCTATAAATCATAGAAATTTACGGCACAGAAGGAGGCCATTTGGCTCATTGGCCGGAATTTTCTGCTAAAAAAAAAGGGTGGGTTTGGAGCGTGCTGGCAGTTAAATTGTTAAAAATGGGATTCCCAACCTGCAACCCGCCCACTTCCGGTTTTAATGGAGGTGGGACCGAGGGGGCGACCAATCCGCTCCAAGGGGACGGAATGTCAATTCAAATGTTATAATGAGGCTGACTATACTGTCCCCTACCACTACAACATTCCTTTTCACTCCCCCCACTTAAATGGCCTCCTGTATCACAGTGCTGTGTTCAGTTTGCTCATCCACCCTGCAGACTTTGCCCTCATCCACACAGGCAACAAAGACCTCGTACCTGTTGGATAATGGCAAAGGCCGAGGCTCCTCCAGCACTGCACCTGGGGTCCTCTTACCTACCTGACTTGCAGTCACACCAACCTGTCCCTGACCACTAACCAGATCTCTACCACTACCTAACCTAAGGGGTCTGATTCCTGCATCAAAGTGCCCAGGTAACCCTCGCCCTTTCTGATGCCCCATAATGTCAGCACCTCGGACTCCTGCTCAACAATTCTGATTTCTCAGTAGCTTGGTTTGGAGACTCAAACAGGTGTTGGGTTTCCATGGGTGCCAAACATGGCTGACCAAAAATTGATTTCCCCTCTATCCTTTAGATCTCCTTGTGCCCCTGAATTCTCCATTCAAAGGTTGGGCAGGCATCCTGCTTTCAGGGCTCTCTTGAAATCACTTTGTAACTGGACAACGAAAAATCTATTAGTGGCTTAAATTGACTCAAACTTATGTTTTCAAACCCCTGGGAAATACCTTGTAACCACAAAACAACCTCCTCCAACTAAACTGCTGAGATCAGGAACTCAGTATGTGGGAATTATCATGCAACAGAACCGGACTATTGCAGTTTAACTTATAAAAGTACAATAATCCTGAAGGATAAACTTGAATTACAAGACAAATTCAATGCCATTTAAAACGAATTCAAAGAATGCAAAACTAAAATGTTTAATGTATACATACATTTTCTTCCATATCTATGTTGAGTTTCTTGTGTACTTCTGAAATCTCCATTAGGACTTGTCCTGTGGGAACAATTGGAAAATAGGTTTAAGAAGCTGCTTGATTTTTTAAAAAGATTTTCACCTAATTTTCCCCATTGTAAATGATCCTGTGTTCCAAGTCGACCTGAATTCAGGCCTTTGTTGCTGAAAGCAGAGACAGCTACTTCCTGGCCTCCATCAATCGGGTCAATCAACAGCAACTACAATCACCCCTTCCCCTCCCTCCCAGAACCACGATAGGGTTCCCCTTGTCCTCACCTTTCACCCCACCAGCCTCCACATTCAACGGATCATCCTGCGCCATTTCCACCACCTCCAGCGTGATCCCACCACCAAACACATCTTCCCCTCCCCCCCTTTCAGCATTCTGAAGGGACCGCTCCCTCCGCGACACCCTGGTCCACTCCTCTATCACCCCCAACACCCCTTCTGCTTCGCCCGTCACCTTCCCATGCAAGCGCAGGAGATGCAACACCTGCCCTTTTACCTCCTCCTCCCTTCCCACCGTCCAGGGCCCCAAACACCCCTTCTAGGTGAGACAGCGATTTACTTGTACTTCTTACAATTTAGTATACTGTATTCGCTGCTTATGATGCGGTCTCCTCTACATTGGGGAGACCAAATGCAGATTGGGTGACTGCTTTGCGGAACACCTCCGTTCAGTCTGCAAGCGTGACCCCGAGCTTCCGGTCGCCTGTCACTTTAATTCTCCCCTCCACTCCCACTCTGATCTCTCCGTCCACAGCCTCTTACATTGTTCCAACGAAGCTCAATGTAAGCTCGAGGAACAGCACCTCATCTTTCTATTAGGCACTTTACAGCCTTCTGGACTTAACATCGAGTTCAACAATTTCAGACTATAAATTGGCCCCTGTATTTCTCTATATATTTTTTTCTCTTGTTTCCTCACATGGTAGCTGTTAATGTTGCTGCCATCATCATTCACACATCATCTAGAGCCATCATTTGTTTCTTAACTTGTCCCATTACCTCTCCTTTTGCCTTGCACCATCATCCCGTTTGTCAGTCAATCTCTCCTGCCTTCCATCCCATCACAGACCTCCCCTTTGTTCTTTCCTCCCTGCTTAAAAATCTCTCTTCCCTAACCTTTTCCAGTTCTGACAAAGGGTTCGACCCAAAACGTTGACTCTGTTTCTCTCTCCTCGATGCTGCCTGACCTGCTGAGTGTTTCCAGTACTTTCTGTTGTTATTTCAGATTTCCAGCATCCGCAGTATTTTGCTATTGTAGAAGCAACTACAGGGTACTGCTTATACAAGACAATCCCCATTTGATTCTCTTTCTGCCCATCTTTCCCCTATGGGAAGATGCTACAGTTTATACTTGGTCTGGCTGAGATTGGGAACTGAACAGAGCAGTCAACATTGAACCGGCATTTTTGGACTTTGTAGGCGTGTTCAACATTCAGTATCACTACACTGCCCAGTCTAGCCAAATATGTGCACATATGACGATCTGAGAGCATAATTACACTTATTCAAGAAGTTTCATTGTAGATAAGGCTTTGTGTTGTCCTTGGATCTTATAGGAACATAGAACAGGAGTAGGCCATTGAGCTCCTCGAGCCTGTTCTGCCATTCAATGAGATCGCGGCTGATCTGCGATCTAACTCCATATACCTGCCTTTCGCCCATATCCCTTAGTACCTGTGGTCAACAAAAAGCTATCAATCTCCGATTTAAAATTAACAATTGATCTAGCATCAACTGCTGTTTGCAGAAGAGAATTCCAAACTTCTACCACCCTTTGTGTGTAGAAGTGTTTCCTAATTTCACTCCTGAAAGGTCTGGCTCTAATTTTTAGACTATGCCCCCTAGTCCTAGAATCCCCAACCAGCGGAAATAGTTTCTCTCTATCTACCCTATCTGTTCCCCTTAATATCTTGAAAACTTCGATCATATCACCTCTTAACCTTCTAAATTCTAGGGAATACAACCCTAATTTGTGTAATCTCTCCTCTTAACTTAAATCTTGAAGTCCAGGTTGAGGCAAACTTAGAGCAAAAGCTGGAAATGTGTTTGCATGTAGCTACAGTTCTGTGTTTAAGGGTTCATGTTACAGCTTTAGTAGCATGGCCATGTCCTGAAGGAATTTGGGAGAGGTAGTATTCGTTATGTTGGTTGAGGCGAAGTTTGCCTCCCAGTTGTTGGAAGGGAAGGGGATAATCTGGCCTCAGTTGATAAACTGGCTTTGCCTGGGAATGCCTTTCTCACCCAAGACTTGGAATCTGGCTGTGGTGAAAATGCCTGGGAGTTCTCCATTTTGCCATACTGAGGAGATGGGCCAATAAGCACTGCAGGATTTCAAAGAGACAGGCCTCTTTCCAGGCTGATGGTACTGTTGCTACCATTGAGATTTACTTGAAACCTTTCAGTCTTCTCTTAACAGATTATAAAGGGAAAGCTGTATAGACCAGTTGTTTTGGAGCAGCCTCTTGGCTATACACAAGTTATTATATCTGTCACTGCTAGTCAGAAGGAGGTGCATTTCCCCCAACCTTCCATGGGAAAATGCAACTCCTCAGAGCAACCATATGAATTAAACACCTTTGGGACATAGGCCAATCAGAATGGGTAATGTACCGAGTGTGCCTGGAGCTTTGAAACATAGAAACATAGAAAAATTGGAGGTACAATGCAGGCTAGAGCCCTTTCCTGAAGTCTATTGACCCAGACAGCCTCCCCACACTCCAAGACCACCCCTTCCAAGTTGGCAAGAACAAGGATTTTCTTCTGTTTAATTGGGCCCCATAAGCACCACACAGAGGAAGAAACCAACCCTGCAAGACTCCTACATATGCAAGTAGAACCTTGAATAACTCCTAGTCCTGGCCAAACCCAAAGGATGCCACCAAGTTAGCCTGACCCTCAAAAGCTTGTAGTTCCCAGTATGTAGTCAACAATATTGAGATATGCCAATATATTCGTCGTTAAGTACTGTGCAACAAAACTGTACAGTGACTTCATGAATGTATTAATTATTTTGTCTAAAGAATTTTTTTCCCCACCAGACTACAATCTTCTGCAATTTATTATGTCATACACATACAAGATGTTACAGGTTCACAAGGCACTCCCTAATGCAATCTTCCCTACTTGCCTAGCAACAAATCAGGAATGTTTAGTAATCAATATTTGCCCAGTGAGCTTCAATGGTAAGAGCTGGCAGAAGGTGGGTGGATGTAGCAACAGTGGAACATAATGATTGTACACATCTATGATTACTCATAAATGATTAACATAAAATTACAGCAAAAGGAAAATCTAAGAGGAGTATTGTTTGTTCAAAGAATTCCCTTACTGTCTACTGGGGGGAAAAGAACCAAGTACAAAATATTCAATTACTTTTTTAAAACATCAGTAAAGTTTATCACCTCTGCAGTCACCTGCCAAGACAGGTTCTCTTGCCTCCAGGCATACCCTGCTGGTATTTACCCAGTGTTAAATGCTCCTACGTCACAGCTATTACTGTAATCAATGAAAATGAGAAGTCGCACAACACCAGGTTATAGTCCAACAGTTTTATTTAAAATTACGAGCTTTCGGAGCTGTTGCCCCTTCGTCAGGTAAAGGTACAATGAGGGAATCTATTACACAGTATATATACACAGAGAGCAATTTGTCTGCAGAGATACAATCTTTTAGGGAGGCATTACATCAAAGACACATCAGAGTACAGCTAAGACAATGAGATGGGTCACAGGGGGTCCAACATGTCAAATCCTGCCGTCTGCAGTTGAGCTTTTAACTTTCTTTTTTGGTTTTTTTTTGGTTGTTTTTTTGTGTTTTTTTTAAAAAACTGGAAAGACAGACAACGATGTCGAGTCACGTTCTGTAGCGTAGTCAAGAGCATCCTGAAACCCATCGTACAGGGAACCCCCAGCTTCTGTCGCGACACTACAGACTTCTTGCAGAAACTCAGCACCCATGGACCAGTTGAACCAGGAACACTCCTCACCACGATGGACGTATCGGCACTCTACACCAATATCCCCCACGATGACGGCATCGCTGCGACAGCCTCAGTACTCAACACCAACAACAGCCAATCTCCAGACGCCATCCTACAACTCATCCGCTTCAACCTTGACCACAATGTCTTCACCTTCGACAACCAGTTTTTTACCCAAACACACGGAACAGCCATGGGGACCAAATTCACACCCCAATACGCCAACATCTTCATGCACAAGTTCGAGCAAGACTTCTTCGCTGCACAGGACCTCCAACCAACGCTGTACACCAGATACATCGACGACATCTTCTTCCTTTGGACCCACGACGAAGGATCACGGAAAGGACTACATGATATCAACAGGTTCCATCCCACCATCAAACTCACCATGGACTACTCCTCAGAATCGGTTTCATTCATGGACACACGAATTTCCATCAAAGACGGACACCTCAGCACTTCACTCTACCGCAAGCCCACGGACAACCTCACGATGCTCCACTTCTCCAGCTTCCACCCTAACCACGTTAAAGAAGCCATCCCCTATGGACAAGCCCTGCGAATACACAGGATCTGCTCAGACGAGGAGGAACGTGATGGACACCTACGGACACTGAAAGACGCCCTCGTAAGAACGGAATATGACGCTCGACTCGTCGATCGACAGTTCCGACGGGCCACAGCGAAAAACCGCATAGACCTCCTCAGAAGGCGAACACGGGACACAACCAACAGAGTACCCTACGTCGTCCAGTACTTCCCCGGTGCGGAGAAACTACGCCATGTTCTTCGCAGCCTTCAACATGTCATCGATGACGACGAACACCTTGCTAAGGCCATCGCCACGCCTCCACTACTCGCCTTCAAGCAGCCGCCTAACCTCAAAAGTACCATCGTTCGCAGCAAATTACCCAGCTGTCAGGAGAACAGCGACCACGACACCACACAACCCTGCCACGGCAACCTCTGCAAGACATGCCAGATCATCAACACAGATACCATCATCACACGTGAGGACACTACCCACCAGGTACATGGTACATACTCATGTGACTCGGCCAACGTTGTCTACCTCATACGTTGCAGGAAAGGATGCCCCGGAGCATGGTACATCGGCGAGACCATGCAGACACTGAGACAACGTATGAACGGACACTGCGCAACAATCGCCAGGCAGGATTGTTACCTCCCAGTCGGGGAACACTTCAGCAGTCAAGGACATTCAGCCTCGGATCTGCGGGTTAGCGTTCTCCAAGGCAGCCTTCGAGACACACAACAACGCAAAATCATCGAGCAGAAACTGAGAGCCAAGTTCCGCACCCATGAGGACGGCCTCAATAGGAATCTCGGGTTCATGTCACGCTACAGAACGTGACTCGACATCGTTGTCTGTCTTTCCAGTTTTAAAAAAAAAAGTTAAAAGCTCAACTGCAGACGGCAGGATTTGACACGTTGGACCCCCTGTGACCCATCTCATTGTCTTAGCTGTACTCTGATGTGTCTTTGATGTAATGCCTCCCTAAAAGATTGTATCTCTGCAGACAAATTGCTCTCTGTGTATATATACTGTGTAATAGATTCCCTCATTGTACCTTTACCTGACGAAGGGGCAACAGCTCCGAAAGCTCGTAATTTTAAATAAAACTGTTGGACTATAACATGGTGTTGTGCGACTTCTCATTTTTGTCCACCCCAGTCAAACACCGGCATCTCCGCATCATGTAATCAATGAGGCAGCTTTAGGATATGTGGAATGCCTCCCCTTGGTGATGAGTCAAGAAGATTAGGCATGGCGGGTCTCCATTCAGATGAGAATACCGACTTTAAAAAAAAAGTTCAGTGAATATTTCTACATTTTTTCCCCTGATCAAGGTAATGTAGCATTTTTCTTATAATTTTTTATTTTGTGCTAACTCAATAACATATTAACCTATTTAAATATGTTGGTGTCCATTGCTACCAATTCCATCAATTTTTGTTATCATAAACTAGAAGTCATTTAGGGAAAGGTGATCTACATTTCAATGTAAAGCAAGTGGAACCACTGAAAGAAAGAAAGAGTTGCATTTATACAGCGCCTTTCACAACCACCAGACGTCCCAAAGTGCTTTACAGCCAATGAAGTACTTTTTGAAGTAGAGTCACTGTTGTAATGTAGGAAAATATGGGAATCTCCCAATTATGCCTCAGCAGCCCCAGTCAGTTCCTACAGTAATTCTCCAATTTAGTGATGGTGCTGCTACTAAACACTGAAGGAATATTAAGGGGTAACGTTACCTTCATTTTTTGTGATCCGTATTAGTAAAATTATTATCTTACTGTTTGGCCAGTTCTCAGTTCACAGAAACAATTTTCCTCCTCAACAGCTGGAATTAGTCTAGTTAAAAAAAAACAACTGCACATAGTACAAGTAAAAAAAACTGTATGTTATACCAGAGGGAGTTTTCAGTGGAGCCACCAACATTAGCAATGGTGGATTTTGTGGCAGTGCCTGAAGCTGGACCCCAAGAGTTTGATTTAGCAGCTGCTACTTCCACCAATAATGCAGTGTTTGGATGGACACAGACAACGTTTCTGATCTGCCACATTTTCATAAAGGAAACAAAAAAAAGTAAGAGGAATAAGCCAGTTAAGAGGCTTAATGCATCAACAAAGTGGCAAAGATCACTGCCTAATGCAAATTTCTTAATCAGAGAACAGAATGCGTCTTTTCACATTGAAAAATCTCCTCTTCAATTACAAAGAAAATCTATAGATAAGCAGAAGTCAGTATCATAGCTCTCCATTGTTTTAAAGTCATTCCGTTTTAACAATAACATTTTTAGACCACCCTGCACAAACAGATGCAAAATTTAAAATCCTGCTTCAGGTTTCTAAGCGCTCCCATTGTGCAACTGCATTCCGAAAAGGTGTGATTTAAGTACGCTTAGTCGACAAGCAGAGGGATTGGCTTCCTGCCAATGTCTAGGATTTGTTTCACTATGTCACAATTTTGTGAAAATTTAGCTTTTTTGTGGGGGTGCAAGGGAGAAGAGGAGGATATATTACATTTGTGCAGGGAATGAAAGACACCCATATTCATTAAATAGCCATTAAGTTAATATTCTATTCTCATCACACGTAATCTCTCCCGGTTGTCACAAAGCTAACTAAGAAAGTTTGTGATGGGCTACTTACTTTCCCATTTCTATCAATAAACAAATATACTGATTTCAATAACATTCCAATGTTTTCTGTGGAGGGGAAAAACCGGATGCCAATCAGATGGTGAAGTATACTCAGGGGCAGTGCATTACAATGACTTTATCATCAAATACTTCCTCACAGGGGTAGTCAAGGAGAGAGAGAAGGCTTTCTCCCATGTCTATATTATTATAGAATTAAAATTTTAACAGCTAATGTAAAGAAATAGCAAATTTCTACACTCAACCATAATTGTGCAATGAAGTTGGCCCAACCAGTAAGCCATCATCGTCTGGGGAACACGTTTTTAATTTAAGTTTGCAATGGGGGTACTTTTCCAACAAATACTTGGAAGACGTGGCCATTGTAGGAGTTTATCCTGGATTTTTTTTAAATTTCCCTTTTGTTCTGGAACATCAATATTAATAAAAGAAAGAGGGCAGAAAAAGTATTTTCGTATTATTGCTTGTTCAGAGTTGAATCCTCCAGGTCTGTTAATTCACAGTGAAATGTTAAATGAGAAGCAATAATGTATTGCTTGAACAAAACAAATGGCATGACTAACTAATAAAGGGATTTCATTGGAGAGTTACTGTAGTATTTCACAACTTATTGAATTGTGGATATTTAATCTTAAGAGTAGCTTGTTTGCTGGATAAATAAGACTTTTAAAGGGAGGTGTAGATTTTCCAAGGGTTTCCTGGCTGGGTAATTACTCAACAGAAGTTAAGCATTTGGGATTTTTTTATATTAAAAGCCCTACTAGAATAAACTTTGATTATATCCTGCAAACAGAGGGAGTAACTTTATGGCAAAAAGAAAATACTGCAGATGCTGGAAATCTGAAATAAAAACAGAAAATGCTGGAGATACTCAGCAGGTCAGGCAGCATCTGTGAAGAGAGAAACAGAGTTAACGTTTCAGGTTGATGACCTTTTGTCAGAACTGGAAAAAAAGCAGGAAATGGAACAGATTTTTATGCAAGTGTAGGGGCTGGGAAAGGGGGGGGGCGGGGATGACAGAACAAAAGGCAGGAGAGGTTAAGAGACATTAAGAGATATTCAAGGCAAAAGGAGATGGTAATGGGACAGGTTAAGAAACAAAGGATGGCTCTGGATGAAGTGTAAATTGCGCTGGCAGAATTAAAGACAGCTGCCATGTGGGAGAGAAGAAAAGACACAAACAAAAAGTGTGGATAAAAAAATATACATGATAGGGGCCGAGGTTATGATCTGAAATTGTTGAACTCTATGTTGAGTCCAGAAGGCTGTAAAGTGCCTAATCGAAAGATGAGGTGCTGTTCCTCGAGCTTACGCTGAGCTTCAGTGGAACAATGCAAGAGGCCGAGGACGGTGAGGTCTGAGTGGGAGTGGAGCGGAGAATTAAAGTGACAGGCAACCGGAAGCTCGGGGTCCTCCTTACGGACTGAACGGAGGTGTTCCGCAAAGCGGCCACACAATCTGCGCGCACGGGAAGGTGCCAGGGGAAGGGGTGTTGGGGGTGATAGAGGAGTGGACCAGGGTGTCGCGGAGGGAGCGGTCCCTTCGAAATGCTGAAAGGGGAGGTGAGGGGAAGATGTGTTTGGTGGTGGGATCACGCTGGAGGTGGCGGAAATGGCGGAGGATGATCCGTTGAATGTGGAGGCTGGTGGGGTGAAAGGTGAGGACAAGGGGAACTCTATCGTGGTTCCGGGAGGGAGGGCAGGGGTGAGGGCGGAAGTGCGGGAGATAGAATGGACACGGTCAAGGGCCGTGTCAACCACAGTAAAGGGGAATCCTCGGTTGAGGAAAAAGGAAGACATGTCAGAAGCACTGGTATGGAAGGTGGCATCGTCAGAGCAGATGCGGCGGAGACGGAGAAACTGGGAGAATGGAATAGAGTCCTTACAGGAAGCGGGGTGGGAGGAAATGTAGTCCAGGTAGCTGTGGGAGTCAGTGGGCTTGTAGTGAATGTTTGTCAATAATCTATCCCCAGAGATGGAGACGGAGAAGTCGAGGAAGGGAAGAGTCGGAGATGGACCATTTGAAGATGAGGGAAGGGTGGAAATTGGAAGCAAAGTGGATGAAATTATCTAGTTCAGGCGAGAGCAGGAAACTGATAGTCATCAATGTACTGGAAAAAGAGGTGAGGGAGGGGACCGGAGTAGGACTGGAATAAAGAATGTTCCACATATCCCACGAAAAGGCAGGCATTGCTAGGACCCATGCGGGTTCCCATAGCAACACCTTTGATTTGGAGGAAGTGAGTGGAGTCAAAGGAGAAGTTGTTCAATGTGAGAACAAGTTCAGCCAGGTGGAGGAGGGTGGTGGTGGATGGGGATTGGTTGGGCCTCTGTTCAAGGAAGAAGCGGAGCTCCCTCAGGCCATCCTGGTGGGGGATGGAGGTGTAGAGGGATTGGACGTCCATAATGAAAAGGAGGCGGTTGGGGCCAGGAAACTTTATGGATTGGGCATACTAAATGTGTATCACTGAAGTGCTGCAAACACTGACAATCACTGCACAGAGATACAGGGCTGCACCCAGGTTCTCCTATGACTCCCTCCATATGCTTATGGAGGGAGTCACAGCACGCAGGGTGGAAGACACCTCCCCAGGAGAACAAAACAGCCTGGTTGCACATTGCACAGGAGGGCACAAGCAGGTATGTGGTCAGGAGGACCTGGGTGCAGTGGCGCAAATGTTTCAATGATCTCAGTAGATCACGAAACGTTAGTACAAAGCCACACTCAACCTCATCCTGCTGTGCCTCTCATCACATCCCCATCACTCTGCCTTCCCTACCCTACTCCTGCACATCCTTACTCACACCAACTTACCTTGCACCTCCACCCATCTCTCTCTATCTATATTATCACATCCCCATCTCACTAGCCACCCCTCACACTCACCCTCATCCTAGTGCAATCATACCAACTAACAGCACACAAGGGTAGTACAATGTTCATGTAAGGTTTCTGTTAATGTGCTGTCAAATATTGAAACCTTTATTTTCAATACTTTGCGTTCTTGGATAGATTTGCGTGCACCTTTGTAAGTGGCTTAGTGAGTTGCAGTGAATGGTAAGACATAACGGTATCCCTTGCAATGGTGGGGAGTGTGAAAGGAATGGCTTGGACATTGTAGGCATGCTTTGTGGTGTTGGTGTGGGATGGTGCCAACCTGGCACATCATATGGCAGCCAGGGTGTACAGCGTCAAGTGAAGTAAATCTGGGCGTGGTGAGGCCATCCCATGCCTCCCGGGCAGCTGATCATGGTCGGATTCTGAGGACCAAGGTGAGACAGTATGTTGATGGAATAGATGGCCGGTGAAGTAGAGATTGTCATTGGTGAGAGAGTTCTTCCAAAGAGGCAAGAGTGGATGGAGAATGGAAAGTGGAAGCCTGCAGAATCTGTGCTGGAAATGGACTGAGAAACAGCTTGTGGCTGAGGAACATGATGATCCGTCAGGTGGGAGCTTTTACTGTACATTTGAAGATGTCAAGTAATCAGCTGGAGCAACGACCATTCAGCTCCCGCCTCAGGTTCACAGACGTGATTCACGAGCAGCGTGGACCCTGTGGGCGAGCAGTTAAAGTTAAAAAGTAAGGTTAAAAGCATTATTAAGGGTCTGTCAACAACCCAATAATTGGTTTAATTGGGTCGCCCTCCTCTGCGGGTCGGGTCGGTCGGGTCGGGTCGGATCGGATCGGAGATCACACACGCGCCTGTGGGAAAGGCGCGTTGTGGCGGGTTCACAGCGGGGTCCCGACTCGCTGTCAAAAAAAATCAAATTTCCCACCCGACCTGCCACCAATCCTGACCTTAGATTCAAAATTGTTTTAGATACAGCTGAGCTGCTAGAGAAGTGTAAATGAACTAATGGTATCACCAATTAAGTGGTCTCATGAGTTGAATAACTGGCCTACAGTAAATAACAAGAAGTTAACTACCTATAGCCCTGAGTTGAATACATTGAAACAACACTGTTACCTATTGTGGCAAGTGTTTTTTGGCCGGGTGGGGGTGTTGGCCGGGGGGTGGGGGGGGAGGTGAAATCTGGTAAAGTGATTTTTAAAGTTTTTATTGTAACAAAGCACTGTACACCAGTGTCCACCTTGGCTCAGTGATAGCACTCTCGCCTCTGAGTCCAAGGATCATGGGTTCAATTCCCACTCCGGAGACTTGATAATAATATGCATTTGCGCACAGCCACGTCCCACAAACAGCAATGAGATAAATGACCCAATAATCTGTTTTAGTGGTCTTGGTTGAGGGATAAATGCTGGCCAGGACACCGGCAGAATATCACTGCTCTTCTTGAATAATGCCATGAGATCTTTTATTGAGCAGACAGGGTCTTGGTTTAACGCTTTGTCTGAAAGACAGCACCTCCAACAGTAGAGCACTCCATCAGTACTGTACTGAAACACCAGCCTGGATTATGTGTTCAAGTCTCTGGAGTGGGGCTTGAACACACGACCTTTTGACGCAGAGGCTCAAGGATATTGTAGATGCAAACAATTTATTTAACTTGGGCAGTGAGGACTAGACTGGAAGGCATGAATGCAAAATGAAGACTAGGGACGGAAGAAATGTTTTCCCTCCACAAAATAGCAGATATACTTCTAACAAAAGCAGTACATACTCTGTTGATTTAATTATTGTAAACAAGAGCTGAATAAAATCAGGTTTAGAATGGGATTGCAGGTGGACAGGACTGACATGGATGATCAAATACACTGTGCAACACAGTGGTTCCTGAATTGCTGGCATGATTGACCAGTCATCTGTAGAATGCAACAGGGCAGGATTAAATAGTTTAGAATAAAAACAGAAGATGTTGGAAATACACAGCAGGTCAGTCAGCATGTACAGAGAAAAGGCAGGTTGATGATTTGGGGTATGTCCTTCGACAAACCAACATTTTATTTTGGGTGTCCAGAAGTTTTTGTCTTTATAAATAACTTAGGTTCTACTATAAAAGGGGTTAGGGATTGAAAAATTATTTCAAAAAAATTCAACCCCAATTATTCCTCTCTCAGCAGATTAGATAAACTGGGTAGGGCCCACAATATAGCATGTGTTCTGTGGAAGGAACTCTTTCTGTATTTTCCTATGCTAAATGCACTCATAATAACGACTTCAAAAACAAACCAGGCTTTTACGTGGAGATTTTCGTGCTGTGCAAATGTAGTTTTTTCCCTGCATGATTTCTCTAGAGTGTTCAAGGTGAACCTAAGATTTCATATGTAGGAGCTCCTTCTCACATGCCCTTTAGCCTTACAACACACTGTCCCATGAATTTAAACTTTATATGTGACCCAAGGTGCCATGGTACACAACTAGACTGCCTTGAAAGGCAAAAGGTTCAACACCCCTGCATTAAGGAAAATGGGCAAATAAAGAGATGAAAGAGCAACGTAATAATGCTTCAAGATGCTCTTTCCACAAAATGGGGAGCAAATGAGATTTCATGTCACATCTCTGATGCTTTCAGAATTTTTACTTTCAGGCAGGACCTACCAAACTCAACTGTTTAATCCTGAACACACTTTAAAATCAAATAGATCACATTTTAATTGAACCTCTAAAGTAAATGTGTTTTGTTTTTCAACTATTTGGACTGAAATGTGATTTGATGAAAAGTCTGAGTTCATTCCAAACGGTTGAAAAATTCTTCAATAGTGGGGGGAAATCCTGCTGTAATCTACAGTATGCAGTACAGGTTTCAGTCCTTATTTTAAAATAGGGAAGTTGCTAGAATTTATTATTAAGGATGTGGTAACAGGGCACTTAGAAAATAATAATAGGATTGGGCAGAGTCAATACGGTTTTATGAAAGGGAAATCGTGTTTGACAAATCTGTTAGAGTTTTTTGAGGTTGTAACTAACAGAATAGATAAGGGGGAACCAGTGAATGTGGTGTATTTGGATTTTCAGAAGGCATTCGATAAGATGCCACACAAGAGGTTATTAAACAAAATTAGGGCTGATGGGATTGGGGATAATATACCAGCATGGATTGAGGATTGGTTAACGGACAAAAACCAGAGAGTAGGAATAAACGGGTCATTTTCGGGTTGGCAGGCTGTAACTAGTGGGGTACCACAAGGATCAGTGCTTGAGCCTCAGCTATTCACAATCTATATCAATGATTTGGATGAGGGGACCAAATGTAATATATCCAAGTTTGCTGATGATACAAAGCTGGGTGGGAATGTAAATTGTGAGGAGGGTGCAAAGAGGCTTCAAGGGGATATAGACAGGCTAAGTGGGTGGGCAAGAACATGGCAAATGGAATATAATGTGGAGAAATGTGAAGTTATCCAATTTGGTAGGAAAAATAGAAAAGCAGAGTATTTTTTAAATGGTGAGAGATTGGGAAATGTTGGTGTTCAGAGGGACCTGGGTGTCCTTGTACACGAATCAATGAAAGTTAACATGCAGGTACAGCAAGCAATTAGGAAAGCAAATGGTATGTTGGCCTTTATTGCAAGAGGATTTGAGAATAAGAGTAAAGACGTCTTACTGCAATTATACAGGGCTCTGGTGAGATCACACCTGGAGTATTGTGTACAGTTTTGGTCTCCTTACCTAGAGGGAGTACAACGAATGTTCACCAGACTAGTTTCTGGGATGGGGGGATTGTCCTATGAGGAGAGATTGAGTAGACTAGGCCTATATTCTCTAGAGTTTAGAATAATGAGGTGATCTCATTGAAACATACAAAATTCTTACAGGGCTTGACAGGGTAGATGCAGGGAGGATGTTTCCCCTGGCTGGGGAGTCTAGAACCAGGAGTCTCAGTCTCAGAATAAGGGGTCGACCATTTAGGACTGAGATGAGGAGAAATTTCTTTACGCAGAGGGTGGTGAATCTTTGGAATTCTCTACCCCAGAGGGTTGTGGAGGCTCAGTCGTTGAGTATATTCAAGACAGAGATCGATAGATTTTTGAATATTAACGGAATCAAGGGATATGGGGATAGTGCAGGAAAGTGGAGATGAGGTAGAAATCAGCCATGATCTTACTGAATGGCAGAGCAGGCTCGAAGGGCCAAATGGCCTACTCCTGCTCCTATTTCTTATGTTCTTATGTGTTGAAGGTGGTTGGGAATTGGTTAATAAATACTGCGGAGTTGGTGCTATTCTTTAAAAAGTAATACATTAAAAACACATTGCTGCTTGTTGATTCTGTTCAATACTGGTTGCTCATATTGAATAATTTTTTTGAAATATTACTGTGGAATAACTGGAAGTTGATTACGTTTGTCTGAAAGCATATAATGGATTAGAAAGAGAAACACACACATGCGTGATTACAATCCAGCAATCTAATTGAGAAGTTCAAATGTTGTAAACACAGAGAGAGAAATTCAGTTTATAACTGTCATTTGGACCAGGAGATTAGATTACAACCTTGAAACACTCCCTGCTGTTATCATTTATAAGAGTTTCGACTACACCAGGGACTTTTTTTCAAATCAGTTTTCCTCCACTACCAATGACTGTCAGTGTCCGCTATGTCCTTGATGTGCAATGAAGCTCACACAAGATTAATAAATGTGACACCACCACTGAAGGCTTGAAAGTTATCGGCAGTGGATTACTCGGCAATTGTGTGTCCAACATGTGTCACATAGTAATAAATAGTGAATTGTGTTCTCAAAGCGGAGGGAGCATTAAGCAGGCTAATTATATAGAAAAGGAAAAATGGTTTCTGGCTGTCAAAATCTAAACATGAAACATTTGCAATTGGTACAAGAAAATGTCACTGTTATAGTAATAAAAAAGTATGGAACAAGAAAAGAGCTTTTTGTCCCAAGACTTTTCTTTCCATAGACAGCATACTATTAACTGTATTATGAACTCTACTGGACCCATTTACATAGAATTACATAGAATATATACAGCACAGAAACAGGCCATTTGGCCCAACTACTCTGTACTGGTGTTTATACTCCACAAGAGTCTCCTCCCATTCCATCTACCTCATCTCAGTCTTTCAGCATATCTTTCTATTCCCTTTTCTCTCATGTACTCATCTAGTTTCCTTCTGAAAGCATGCAAGCTATTTGTCTGAACCACTTCTGCCAAAGGAAAATATACCAAGACACACCAAAACTCCAGAATAATTAAACTTTATACTCTACATTATTCACCCTACAGCAGTTGTTTTCTATGGAATATTTCCATAATTTAAGCTCAGGAACCATCATGATCCACTTGTCATTTCATAAAATGTTAACAGCACCAAAGCAGGCCATTTCATCCATCAGATCAGCACAGGTGCTTTTCTCCATGAGCCTTTAATCTAATCCCATTCTCCTGCTTGCTCCCCACAACCATTAATTGTTCCTCTTTTTCAAGCAACTATCTCATTGCCTTTTAAAAGAACATATGGACTCTGTTTCATCAATGGCCTATGGCAGAGTATTCCACAATCTAACCGCCCTCTATACAAAATAATTTTTTTCTATCCTCCCCTTCAATTCTTTTTATGATCACCTTAAATTTTAATGTTTACATTGTTTAACTGTTACATAATACGTGAATCAGGGATAATTAGAGGCACACCAATGTTCTATGATGCTGTTCTACTAACATACCAGGTGATAATTGTGCTAATTAGAAAGTGTTTCCTTCAAAAGTCAACTCATTTTTTGTAAATAATGAATTGAAAGTACAATAAAACTCCCCCTCCCTCTGTTTAATGTGCTTTCTGTAGATTATAGAACACAAAACAAAAGCTGCAACAAGTGTGTAATTGGTACTGTTTTTAATGCATACATAAAATTTAATGAAACACAATATAAACTTTACCTAAATAAATAGTTGAAAATTGGCCGAACCTTTTCTTCAAATTGTTAAAATAAACTAAGCAGAAACTGCTAGAAGCTGAAGAAATATATTCCAGCAGTTCCATTGAATGAATAATGGCCCAGAAATTGATCTCGCTCTGTTCCCGCGTGGGTAAGCCTTCCCCGCGATGTCTCACCTCGCTTATGCTTTTTCTGATCCAGCTCGCACGAAATTGATGTTCCAGACAGCTGCTGTGCTGGGCTTGCGTATCCCAGCGGCGTAGTTAATTCGTGCGAGCTGTGGGATCACGTGACTCAGTTAGAGCCAATGGCAGCACACCATCTTCCATTCATAAGTCTCACAGCATAGCTGTGAGACTTATGAATCTTACACCCCCCCAAAATAACAGCTAAACCTCAATTAAATTTAAAAAAAAAACCATCACATTAATAAAATAAGTATAGTTAATTAAATTAACCATTTTAAATAAAAAATTAAATTTTTGAAAAAATTTAAAATCTTTTAAAAAGTTATAAAAATAAACTTACCTGTCTTTAAAGTCTATAAAAAAGATATACCTGTAAAAAAAAATTCAAAAAAATACTTAATTCACTACTTACCTTCTTAAAAGCGGGTCTTACTCCTCCTTTTTACATTTCCAAAATCTTCCCTACTTACCTGCGCGTCCAAAGCATGAAGTGCACAGCGTGCGCGCAGCCTGTAGCGCGCACGCGATGCACTCAAGCCACGCCCCCTTTTCGGAAGAGCAATTGCCGGTTTTCAGCGCATGCGCAGGGCATGCAGAAAACCGGCAATTGGAGTGGGAATACGCGAGAGTATGCAGTGCGTACTCTCGCGTCCCGGGATCAATTTTCGGCCATGTGAAACTAGGTACAATGCACATGTTCAGACTGAAGAATCCGAATTTAGATAACAGTATCACAGCTCTGGGCAAAACTTGGGTCGAGAATTCGCTGCAACGGTGATGTTCATGACAGTGGCCATAAGTACACTGTCGTGCTCCCCGATCCTCCAGTGACAAGTTCACGCCACAATTTGCAAGACAAAATAATTAGAATGTGCTGCAGTGAACATTGTGGCAACTCAGAAGTGGTGCAGCCAATGGATATCGCTACAGCAACAGGAAAGGCATTAAGTATTCTCTCCCAAAGCAGTTCACCTTGAAAAGTACTGTAGTAAATGCTGTGTGTAACAGTTAAACTAACACATTAACTGTATTCTACTTAGGAATTAATAAAACAAATCTGATAAAATATGCATTGCATTACTATTTAAATTCAATGGCCTGGAATTTGCTAAAAAATAATCTTGCATTGTTTGATCAGTATATACAGGTCTCTGTTGCTTCATTTAAAACAAGTGAAATGTAGCAATATAAATCAATGTAACTGACAAGTCAATGAAAACTGTATAAATAACGCAATAATAGCAAACTTTCCTATGGGGTGGGACGCATCTGAGTGCACACAATTGACCAATGGCAGAAACTGAATGGCGCTGAGCTGCTGAAGTCGCATACGGACAAGCACAGCCTCACTGCTCTTTACCATCGGTTGAAGTCAGATTCACCTAATCAGTCACTTCCTTATTGCTATGGACAGGTTTCCAAAGTGGAATGTGTTTTTAAGACTGATTAAATTGGAAGGGAGCGGTGTAAATAAAATGTAACATTATGAAATTATTATTAATTTAAATAGAAGGTGTTGAGCATTTTACTGGGCTACTGATCGTAATTAGCAGTGTAAAAGCGATGTCATCCCTATCCATGATAGCTTATACAAATGGAAATTCCGAGCAAGCTGTTTCAAACACAAGCCGTCAGATACTGTAAACAACA
This sequence comes from Squalus acanthias, assembly GCA_030390025.1. Classification (NCBI taxonomy): domain Eukaryota; kingdom Metazoa; phylum Chordata; class Chondrichthyes; order Squaliformes; family Squalidae; genus Squalus; species Squalus acanthias. Next base: position 13,382,946 of record CM059442.1, on the reverse strand, counting down.
GCCAGCACAGGGAGATTTTTATTTAATCAGACCTGCAGCTCTGGAAGATAATTGATTTTTTTTTAAAGCAGTTCCTTTAGTACAATTCAATGAATCGCAAAGTATGGTCTTACTATTTGAGCCAGTTAATTCAAATATAGGTTTAGTTACATGGTTAATACTCTGCATTTCAAAACCAAAATATTCTATTATAGTGTCAGCTGTGGCTCAGTTGGTAGCACTCTCGCCTCTGAGTGAGAAGGTTGTGGGTTCAAATCCCACTCCAGGAGACTTGAGCACAAAAATCCAGGCTGACATTTCAGTGCAGTACTGAGGGAGTGCTGCACTGTCAGAGGTGCCGTCTTTCGGATGAGACGTTAAACTGAGGCCCCATCTGCTCTCTCAGGTGGACGTAAAAGATCCCACGGCACTATTTTGAAGATGAGCAGTGGAGTTATCCCCAGTGTCCTGGCCAATATGTATCCCTCAATCAACATCACAAACACAGATTATCCGGTCATTATCACATTGCTGTTTGTGGGAGCTTGCTGTGCGCAAATTGGCTGCTGAGTTTCCCACATTACAACAGTGACTAAACTTCAAGAGTACTTTATTGGCTGTAAAGTGCTTTGAGACGTCCGGTGGTCGTAAAAAGCGCTATATAAATGCACGTCTTTCTTTCTTCTTTCAAGCATACCGAGCCCTCTATCTAGCGCCATTCATTAATTGTCTAAGTGACTGTGGCGTTCATTCAATATACTCGATTTCACCACTGATTTTAGTGGGAGGCAGAACTATGACAATCAGCTGTTCAAACTTTTTTGACGGGAGTCTCTGTGAAGCAATGCAAAGTTCCCAGCAAATTATGGCATGGTGTATGTAGTAGCGCAAGTCACTCATGCAATAATTTCCTGGAATTTCTGCACCATAATAAATGGTGTCATAGATGCACCATTATTATGGCACAATTTTTCAGCAAATTCAGGCCCAGTAAGTTCAAGCCTTTGGGAAAACCTGAAATGTTCAAGTAAAAAATTTGAGGAAAGCATTTAATGGGCACGTAAGGAAATTCAACGGATAAATTTAACCATGTTATTATGAAATGCACATTTTTTTGTTTTGTTTAAACCCTTAATTTTGCACATTTGAAACTTCAATAACTGAAGAAGAAATGGGAATGCAGAAATGGCAGGTGATTTAAATAATTTGTCAAGGGTTCTCATTTTTGATCACAATCCAGGAATTCCTGTTTGGAGGTGGGGTAGTGTGTGTGCATACATGGACATCGTGGGAAGGTAAGAGCAATCCTGGCCATCATTGCCTCTATAATAACCTGCTGATACTCATTTTCCAGACTCAAACATGGAAATTAGACACTTGGCAATGTATCAAGATGCCTGCTTGTAGACATACATGACTCAGAGTCTCGAAGAGAGGTAAAAGGAGAAAACTTGAAAGAAAGACAGATAGTGTACTACAACCCCATTATATTTTAGTGGATAAAATCCAATTTCACAAGTCCAGCCAGCTACAGTACTTTTTCCTACAGTAGAAGCTAATTAGAAATTTTTAATTTATCACAGGAAATCTTTACAAGACAAAGAATCACACTGCTATAGTGAAGTTACAACATAAGTTTTATGACAAGCTGAACTGTTTTCCTGTTGCTATAGCGTTCCCAATAACTTCCTCTTACCTTGATGAATCATCCCTACTTTCATATTACCTATCATACACAACCTTTGTAGTCATCATTATATTAGCACAAATTTACGGCAGCTATCTATTTCAGAAACAATGACGTTAGAGTAATACATTTAAATTTCCAGAATATACAGCTTTCCATGCATCAAAATTTAAACAGCTGCTGAAATCAGTTTGCGTTTTACTAAAACATCATTCAATCCCAGGATTATATACCATTCAAAATTTAAATTGCACTTAAATATTTATTTCAACATAGCACTTTGTGCTCATTCAAGGGAGCCTCGTTAGGTGGACTGGTCTTACAATAGTTTTCAATTTCCTCTTTATACTATTAAAAGTCAGGTCAGTGTCGATGTATGAATGTACATATGATGTAGTGCTGTAGAGTCCCTTCAATCAACAAGATTGTGGAACCAGAGACCGTCATCCTGTCAACTGATTACATGATGCTGATGTACTGAGGACTGGCTACCAGCCTATCAGTGGTTTCTGTCGGTAGGTTGCCGAAGATGAGCATTGCTGGTATTTTCTGTTCATACCTTTGGCACCCCCATTTTCAAACCCCCGTATCCCCCGGTTCAACACAAACAACGTTACGAGGTCCGCGAGTTTATATTTAAAACATTAATTATCATTTATAAAGGGGGAATCTTAAATCCCGGGTGGTTGACTGGCAGAAAGCATGGGCAGACCATCCGGAAGTTGCAGCGGGAGGCCCGGTCCATTGTAACGGCAAGGCCTCACTTAAATGGAGCCAGCGAGCTGCCTTCCCCAAATGCACGTCCAGAACTAGCTCATCGGGTTTGGGCCAGCGCAATACCCCAGCTGGCCAGCAGCAAACTATGCCATTGGGGTGGGGGGGGTTAGGAACGCAGAAGGAGGGGGGAGCCCAGGACAGCAGCAGCTCAAACTACTTTTGTGGGGTCCAGAGGAGCACTCCTGCTCCTCTTGGCCTCATAAAAATCAGTGGGGGGGGAGGTGAAGGAAAGAGAAGGGTGGGGGGCTTCTCCAAGAAAGTGGGCAGCTTCTACTGAGCAGAGCATCCACGATGGACGCTCAGCCCAGTAGACCATAAAAATGGCTTTGGGGTCCGACCTACATAATAGGACCCTGATTAGCATAAATTCACAAGGCTCCTGCTTGAGTCAGTTGGACGACTCAGCCACCCGGCTTTAAGATAGCTGTGGGATGGAAAATTAGCAGTAACTGGACTGCTTTGATTTCAACTACTGTACTGCCCAGATTCCGCCAGGCAAGGGAGATTTAAAAAAAAAATCACCCCTTAAGTTTCTTTTTGGAATTACAATCAGCAAAGAAAGCTGATTCTGAAGGGACTCGGGTGTATTTTCTTCCAACATATTTCCTTACATCCAGTTCTGTCACGTCAGGGACACGACCCAGCAGTTTCCCATTGCACCCGCATCCCCCCCCCGCCCCCCCCCCCCCCCCCCCCACCTCCCCCTTAATTTTCTTGCTGCTCTCTTTTTCTCTCCTGAAGATAGTAACTTATGTTGGGGTATAGTTCCACTGGTGCTGGCAGCCCTCCAGTAGCTCACGCAAATGACACCTGCAAATGGTTTAAATAGAAGACATGGGCCAGCTATTCAATATTGGGAGCATCACAGTTGAGCCCAATGCTATCCTTACCCAGTACTCTCAAAAGCACAAATTGCAGTAGGAATTTCTGGATAGCAATCAAGAGCAAGAACCTTAGCCGATTTCTTTTACCCCTGACTCATGCCAAGATCAGCTATTTCAGTAGAGACCATGAATTGTATCTGGGACCTTCTTTTCTGCAGAACTTACAACTAAACTACAGTACAGGCATGATGGAACAAATGGCCTCCTTCTGTGCCTTATCATTCTATTCTATGATAAACCAAGTGATGCCTTTAATCACTAAACCATCAGGCGAGCACTATACATGAAACAGAATAATTTCCTGTTCACTCATATCAACTGCCTCTCCTTCAGAGGAAAATCCATCAATGTTGGTCTCACCACTACAGAACTGCATGTATCTCAGCTGGCAGTGGAATCAGAAAAACAATGGTCATGGAGAAATTCAAGATCCAGACCATGCCTGCCCTTCTAGGCCGACACTCCCAGTGCAGTAGTGAGGGAATGCTGCACTGTCGAGGTGCCACCTTTCGGCAGAGATGTTAAACCGAGGCCCCATCTGCCCTCTCAGGTGGGCGTAAAAGATTTCACGGTACGTTTCAAAGAAGAGCAGAGGTGTTCTCACTGGTGTCCTGGTCAATATTTATCCCTCAACCAACATTAATTAAAAAAAACAGATTATCTGGTCATGTATCTTGTTGCTGTTTGTGAGACCTTACTGTGCGCAAATTGGCTGCTGCATTTTCCAACATTGCAACAGTGACTACACTTCAAAAATGCTTAATTGGCTGTAAAGTGCTTTGGGAAATCATGAGGTGAAAGGTGCTATATAAATGAAAGCTCTTTTTTATGGCTGCAGACAATTTTGCCTGTCTAGGCCAGTAAGGCAGTTTTTAAACTTTAGTGGTCTGTATGGACAATTACCAGTCATTCATTTCAACTTTCAAATAATGGCACGTGAAGCTTGTGCACAAAGTTATTTTTTACAACAGTGCTTAGGAATCCATCCCAGAATTTAAAAGAGGTGGATTCCATGGCAACGTCAGCCTTGCAGAGTTGCTTCTTGAAGCGATTCTGCAATACAAAGACAGTGTTATACAGTTTGCACAGCGTGTTTACATTGCTGATAGTCAGTCTGCATACAATGTGAGAAAAATCACACTTCAGTGTTTGGAGTGAGGCACAGGAGACTTTAACAAAACTAAAAAAGGCTAACAGTTAGTGCGCCCCAAACTTGAGTTTTAAATCCTTGCACAAACGTAACACTATGAAAACATAATGCCCAAGTGTTCAGGCTAATATTATGGAATGCTCAAGATAAGCGAGAGGAGCTGGCAGTAAAGAAAGACTTATGTTACTAGTATATTGTACCATGTTGCTGCAGTGAACAGCTATCTTCAGAGCTAAGTGATGTCACAACATTTGCAATTATCCTTTAGAATAGGCATTGCAAAAATAAAACCTTAAAATCTCAATTAACAATCAAAATAAAGCTAGGTATGTAAACAATGCAAAAAAATTAAAAATTGGTACACCAATGGAATTAAATATTTTTCTTTTCAAATTTAAAATCTAATCAGCAAACTGAGAGAAATGGGAAGGGAACTGGGGCCCAACCCACATTCAATGGGTGAGGAAGGACTCGCCAATGGCAGTCCCGGCAAGGGCAGGGGGAGGGAAATTCCGGTCAGGGCGGTGAGGCAGCAGTGGGCCTCAGTGTCCAGATTTACTTTCTTCTTTGCTGCCATACTGCCGGATTTCATACAGGAGAGGAAGACGAAGGGGAAAGAAAATGGGGCGGTGCAGAGAAAAAGAGAGGGAGGTCAATGTGAGGGGGAGAGGGGGGGCAACGCGAGGGAGAGAGGGTCAATGCGAGGGAGAGCGAGAGAGAGCGCGCGCGCGCGAGCGAGAGAGCGCGAGAGGGCGCGCGGGAGAGAGCGCGAGAGGGCGCGCGGGAGAGAGCGCGAGAGGGCGCGCGGGAGAGAGCGCGAGAGGGCGCGCGGGAGAGAGCGAGAGAGGGCGCGCGGGAGAGAGCGCGAGAGGGCGCGCGGGAGAGAGCGCGAGAGGGCGCGCGGGAGAGAGCGCGAGAGGGCGCGCGGGAGAGAGCGCGAGAGGGCGCGCGGGAGAGAGCGCGAGAGGGCGCGCGGGAGAGAGCGCGAGAGGGCGCGCGGGAGAGAGCGCGAGAGGGCGCGCGGGAGAGAGCGCGAGAGGGCGCGCGGGAGAGAGCGCGAGAGGGCGCGCGGGAGAGAGCGCGAGAGGGCGCGCGGGAGAGAGCGCGAGAGGGCGCGCGGGAGAGAGCGCGAGAGGGCGCGCGGGAGAGAGCGCGGGAGAGAGCGCGAGAGGGCGCGCGGGAGAGAGCGCGAGAGGGCGCGCGGGAGAGAGCGCGAGAGGGCGCGCGGGAGAGAGCGCGAGAGGGCGCGCGGGAGAGAGCGCGAGAGGGCGCGCGGGAGAGAGCGCGAGAGGGCGCGCGGGAGAGAGCGCGAGAGGGCGCGCGGGAGAGAGCGCGAGAGGGCGCGCGGGAGAGAGCGCGAGAGGGCGCGCGGGAGAGAGCGCGAGAGGGCGCGCGGGAGAGAGCGCGAGAGGGCGCGCGGGAGAGAGCGCGAGAGGGCGCGCGGGAGAGAGCGCGAGAGGGCGCGCGGGAGAGAGCGCGAGAGGGCGCGCGGGAGAGAGCGCGAGAGGGCGCGCGGGAGAGAGCGCGAGAGGGCGCGCGGGAGAGAGCGCGAGAGGGCGCGCGGGAGAGAGCGCGAGAGGGCGCGCGGGAGAGAGCGCGAGAGGGCGCGCGGGAGAGAGCGCGAGAGGGCGCGCGGGAGAGAGCGCGAGAGGGCGCGCGGGAGAGAGCGCGAGAGGGCGCGCGGGAGAGAGCGCGAGAGGGCGCGCGGGAGAGAGCGCGAGAGGGCGCGCGGGAGAGAGCGCGAGAGGGCGCGCGGGAGAGAGCGCGAGAGGGCGCGCGGGAGAGAGCGCGAGAGGGCGCGCGGGAGAGAGCGCGAGAGGGCGCGCGGGAGAGAGCGCGAGAGGGCGCGCGGGAGAGAGCGCGAGAGGGCGCGCGGGAGAGAGCGCGAGAGGGCGCGCGGGAGAGAGCGCGAGAGGGCGCGCGGGAGAGAGCGCGAGAGGGCGCGCGGGAGAGAGCGCGAGAGGGCGCGCGGGAGAGAGCGCGAGAGGGCGCGCGGGAGAGAGCGCGAGAGGGCGCGCGGGAGAGAGCGCGAGAGGGCGCGCGGGAGAGAGCGCGAGAGGGCGCGCGGGAGAGAGCGCGAGAGGGCGCGCGGGAGAGAGCGCGAGAGGGCGCGCGGGAGAGAGCGCGAGAGGGCGCGCGGGAGAGAGCGCGAGAGGGCGCGCGGGAGAGAGCGCGAGAGGGCGCGCGGGAGAGAGCGCGAGAGGGCGCGCGGGAGAGAGCGCGAGAGGGCGCGCGGGAGAGAGCGCGAGAGGGCGCGCGGGAGAGAGCGCGAGAGGGCGCGCGGGAGAGAGCGCGAGAGGGCGCGCGGGAGAGAGCGCGAGAGGGCGCGCGGGAGAGAGCGCGAGAGGGCGCGCGGGAGAGAGCGCGAGAGGGCGCGCGGGAGAGAGCGCGAGAGGGCGCGCGGGAGAGAGCGCGAGAGGGCGCGCGGGAGAGAGCGCGAGAGGGCGCGCGGGAGAGAGCGCGAGAGGGCGCGCGGGAGAGAGCGCGAGAGGGCGCGCGGGAGAGAGCGCGAGAGGGCGCGCGGGAGAGAGCGCGAGAGGGCGCGCGGGAGAGAGCGCGAGAGGGCGCGCGGGAGAGAGCGCGAGAGGGCGCGCGGGAGAGAGCGCGAGAGGGCGCGCGGGAGAGAGCGCGAGAGGGCGCGCGGGAGAGAGCGCGAGAGGGCGCGCGGGAGAGAGCGCGAGAGGGCGCGCGGGAGAGAGCGCGAGAGGGCGCGCGGGAGAGAGCGCGAGAGGGGCGCGCGGGAGAGAGCGCGAGAGGGCGCGCGGGAGAGAGCGCGAGAGGGCGCGCGGGAGAGAGCGCGAGAGGGCGCGCGGGAGAGAGCGCGAGAGGGCGCGCGGGAGAGAGCGCGAGAGGGCGCGCGGGAGAGAGCGCGAGAGGGCGCGCGGGAGAGAGCGCGAGAGGGCGCGCGGGAGAGAGCGCGAGAGGGCGCGCGGGAGAGAGCGCGAGAGGGCGCGCGGGAGAGAGCGCGAGAGGGCGCGCGGGAGAGAGCGCGAGAGGGCGCGGGAGAGAGAGCGAGAGGGCGCGGGAGAGAGAGCGAGAGCGCGCGGGAGAGAGAGCGAGAGCGCGCGAGAGAGAGAGCGAGAGCGCGCGAGAGAGAGCGAGAGCGCGCGAGAGCGAGAGCGAGAGCGCGCGAGAGAGAGAGCGAGAGCGCGCGAGAGAGAGAGCGAGAGCGCGCGAGAGAGAGAGCGAGAGCGCGCGAGAGAGAGAGCGAGAGCGCGCGAGAGAGAGAGCGAGAGCGCGCGAGAGAGAGAGCGAGAGCGCGCGAGAGAGAGAGCGAGAGCGCGCGAGAGAGAGAGCGAGAGCGCGCGAGAGAGCGAGAGCGCGCGAGAGAGAGAGCGAGAGCGCGCGAGAGAGAGAGCGAGAGCGCGCGAGAGAGAGAGCGAGAGCGCGCGAGAGAGAGAGCGAGAGCGCGCGAGAGAGAGAGCGAGAGCGCGCGAGAGAGAGAGCGAGAGCGCGCGAGAGAGAGAGCGAGAGCGCGCGAGAGAGAGAGCGAGAGCGCGCGAGAGAGCGAGAGCGCGCGAGAGAGAGCGAGAGCGCGCGAGAGAGAGAGCGAGAGCGCGCGAGAGAGAGAGCGAGAGCGCGCGAGAGAGAGAGCGAGAGCGCGCGAGAGAGAGAGCGAGAGCGCGCGAGAGAGAGAGCGAGAGCGCGCGAGAGAGAGAGCGAGAGCGCGCGAGAGAGAGAGCGAGAGCGCGCGAGAGAGAGAGCGAGAGCGCGCGAGAGAGAGAGCGAGAGCGCGCGAGAGAGAGAGCGAGAGCGCGCGAGAGAGAGAGCGAGAGCGCGCGAGAGAGAGAGCGAGAGCGCGCGAGAGAGAGAGCGAGAGCGCGCGAGAGAGAGCGAGAGAGCGAGAGCGCGCGAGAGAGAGAGCGAGAGCGCGCGAGAGAGAGAGCGAGAGCGCGCGAGAGAGAGAGCGAGAGCGCGCGAGAGAGAGAGCGAGAGCGCGCGAGAGAGAGAGCGAGAGCGCGCGAGAGAGAGAGCGAGAGCGCGCGAGAGAGAGAGCGAGAGCGCGCGAGAGAGAGAGCGAGAGCGCGCGAGAGAGAGAGCGAGAGCGCGCGAGAGAGAGAGCGAGAGCGCGCGAGAGAGAGAGCGAGAGCGCGCGAGAGAGAGAGCGAGAGCGCGCGAGAGAGAGCGAGAGCGCGCGAGAGAGAGCGAGAGCGCGCGAGAGAGAGAGCGAGAGCGAGCGAGCGAGAGCGCGCGAGAGAGAGCGAGAGCGCGCGAGAGAGAGCAAGAGCGAGCGCGAGAGAGAGCGAGAGCGCGCGAGAGAGAGCGAGAGCGCGCGAGAGAGAGCGAGAGCGCGCGAGAGAGAGCGAGAGCGCGCGAGAGAGAGCGAGAGCGCGCGAGAGCGCGCGAGAGCGCGCGAGAGAGACAGAGAGAGAGAGAGCGAGAGCGAGAGCGCGCGAGAGCGCGAGCGAGAGAAAGCGAGAGAGAGATTGGTTTCATTGCTGTGTACATGCCTGCATACGTCTGCTAAAATTCACTGTATGGCTCACATACAGTAAGTGACCACTTTGAACAGGTAATGGAAAGTTAGAGATAGAAAGAGAGCAAGAGTCTGTGCCTTCAGGAGATGAAGGGGAGGGTAGAAAATTGTCAAAATAGAATCAGTATTTTCTGAGTTTAAAACAATGGGCCAAAAATTCGTCCCTTCCCGGGTGAGTACACAGTGCGTACTCACCCGTAATGCGTCCCGAAGTGCCGGTTTCCTGCATGCTGCATGCGCGGGAAACCGGAACTTCCGGTCTGGTGAAGGGGGCGGTTCCTAGGTGAACCGCATGCGCAGTAGACCATGCGCGCACGCAGCAAACTTCGATTTTTTTTTCAGGTTTCTACGGGAGGGTAAGTCGTGAAGAACCTACGCTTATAAAAAGGAGGCGCAGGAGCCGTTTTCAAGAAGGTAAGTGGTTAATTAAGTATAATTTTAAAAATTTTTCAACAGGTTTATCTTTTTTAGATACTTTAAAGAAAGGTAAGTTTATTTTTATCACTTTTAAAAAGTATTTTAATTTTTTCAAAAATTTTAATTTTTGTTTAAAGTGGTTAATTTATTTAACTATAGTTATTTTATAAATGTGATGGTTTTTAAAAAAATTTATTTGTAAGTTTAGCTGTTCTTTTGGGGCCGATTTCAATTCACAGATTTGACAGGTCTCCCTGTCAAATCTATGAATGAAAGATGGTCTGCTGCCATTGGCTCTCCATGGCCCATGTGATCCCAGGGGACGCATCGCACTAACTACGCCCCTGGGACACGCAAGCACTGCGCGCCGGCACTTGGAGCAGGCCCAGGAGCTGAAGTTCCCGTGGGCCCAAAACACAACGACAGGCGCGGTAGGTAAGTGCGCACGCGATCCTTACCCCCGCGGCAAGCCGTAGAGGCGAATTTCAGGGCCAATATGTAAACTTTAATGGTTCTTCGTCTGCATCAATGCCTATTTATACTTTTTAATGATAAAAAACTATATCTGTGCATTTTGTAAATTGATAAAAATGGTGAACAATATCAGGATTGCCCTTCTCTACTTGATTATTTTTACCTGCAGATTTTAATTAGAACTGGAAGCTTTCAACTAACCCTGCTTACGACTAAATACACTTTATCATGTAGGTGAATCACCAGAGTAAGCTCCATGTTACTATAAAGCCATTCATAAAAGAATTATGCTCCACAAAGTAAACATTTAATTGCAATTTAAAAGAGTGTGAATACACAATAACCCTTACCCTGAAGCAACCAGTGTATAAAATTGACACTTGTTCCTCTCCACAAGTTCTCCAGTGGAAACTGTAGCACATACAACAGCGCTTGCTTTTTCTAGTCATTCATCAAGCTATTGTGATGTTGCCTAGGCCCTAAGCTCTGGAATTCCCCGCCTAAAACTATCCGCCTCGCTACCTCTCTCGCCTCCTTTAAGACGCTCCTTAAAACCTACCTCTTTGACCAAGCTTTTGGTCACCTGCCCCAATTTATCCTTATGTGGCTTAGTGTCAAATTTTTTGTCTTAAAATACTCCTGTGCAGCGCCTTGGGACGTTTTACTACGTTAAAGGCGCTATATAAATACAAGTTGTTGTTAATCTGTAACCGTGTTTTTGCAATTTGGTACAAAGTTCAGAAATGGCGATTAAAGAACCATTGTATCGATTCAAAAAGCAGAGTTCTCCCAATAACCGGGCCAACATTCCGCCCTTAACCAACACCACCAAAAACAGATTAACTTGTTGTTCCTCACAATGTTGTTTGAAGGGTCTGGCAAAACTGTCTCCAAGTTTGCCTGCATCACAACCCTTGCATTTCAAAGTAATGCACTGTATGTGAAACACAGATGTTCCTAACGCGATAAGGCACTTTATAAATGCAATTCATTCTTTTAATTCATCTCCTAGCCAAGAAAGTTTATATGACACAAAATGCATCCATTGATTCACATGCACCTTACCTAGCTCTCTGGAGACCGGTGACTGGGAACTCAGCTCTCCCAATTTTGAAATGGCATCAAAGTACGTCCTGCCTGCAGCCACCATAGCTGTTAAAATATAAACAGAAAATAATATTTTGACAAACTGTAGTTATCTGCTTAGGAGGACACAGACAGAACAAAATAAGGAAATTGGGAGTAAAAGACACCAGATAGAGCAAACCTGGAATTTTATTAAATAAAGACCAGTGTTCTATTCTGGGTAACTTACTTTCATAAAATGATTGCATCTTCCATGGTTACTGGTATTATAACATTTTACAGGTATTATAACATTTTACAATGTAAAACTACACTTTTTTCGACCCCTCCTCATTCCAAGTGAAAAGTTGCAGGTGAATATGGCCAGGTTGGCCAAAAATGGATAGCAAGACCAGCTTTGGGAAACCAGTTAGGAATGTGAATAGAAAAATATCCTCCAGCATTTCACTGAATTACTTGCACGTGTTACAAACTTGAGTGTTGTGCTCTTGTGGTGTGTTTTTCTGACAGTCCGCTGTTATTTTGCAACTTGTGTTTACAATCTCAGACATAAACAAAAATATCAAATGAGAGAAAAATTGTTTCATTTGCCATTGAATGGGCCTGAAACTCATTTTCATACATTATTTCAGGACATACTACAAAGTAACTGGAAGCACCCCGCCACAAGAAAAATAAATTCTTTCCCTTGATGATGATCGACTAGCTATGTATTTCCAGTTTTTGCATCAGATTTGGACTATTTGCATTTTTTCTTTCTATAACTATATATTTTAGTGTAGTACTTTGTCTATTCAAGATTTTCAAGGGTTTTTGAAGAGTTTAAACTCAGAAAACAAAGTGTAACTGCTATAACAACAGAAAATGCTGGAAACACTCAGCAGGTCAGCAAAGTTTAACTGCTTTCTTGAATGACTGCTGTTCAATATTAATGTAAAAATAGAAAACCCTCTGTGGTGTACGCTTAAAACTACTAGAAATTTTAATTTTTTAATTAGGCTTTTTTAAACACATGAAATTGTAGAATTACCACCTTTCCAACCACACAAGCTTACAAAGCAACACACCCATAAGATCATTTGGCAGTAAAACTGGAACATAAATTGATAAAGATCAGTGCATATTCCTTTGATCAAGGCAAATCTCAAGTTTCTCTGTTATTCTATTAAGACTATTCGGCAACCTATTTTTAACATAATGTGAAGAAAGGAAGTGTCGATTTTTGTGGGCTGGGTCTCCTTTTAGGCCAACTGGGACAAGAATTATTTTTGTCCACAAAGTACATAATGAACTTAAAGCAAAAATTCATAACTGCGTAGTGTAAACTAGAGTCTGTAGATTTAATTGGACAGTTTCCCCATGGACTAATAGTCAAAAAGTATTATGAAAGAAGTTTAAAATTAAACTCTTCTAAAAACTCCAAATCTGATTTTTGAAGAATGTCATCTAGTGTGTTTTAAAAAAAAATATTAGCTCCAGTTTTCTAATTTTGTCCAACAATGTCAATTAGTATCAAACCTAGTTAGAAAGTCTTTCATATCAATTTTTCCCTAGGTCTCCACTGCAGCTCAATTATAATTGGGAAGGGACCTATCAAACATTAAGATAAACTCCCGAGAACAATTACAGGAATTAAAATTTCTCCCTTAAATGACAACAACCAGACCAGGTAGAGTGGTTTACATCTCCTTCAACCATAGAATGACAGCTTTTTTCAAGTCCGACATCACCAATTAGGATCAAGTATTCCTTGAACCAATGACGGTAGTTTCAATGCTGATTAGAAGCCCATTTCTGTCGTGGGTAGCAGAGTACACATCTATTTGATGTTATAAGAACATAAGAAATAGGAGCAGGAATAGGCCACTTGGCCCCTCGAGCCTGCTCCGCCATTCAATAAGATTATGGCTGATCTTGGGCTTAAAACCACTTCCCCGCCCGCTCCCCATAACCCTTCACTCCCTTATCTTGCAAAAATCTGTCTATCTCCACCTTAAATGTATTTAATGACCCAGCCGCCACAGCTCTCTGAGGCAGAGAATTCCACAAATTTACGACCCACAGAGAGAAGAAATTCCTCTTCATCTCGGTTCTAAAAGGGCGACCCTTTATTCTAATACTGTGCCCTGCGTTCTAGATTTCCCCACGAGGGGAAACATCCTCTCTGCATCTAACTTGTCGAGCCCCCTCAGTATCTTATATGTTTCAATAAGATCACTTCTCATTTTTCTAAATTCCAATGAGTATAGGCCCAGCCTGCTCAACCTTTCCTCATAAGTCAACCCCCTCATCTCTGGAATTAACCTAGTGAATCGTCTCTGAACTGCCTCCAATGCAAGTATATCCTTCCTTAAATAAGGAGACCAAAACTGTACGCAGTACTCAAGGTGTGGTCTCACCAATACCCTGTACAGTTGTAGCAGGACTTCCCTGCTTTTATACTCCAACCCCTTTGAAATAAAGGCCAACATTCCATTTGCCTTTTTGATTACTTGCTGTACCTGCATGCTAACCTTTTGTGTTTCATGCACAAGGACCCCCAGGTCCCTCTGAACTGTAGCATTTTGTAATTTCTCTCCATTTAAATAATAGTTTGCTTTTTTATTTTTCCTGCCAAAGTGGATAACCTCGCACTTTCCCACATTATACTCCATCTGCCAAATGTTTCCCACTCACCTGGCCTGTCTATATATACCCTTTGCAGATTCCTTGAGTCGTCTGCACACCTTGCTTTCCCACCCATCTTTGTATCATCCGCAAACTTGGCTACATTACACTCGATCCCTTCATCCAAGTCATTAATGTAGATTGTAAATAGTTGGGGCCCCAGCACCGATCCTTGTGGCACCCCACTCGTTACCGTTTGCCAACCAGAAAATTACCCATTTATCCCGACTCTCTGCTTTCTGTTAGTTAGCCAATTCTCTATCCATGCTAATATATTACCCCCAATTCCATGAGCTCTTATCTTATGCAGTGGAAGTGTAGACTTAGGGGAGATTTGATCGTGGTTTATAAGATGATAAAGGGAATAGATTGTGTTTCAGTAGACAGTTTGTTCCAACTAAATAGATTAGGGAGGACCAGAGCAACATTCCCTCTAAGCTGTATGGCCGCACAGCTCTCTACCGGTCCCACACAACCCAGGACCGGCTTTTTCAATGTTAAGTTTCGCGCATAAACCGTGAATGGGCCGCACAGCCCCTTAAAGGAGCTACGCACCCAAAAAAATTTAGGGGGAACATTGGACCAGGGACCACAATTTTAAGTTGTACAAGGCCAGATCTAGGTTAGATGTCAGGAGGTGTTTGTTTTCCTAGAGAATAGTGGACCTCTGGCTTGTGCAGCAGACACAGATTCGCTGAAATCCTTCAAGCGAGAATTGGACCCGTTGCTGACTGGGGCAGAGGTCACCTCGTATTAAAGGTAGCCACTGCATAGCATTATCTGGGCCAGAGGCAATTAGGAAAGCAAATGGTATGTTGGCCTTTATTACAAGAGGATTTGAGTATAAGACGTCTTACTGCAATTATATAGGGCCCTGGTGAGACCACACCTCGAGTGTTGTGTACAGTTCTGGTCTCCTTACCTAAGGAAGGATATACTTGCCATAGAGGGAGTGCAACGAAGGTTCACCAGACTGGTTCCTGGGATGGGGGTATTGTCCTATGAGGAGTGATTGAGTAGACTAGGCCTATATTCTGTAGAGTTTATTAGAATTCTTTTTTTTTTTTTAAATTAGTTTATGGGATGTAGGCATCGCTGGCAAGGCCAGCATTTATTGCCATCCCTAATTGCCTTTGAGAAGGTGGTGGTGAGCCACCTTCTTGAACCGCTGCAGTCCCTGTGGTGAAGGTTCTCTCAACAGTGCTGTTAGGTAGGGAGTTCAAGGATTTTGACCCAGCGACGATGAAGGATCGGCGATATACTTCTAAGTCAGGATGGTGTGTGACTTGGAGGGGAACTTGGAGGTGGTGGTGTTCCCATGCGCCTGCTGCCCTTGTCCTTCTAGGTGGTAGAGGTCGTGGGTTTGGGAGGTGCTGCCAAAGAAGCCTTGGCGAGTTGCTGCAGTGCATCTTGTAGATACTACACACTGCAGCCACGGTACGCTGGTGGTGGAGGGAGTGAATGTTAAAGGTGGTGGATGGGGTGCCAATCAAGCAGGCTGCTTTGCCTTAGATGGTGTCGAGCTTCTTGAATGTTGTTGGAGCTGCACTCATCCAGGCAAGTGGAGAGTATTCCATCACACTCCTTACTTGTGCCTTGTAGATGGTAGAAAGGCTGTGGGGAGTCAGGAGGTGAGACAATCGCCGCAGAGTACCTAGCCTCTGACCTGCTCTTGTTGCCACAGTATTGATATGGCTGGTCCAATTAAGTTTCTGGTTAATGATGACCCCCAGGATGTTGATGGTGGGGGATTCGGCGATGGTAATGCCGTTGAATGTCAAGGGGCGGTGATTAGACTCTCACTTGTTGGAGATAGTCATTACCTGGCACTTCTGTGGAGCGAATGTTACCTGCCACTTATCAGCCCAAGCCTGAACGTCGTCCAGGTCTTGTTGCATGAGGGCATGGACTGCTTCATTATCTGAAGAGTTGTGAATGGCACTGAACACTGGGCAGTCATCAGCGAACATCCCCATTTCTGACCTTAGGGAAGGTCATTGATGAAGCAGCTGAAGATGGTTGGGCCTAGGACACTACCCTGAGGAACTCCTGCAGTGATGTCCTGGGGCTGTGATGATTGACCTTCAACCATCACAACCATCTTCCTTTGTGCTAGGTATGACTCCAGCCAGTGGAGAGTCTTCCCCCCGATTCCCATTGACTTCAGTTTTACTAGGGCTCCTTGATGCCACATTCGGTCAAATGCTGCCTTGATGTCAAGGGCAGTCACTCTCACCTCACCTCTGGAATTCAGCTCCTTTGTCAATGTTTGGACCAAGGCTGCAATGAGGGCGGGAGTCGAGTGGTAATGGCGGAACCCAAACTGGGCATCAGTGAGCAGGTTATTGGTGAGTAAGTGCCGCTTGATAGCACTGTCGATGACACCTTCCATCACTTTGCTGATGATTGAGAGTGGACAGATGGGGCGGTAATTGGCCGGATTAGATTTGTCCTGCTTTTTGTGGACTGGACATAACTGGGCAGTTTTCCACATTGTCGGATAGATGCCTGTGTTGTAGCTGTACTGGAACAGCTTGGCTAGAGGCACGGCTAGTTCTGGAGCTCAAGTCTTCAGCACGACAGCTGGGATGTTGTCGGGGCCCATAGAATTTGCTGTATCCAGTGCACTCAGCCGTTTCTTGATATCATGTGGAGTGAATCGAATTGGCTGAAGACTGGCTTCTGTGATGGTGGGGACCTCAGAAGGAAGCCGATATGGATCATCCACTCGGCATTTCTGGCTGAAGATGGTTGCAAACGCTTCAGCCTTGTCTTTTGCACTCACGTGCTGGGCTCCACCATCAATGAGGATGGGGATATTCATGGAGCCTCCTCCTCCAGTTAGTTGTTTAATGGTCCACCACCATTCACGACTGGATGTGGCAGGACTGCAGTGCTTTGATCTGATCCGTCAATTGTGGGATCTCTTAGCCCTGTCTAAAGCATGCTGCTTCCGCTTTATAGCATGCATGTAGTCCTGTGTTGCAGCTTCCCCAGGTTGCCAAAAGGATTTATCTCACACACCTCTAATTCATCACTGGACCACCTGAATGCATAGGTTTTGTTATTCCTTTGGTGTAGGAAAGGTAAACAACACAGATTCTTGGATGAGCAGAAATTTTCTCCAATTAAATATTGGGAAGACTGAAGCCATTGTTTTCGGTCCCCGCCACAAACTCCGTTCCCTAGCCACTGACTCCATCCCTCTCCCTAACATCTGTCTGAGGCTGAACCACACTATTCGCAACCTTGGTGTCATATTTGACCCCAAAATGAGCTTCCGACCACATATCCGCAGCATAACAAAGACCACCTATTTCTACCTCTGTAACATCGCCCGTCTCCGCCCTTGCCTCAGCTCATCTGCTGCTGAAACCCTCATCCATGCTTTTGTTACCTCTAGACTTGACTATTCCAACGCACTCCTGGCTGGCCTCCCACATTCTACCTTACGTAAACTTGAGGTCATCCAAAACTCGGCTGCCCGTGTCCTAACTCGCACCAAGTCCCATTCGCCCATCACCCCTGTGCTTGCTGACCTACATTGGCTCCCGGTGAAGCAGCGCCTCGATTTAAAAATTTTCATCCATGATTTCAAAATCCCTCCATGGCCTCACCCCTCCCTATCTCTGTAACCTCCTTCAGCCCCACAACCTCCCGAGATATCTGTGCTCCTCTAATTCTGCCCTCTTGAGCATCCCTGATTATAAATCGCTCAACCATTGGTGGCTGTGCCTTCTGTTGGTTCCACAACAATACGTTGTGGAACCAACCAGGGAGCAGGCTATTTTAGATCTGGTAAAGTGTAATGAGGCAGGATTAATTAATGATCTGATAGTAAAGGATCCTCTAGGGAAGAGTGATCATAGCATGATGGAATTTCACTTTCAGTTTGAGGGTGAGAAACTTGGGTCTGAAATTAGTGTCTTAAACTTAAATAAAGGCAATTACAAAGGTATGAAGACAGAGTTGGCTAAAGTGGACTGGGAAAATAGGTTAAAGGGTAAGATAGTAGAAAAGCAGTGGCAGACATTTAAGGAGATATTTCATAACTCTCAGCAAAGGTATATTCCAGTGAGAAGTAAAGACTCTACGAGAAGGATGAACCATCCGTGGCTAACTAAGGAAGTTAAGGATGGTATTTAATTGAAAGAAAAGGCATACAATGTTGCAAAGATTAGTGGTAGGCCAGAGGATTGGGAAATTTTTAGAAACCAGCAAAGGATGACTAAAAAAATAAAGAGGGAGAAGATAGATTATGAGAGTAAACTAGCAAGAAATATAAAGAAATACAGTAAGAGCTTCTACAGGTATATAAAAAGGAAGAGAGTAGCTAAAGTAAATGTTGGTCCCTTAGAGGATGAGACTGGGGAATTAATAATGGGAAACAGGAAAATGGCAGAGACTTTGAACAAATATTTTGTATCTGTCTTCATGGTAGAAGACACTAAAAGCATCCCAATAATAGTAGATAATCAAGGGGAAAAAGGGAGGGAGGAACTTAAAACAATCACTATCACTCGAGAAAAATTACTTGGCAAACTAAGGGGACTAAAGGCTGACAAGTCCCCTGGACCCGATGGCCTGCATCCTAAGGTCTTAAAAGAAGTGGCTGCAGAGATAGTGGATGCATTGGTTGTTATCTACCAAAATTCCCTGTGTTCTGGAATGGTCCCAGCGGATTGGAAAACCGCAAATGTAATGCCCCTTTTCAAGAAAGGAGTGAGACAGAAAGCAGGAAACTATAGGCCACTTAGCCTAACATCTGTCATTGGGAAAATGCTGGAATCCATTATTAAGGAAGTAGTAGCAGTACATTTAGAAAATCAATTAATACAATCAAGCAGTCAACATGGTTTTATGAAAGGGAAATCGTGTTTGACGAATTTACTAAAGTTCTTTGAGGATGTAACAAGCAGGGTGGATAAAGGGGAACCAGTAGATGTAGTGTATTTGGATTTCCAGAAGGCATTCGATAAGGTGCTGCATAAAAGGTCACTGCACAAGATAAGAGCTCACGGTGTTGGGGGTAATATATCCAATCTAACAGAAAACAGAGAGTCGGAATAAATGAGTCATTTTCAGGTTGGCAAACTGTAACTAGTGGGGTGCCACAGAGATCAGTGCTGGGGCCTCAACTATTTATAATCTATATTAATGACTTGGCTGAAGGGACAGAGTATACTGTTGCCAAATTTGCTGATGATACAAAGATAGGTGGGGAAGCAAGCTGTGAGGAGTACACAAAGAGTCTGCAAAGGGATATAGATAGGTTAAGTGAGTGGGCAAAAATTTGGCAGATGGAGTATAATGTGGGAAAATGTGAGGTTATCGACTTTGGTAGGAAGAATAAAAAAGCAAAATATTATTTAAATGGAGAGGGACTACAGAATGCTGCGGTACAGAGGGATCTGGGTGTCCTCGTACATGAAACACAAAAAGTTAGCATGCAGGTACAGCAAGTAATTAGGAAGGCAAATGGAATATTGGCCTTTATTGCAAGGGGGATGGAGTATAAAAGTAGGGAAGTCTTGCTACAACTGTACAGGGCGTTGGTGAGACCACACCTGGAGTACTGCGTACAGTTTTGGTCTCCTTATTTAAGGAAGGATACATTTACATTGGAGGCAGTTCAGAGAAGGTTCACTAAGTTGATTCCTGACTTGAAGGGGTTGTCTTATGAGGAAAGGTTGAGCAGGTAGGACCTATACTCATTGGGAGTTTAGAAGAATGAGAGGGGATCTTATTGAAACATATAAGATTCTGAGGGGGCTGGACAGGGTAGATGCTGAGAGGATGTTTCCCCTCATGGGGGAATCTAGAACTAGGGGGCACAGTTTCAGGATAAGGGGTCACCCATTTAAAACGTAGATGAGGAGGAATTTCTTCTCTCAGAGGAATTCTCTACCCCAGAGAGCTGTGGAGATTGAGTCATTGAATATATTCAAGACGGAGATAGACAGATTTTTGAAAAACAGGGGAGTCAAGTGTTATGGGGAGTGGGCAGGAAAGTGGAGTTGAGGCCAAGATCAGATCAGCCATGATCTTATTGAATGGCGGAGCAGACTCGAGAGGCTGAATGGCCTACTCCTGCTCCTGTTTCTTATGTTCTTATGCCTAGGCCCTAAGCTCGGGAATTCCCTGCCTAAACATCTCCACCTCGCTACCTCTCTTTCCTCCTTTAAGACGCTCCTTAAAACCTACCTCTTTGACCAAGCTTTTGGACACCTGCCCTAATTTCTCATGTGGCTCAGTGTCAATTTTTTTGTCTTATAATACTGCTGTGCAGCGCCTTGGGACGTTTTACTATGTTAAAGTGTCAGCTGTGGCTCAGTTGGTAGCACACTCACCTCTGAGTCAGAAGGTTGTGGGTTCAAGTCCCACCCCAGGAACTTGAGCACATAAAGCTAGGCTGACACTCCAAGGCAGTGCTGCACTGTTGGAGGTGCCGTCTTTCGGATGAGACGTTAAAACTGAGGCCCCGTCTGCTCTCTCAGGTGGACGTAAAAGATCCCATGGCCACTATTTCAAAGAAGAGCAGGGGAGTTATCCCCGGTGTCCTGGCCAATATTTATCCCTCAACCAACATAACAAAAAACAGATTATCTGGTCATTATCACATTGCTGTTTGTGGGACCTTGCTGTGTGCAAATTGGCTGCCGCGTTTCCCACATTACAACAATGACTCCACTTCAAATAGTACTTAATTGGCTGTAAAGCGCTTTGAGACGTCCGGTGGTCGTGAAAGGCGCTATATAAATGCAAGTCTTTCTTTCTAAAGGTGCTATATAAATACAAGTTGTTGTTGTAATGCAATCAGCAGCAGTAAACATTACAATAGACATTGGACTTTGTGATGCAAATTATCAGGAAAAAGATACTTTGCATACACAAGGATATACAAATTACAAGGGCAGAATTTTTAGAAATTCCAGAACAAACTAATCAATCAAATTGGCTGCCGCGTAATCAATCAGATAAGGATATAGTGTCAGTGTTGTAATAAATTAATGAGCTTTTATAACAAGACAAATTCCATTCGCCCATTTTCAAAATGCCAGACCAGTTCATAATAAAACACATCTGTTAAGTTCAATTACGATTAGCTTCTTTGCAAGCCCTACTGTCTGTAACAATTATTCATTGTTACCTCACCCTGCTCACAGGAATGGCTCAGTGCATGATAATGTTACAAGAGTGTTGGGACTTGAATTCAGATTAATTTGGGCAAATATTACAAACATAAATGAGTGTACAATTATTGTGCATGCCCCAGTATAGTCTTATCACTTGGATTTAGACAATTTGGATCACTTCACGAATGTGTCCGTTTGTTTTAACTTCAATATTTTAAAAACCTTTGAATAAAAATTAACAGCAATTACATAATACATCAATCTAGGCAACATTAAAAAAGATATGATGTGGAGATGCTGGTGTTGGACTGGGGTGGACAAATGTGAGAAGTCGCACAACACCACGTGATTTCAAATAAAGCTGTTGGACTATAACCTGGTGTTGTGCGACTTCTCACATTAAAAAAGATAGACAACATTAAAAAAGATAGATTTTACAATGTTCTTGGACAATAAATTCTCCTGGTGTAGTTTTCCCTCAATAGTTAAAATATTATAATGAAAAAATCTCCTCTAGACTGGAGGCATGCAATATGCATTGGGGAACATGTATTAATGTTGTTTTCAGTCTCAAATGATATGCAAGAACTATCTTTAGCGTTTTATAGTTATTTTACGATCATACAAATCAAAATAATGCATCATTATAAAGTAGTGGCATGTAAAATTTTGAAATGCAAATGCCATATGGATGCAGTGTAGTTGGGCATCGCATTTCTTTCTTTACCAATTCTATGCGCAAACTTAATTTATATGCAAACAAAAAACTTATGTAAACATCGTCTTCTGCTACAAGGCAAGTGTTTTACTGTAATCATACCAGCAGGACATAGAGACTTAAGTGGTACAACATGTGACACCATTGTTATTTAGCAGTTGGATACAATGTTATAATTCACAAGGGACTGATGTACGCAAGTTATAAAGACACATACATAGAATAAAGACATTACATATTTAACATTTTGTTCACATGATAGAATTCATAAACTAATTAAATTAGAGATCATAAATCTATGAGAGGGTGGGCTAGTGACACTGAACAAAAGAATGCTGATGTTAAATCATTCATAATGCAATATAAATGATTTTTGAACTATCGCGCCTCTAGATGAGATTACCTCTTTAGTGACAATTCAACAGTAAACCAAATTTATGTGTAGCAATCAATTGCTAGTACCTGCATGCTGGTTTCAGGAAAGATGCGAGAAACTCATAGCCACTTTGTTGCTGCATCACAAAATGTAAATATCACTTGATAGTTATCAATTAACTCTTCTTCCCCTGAACTCTATCCCTTCTGCTGAACATACGGACTGATGTTAAGGTACAGTTTTACTGACACTAGCAGCCCTCAGGTACCACATCTGCATGCCCATCCTTCACATGCAAGCCTCGACTGAGTGTGTTGGCAGGCTTTTGAACTTAAGCTTAAACCTGTCCTTACTCAACACACATGCGCTTGAAGTGGGAACCTGGGCTATTTGTCTCTGAAACAGCCTTACCTTGTAACTGTAGTAGTTAATGTAGTAACTGTTGAATTTCTCACTATTTAACTAGAGAAGTGCTGATAGGATTGACCTATTTACTAGCCAGCTATCCGACATAACACTACAGTTTTGATGAGCAGTTTCATCTGTTACAATTCTAACATGAGGAATAGTGCGGTAAATTTCTCTCATATATAAAGCAACTCAAAAAGTAGCACAACAGTTTTTAACTAGAACTTGGGAACTTAGAGCAAAACAAGAAAGATTATGAGAGAAGAAAACAGAGTGCCACTGAATAAATGAAAGACACACAAAACCATGAATTAAGAGTGAAGAAACAAAGACATAAAAAAAGGAAAGAAAGAGTTCAGACATACAAAATGGCATAGATAGACATTAAAGCAAAATCTTTAGCCAAGATGTAGGCTACTGTAAATAATGGTATGTCTAAAGATTTTCAAAAACCCACAAAGCCATTCTCCTCAGCTCTGGGCTTTTGATCCATATCTTCTAAAAAGTAAAATACTGCAAATAGCATTATTTCTGCTGAAATTATCCCAGTTGTCCATTTCATTCTAAATTATGTTATTTTAAAAGTCAACCTTTCATCTACTTTTTCATGCCTTTGGCCTACTTTTATTCTTCTTTATCCTTTTAGTTTTTTTAAGGTTCATAGACAGCTTAGTCAATACGCCTACCTTAAATTCTTTTAGTATATGTAATACTTTTTTGAATTTGGTTTTATGAAAGTGTGAGTCCTTCCTTGATCATGATTATACTACTGACAGAGGGATAAGCTGGCTGTTTTGTATCTTGTGTACCACTTCAAGGATTTTGTATTTATTAAAAAGGTACTTTCCCTTAAAATTCTTCTCGGATGATGATTTTCTGATGCTGCTACTGTGTTAAACCAATTACACTTAATGCTCAGCACTAGATTTAATGAGGTTTTTAAGCAATTTCTGTATTCCCTTTTTCTGGACCTCAATTTCTGGTCTTGGTAAGCAAACATTTTCCCTCAGCATACCTTAATTTTAGCTGCACTGGCAAGAAAGCCGGTGGGAAACAAGAAAAAATTAAATTTAGCCTGTATGACACTGTACCAATGAAAGTGTGTCGTGGGAGATCTTTCGCAAGAACAAAAGATTCATCATTTGAAAGAAATTTATGAAGATCAACAATGGACCAATAATAGTACATTGATGCACTCCGAATTGAATTCTGGAGGACATCATTTAAATACTTGTATTGTGTGACATAACTGCAATTATCCAATTATTGCATTGTGAAAAGTAGGATTAAGACCATTCAACATTAAAAAAAAAATTTGTTTAGAGGCGGTGGGCGATATTGGAATGCAAATCTCTGTTACAGTGCCATCAAGAGCAGACAAAATGCACAGGTCACTTAAGCACATGCAGAGCAGTACAGAAAGACTAACAATAAGTTGACCAAAGAAAATTGACACCGAGTTAGTAAAAAGATTGGTAAAGGAAAGAATGAAGTAAATTTCATTTATATAGCACCTTTCATGATCTCAGGACGACCCAAATACTTTACAGCCAATTATGTACTTTTGAAGTATAGTCACGGCTGGGAATCACACAGGCACACGAAGTACAGATCTGGAGATCCCCGCTTCTATATTTACTGCTGTGACATTAGCCACTTACCTTTCACTATAATGGCAAGAGATAAAAATTGTTGGAGATTATGCAGAAGGGAACAATTGCAATCTTGTTTTTATTAAACAATGTCTTGGTATGTGACCCGAGTCAGTATTAAATAACCTTCGTCTTTAGAGGGCTACCAGTATCAGTGCGCTGCTGCCCTTGCTCTATACCTAAATGAAGAATGAAAGACTGACATTTGCTACAGTATAAGAACATAAGAATTAGGAGCAGGAGTAAGCCATATGGCCCTTCGAGCCTGCTCCACCATTCAGTAAGATCATGGCTGATCTTCGGCCTCAACTCCACTTTCCTGCCCGATCCCCATATCCCTTGATTCCCCTAGAGTATAGAGTATAAAGAGTATAGTTTTCAGAGCAAAATCTAAAAATGATCCAGATCCCCATAAACTAATCCAAATTGCACAGCTTTTGTTTTCCAACTGAAAATTAGGTCCAGCAGTTCATGTACATCGCACCAGTGATGTCGGCACTGCACATACAGCAGCACAATGTGCATGCTGATGACACAAAGGTGATGCATGCACATCTTCAAACCCAATTTTTGAAGAGGAAATCATTTTTTCTTTACTAATTCACTTCCCAGAAAGAAAAATCTGGGACTTTTATCAGTCAAAATTGGTAAAAAAAAATATTTTAATTATGTCTATAAACAAGTTCAGTGACAAGTAAAATTGTATGTTAGTATCGGAGAGGGAGGGGAGGGGAAGAGTGTATCAGTGTGAAAGTGAGCTATAATGAAGATGAAAGGGCAGGAAACAAACAGTTGCTAGAACTGAGATATCAATCAGAAAGCAGTCCTGTTCCCTACAACACATGAAGATTCTGGAAAATATATTTCCACAGGTTGTTGCTCACGTCTGTGGTATAAATGCTATTGTATCATACCAGATAATGCAATTTCAGTGAAATATTAATTGAGTATCACTACCATGGTGTCAGATTTACATACATGGGATATTTTTAGTTCTAATTTCAGTGCAGTGAGAGGTTAAGTTTAAAAACAAAACCACTGCAGAGAATATGTACGCAAAAAAAGGATTCCTTCATTCCCCATGCCATCTGAACACAAGTACATTTGATTATTTTTTTTTTAAAGAGGGGAAAGGAAGGAAAAGCACATACATCTGGTTACAAAAATTCACCATCCAATGTCTCAAATTCATTGCAAGGCAGATCACTGTCTCTGACCAAAGCTATTTCCGTGGCTATCCACTTTCCTTGCAAAAAGCTCTATTTTTCGTGCCGTCCCCTACTGTAACTGTTACCTCCCTCAGCCTTTTCTTCTTACTAGAATGCACAGCACATTTATTGCATTTCTCATGTACAGAAAATGTCTTGGAGCACTTTATAGGTGAAGGACTGAGATGAGGAGGACTTTCTTCACTCAGAGGGTTGTGAATCTTTGGAATTCTCTGCCCGAAAGGGCTGTGGATGCTGAATCGTTGAGTATATTCAAGGCTGAGATAGATAGATTTTTGGACACTAGGGGAAATCAAGGGATATGCAGATAGGGCAGGAAAGTGGGGTTGAGGTCGAAGATCAGCCATGATCATATTGAATGGCGGAGCAGTCGTATGGCCTGCTCCTGCTCCCATTTCTTATCTTATGCTCTTATGGAAAAATGAGGAAAAATGAGTTAGGGTGTCGAGCTGAAAGCCATCTGAGAGGAGGGATCTTAGGGGGCTTTTTAAAGCATTGAGAGAAGTGGTAAGCGAAAAGGATTGGGGAAGGAGTTCCAGAGAGCCAATGGCATAATGGCTGAAATAGCAGATGACAAGTAGAATAAATATGCAAGTTTGTTGTTAAATTAGTGAATGGAGGACAGTATACCATCTGGTGTAGAAGCTCTCTTTCCTGGTTTTTTTTTTAGTAATAAACCAAGGTGAATTGCCAAGACTATAGCGCAAGATACTATTGACTGAAACAAAAGAGATGAGGTAAATCAGGAAGTAGTGATTACATAATGCCAAGCTTTAGTTTTAAAAGTGCATCCTAGTAAGAAGGAAAGGCCCATGGAGGTAAAAGTTATAGTAGGGGACTGCACAAAAGAATCTTGATTTCAATACAGTGAGGATGAGAAATAAGAGGAAAGTTCAGTGGTGCAGTGACAAGTGTTGAGAGTAGTGGAGACAATAGCGTTTAGAGTAGTGTCAGGACGCATGACTAGAAGTAGGGTGGGACCAAGCTAGGGAGGGATTTGAAATTGAGGATGAAGATCTTAAGAAATCAATTTGTTAGGCCACAGGGAGCCAGAGTATTTGGCAAGGACAGCGATAACTGGAGTATGGGACTTTGAGTCTGATGAAACCTGCTAAATATTTCTGTCAATGTTTTTGCTAGTATTAGCAAATGGGGGAAAATACACCCAGATACGTTATGTGGAGAAACCTAAAATAAGTTCTCCACAATATAGAAAAAAATGTTATCTGGAGAAATTTAAAAAAAAATTATTGCATAAATAGACTTGGTCACAATCAACCCTGGGGATACTTTTTTTTATTTTCACTTCTAAAGCTGACTGATTTATTGGTTGCAAGCTGTCCAGTTATCCCTATTTGTACCAATACAAGATATAGTCCACAGCATGCCATGTTTCCAGGATAGGCTGACCATACAAGTGATAATTACTTTAGTATAAACAGACTTAGGCTAGCCTAAAAACCTTTTGTTCAAACAATAACTTTGTTGGTTCAAGGTGAACATGCTGAAAAGCAAAAAGTAAAAGGCATTCAAGCCAAAAGTCCAAATCCTAAAGATTACATTAAATCATAACAGAAGCAATTCAACCATTGCCAATAGATTGCCCCTACAAAAACTGAAAAGAAATTGATGATGTCTGCAAAAGTATACACAGAAGATAATATATTAACAAGAAATGACAAGTTTGATAACTTTTACTGCATCCATTGTTAACGTACAAAAAGATAATTTACCGTAACAGTAAAACTACAGACCTACCCATACCATCTATAACTAAAAGTTCCTACAGATATTCAAGAATGATACACTGCATTTCTGAACCAGCTAACGCTATTTCTAACTACAGAAACCCCCAAACAAAGCAGCCATTCCTACAGGTTATACAGTAAGGTGGAAAAGGATTCAGTTTTCTACGTGAGAATCTTATTTTACTATTATGCTGAGCCTCAGCTGCTATGCTTTTTCCCTCTTTGCCTCACTGATCGCCTTTTTAATACATTTCTGCAATTTCTTGTATTCATCTCATGGCCCCTTTCTCCTTGCAGGATTGGCCTCTTTAATCTTACTCTTAATTTGTTTTCTGATTCATTTAGGGTCACGTTTGTTTAGTTAGAGCTTGTTGGTTTTGGGAATGTATTTATCCTTCATGCTCAGTATTATCTTTTAAAGGTGTTCCATTTATCTTCTACTGAAATATTGTTGAACAAGCTCTCCCAATTTATTTGCTTTAGTTGTTCCCTTATTTAATCAAATTTAGCTCTTTTAATTATGTACCTGGCTCCTGATCTTGTATATTTTTGACTCTTAGATCATGTTAAACTTTATCATTCTGAGGTCACTGTCCCCAAGAGGTGCTACGACTTCCAGTTCCTGAACTATTTCTGGGTCACTTACAAATACCAGATCAAGATGAGCATTGCCTCTTGTGGCTTCCTTGATGCATTGTCTCAACAAAAAAAACTGTCCAACTCTAAACAAGTCTCCCATTAAAATAACTTTCCTGTTCTCACATATTCTTCCTATCTCTTTATAGAGCAAATTCTCCTCCTTCTTATGCTGTCCTGGTGGTCTATAGCATATCCCCAGTATTCGCTTTAACTTTTTTAACATTAGTGATATCTACTCAGAGTAGTTAATTTTGTAACTTTCTAATCCTCACAAGATCAACTTATTTTATCTCCCAAGCACCCCTGACATATAGGGATGCACTGCCTCCTTCTATTGTCCACTTTTTCTTTTATACACCTGAATGGTGTATTTATTTTCATCCACTGGATTTAGCCATGTTTCTGATATTCCCACCACACTTTAATTCCCTACTACTACAACAGCCTCCAGTTCTGGCATCTTATTTCCATTACTTCCAGCATTCATGTATATTCATCTTATTATAAATTTATCACCTCTCGCATTTTCCCCACATTTGGCTAATCATGGTTTCTGGTTCATATCTCACTCTCTGACTATCTGTGTCTATACCAGAGACTTGAGCACAAAAATCTAGGCTGACACGCCAATGCAGTGCTGAGGGAGTGCTGCACTGTCGAAAGTACCGTCGTTCGGATGAGACGTTAAACCGAGGCCCCATCTGTTCTCTCAGTTGGACGTAAAAGATCCCATGGCACTATTTCGAAGAAGAGCAGGGGAGTTATCCCCTGTGTCCTGGCCAATATTTATCTCTCAACCAACATAACAAAAACAGATTATCTGGTCATCATCACATTGCCGTTTGTGGGAGCTTGCTGTGCGCAAACTGGCTACCGCATTTCCTACATTACAACAGTGACTACGCTTCAAAAGTACTTGATTGGTTGTAAACGCGCTTTGGGACATCTGGTAGTTGTGAAAGGCGCTATATAAATGCAAGTCTTTCTTTACGTGTTGACTACCTTTTACTCTATGTTCTGTCTCGCCTGAGGTCCTGTTTCCTCCCTGCTCTACCCCTCCACCCCCCTCCAACCTGTCTAATTTAACTAATTTTCAATTGGGTTCTCAATGTTCCTTGCAAGTCCTTTTGACCCTACTTGATTTAAGTGTAGCCCATTTCTCCTTTACAAGTCCTTTTTATTCTGGAAGGATTTCCAGTTATTTATGAAAGTAGCATTGTTGTTCTCACATCCTGCTGCCAGCCACATCGATTACCTCCTCAATTCTTTCGGTGAACTCCCCTCCTTTCTTTAATACCAGTGAGCATTATTTTGTGTACTCTACCCTTCAGTTTTGAGCCAAGCCTCATATGTGGCTATTATTTCTCCCTATGTCATTACAGGATCATAGAATATATCTTGCTATTATTTATTTTTTAAAATTGTACATTTCTACCAAAGCAGATACACCATTTGTTGCTGCACAAACATTTTCAGTTTTAACATTTATGCATCTTTCATAAAAATGGAATCAAAGATTAAGATCACTACAGATATTATTGCTGACATATTTACTTTGAGGCATCACTAAACCTGTAAGCAGAGATCCTCGTTTACAACAAAGCAAAAGTATCTGATAATTCTTGTGTTCACATGCCTGCACTTTTAAAAGTTTTGAAAATGCAGAGTTTGGACAGAATGAACAACAAAACTTTCAAGCACACTATGTTTACTAGCCAGCATCCCTATCCAGTCTGGAGTATCTGTAGGAACATCACTGCCTCAAGCCTATAAGCAGTGCCTGGAACTAGAGGTTCCTTCTTGTGGTGCCAGGAACCTTAATCACAAAGTGCAGTAAACAGCACACCTTAATGAACCATCACATGCTCAGCAAATATTTAAATTGTACACTTACCATTAACAGCTTTTTCATAATTTTTGCCCAGATTTACAAGATTCCGTAACCCTGGATTAAACTGTTCCATTACAGTCTGAAGAAAAACAAAAAGAATTTAAGGTAACATTTAGCTGTATTACTTTTCCCATTATCATAACATAGTGGAGCTCTTTGAAATGTTGGGTGATACTATTTGCATGACTTTGATTATAATGATTTGAATCTGAAAAAAATGTCTATCATAGGAGAAGCAATGTGAAATGACACAACAACATATGGAAAATGTAAACAAGACTGAGCATCTGTATTTCAGCTATAAGCACAGATAATACTTTGCAATTTTCTGTAGTGGCAGCCATAACTAGCTCACCATCTTTGATTACCAAAGTAAAATGTTACCAAACAATTTTTGGTAGTTACAAAGTTTAACCATTTTATTTCTGAAGGAACATTTGTTACAGCAATTTCAAAGTGTTTGACACATTGCAACAACATACAAAAATCAATATTTGACATCCCAAAATAATCTAGCCAATGGGAAGAACATTACAGGCCTACAGTGCTCATAATGAAAGAATACCACCATGCACATTTTATTAAAATACTACTAACTTCTCAATGGATTCTATAGTGGCATTAAGCGGTTTTACTGGCATCCTGGGTATAATTAATGTACTATGAGTGACAGCTTAGAATTGTTCAAAGAATTACAGTCTTACACTATTTTGGATTTCCAAAGAACCAATACCCATAGAACTTTTTAAGCATCAGTTTCTGCCAAAATAAATAATTAGCAATTCAATGCTGCAGACTCTAGGCAGTGCCATTTTGGTAAAAAAAAATAATCAACCAGGGCAGAGTTCAATTGAGATGGCATCAATCTTTCAGGTTTCATCTGCCTATCAATTCCCTTGGGCTTCAATCCATTTCCACAAAGTCATTTCTTGAAATTGGGTTGGTTGGAGGAGTAGGGGGAAAATGATCCTCTAAACCAATCTGGTTCTTCCATTAATGCTATTCCCTTAGAAACATGAAGTACATATTGTTGTACTATGTTGAGAGAGTTGTTGCCTAGAAAAAAACAGCAGATCCTAATCAAACCAAGCTTTTAGAATCTCCCAATAAGTCCTATGCTTCACTAACGTCAGGTGTCAGCTACTTTTCCTAGGTTAACACTCCTCTTCCCATCAACCCCCCACCCCCCATGATACCACGTCTTTCCCAAGCCATCATTAACTTACTATGTACATAAACAATTGGCAGCAGCTCCTGTAGATAGGCTCCTAAGGTATCTACATGGTTAATTATAGCACATAATTGTGTTCTGACTAAAAAAATTCTAACTGGAAAGTTACTGCCCCTCCCAATATTCCAGGTCTACTCCTCATCAATTTGGCATGCACCAACTGGTACCGGGGCTGTACATCAGAAAACAATTTTTGATAAAAATAGGTTTCCACAATGTCCTTTTGATATACTGGACAGCTCCAGTATGTTGTGTCAATACGCTACAGTGCACTATTTACAAAGCAGGCTGCTGACATCAAATCAGCTGATTGCAAAACTTCACCCCTACCATACATAACAATGGTAATAGGCAGATCCCCACATCCTTGCAGCGATTATCTTTGCCAAATATACGACCCCTTTATAATTCAAAACAGAATACCGAGACCTGGAATATTGAAAAACAGACAGACATTCACATCAAAATGACATGGCTTGGTTGTGAGTTGAGTTTTCAGCTCCACCATACCTCTTAGTTTAGTGAAAGCGAAACATCTTACAGTGATCTGCTAAGATTGCGGAGGTGAGTTTTAAAACAAGAATGTGATTCTCGTTCTAAATAGACAAGATCAGGAGGTAAATTTATGTACACAAATTTCTAATTAGCTTACCTAAACATTGTCTTTACCTACCCATTACAGATCATTGTACAAGGTATTTTAAGTCTACTATGTTGATGTAATGCAGGGATACTGCATGACAATGAACTGAAAGTGTAAAAGAGTGAATTATACCATTTGATATACGACTTGTGCATAGTTAAAGCACATTTTTGAGAGGGGGTATTTTCTGTAAAAGTAAATAAAGATCCTTTTCTTATGGAAAATATGGATCTAAAATCTTTCAAAACCTCAGTGATGGCTTCGTTATACTCTCTACAAGGTTGCCTTTGGTAAGCTTGAAAAAATGTTTTGCCACATAATAAGCCCCACTTGCTGTTTCTCCACGTTTGCACGACACACCCAACTTAAAAGGTGACAGAACAGGTAGGTGCAGTGTACGGACTGGATGAGATACCCAGCCCTCCAGTAAACTTTCAACAGTTTCTCCACCACCCAAAAAATAAAAAGAAAGAAATCCATTGAGCAATCCCTGATGATTAACGAAAGAAGATTTTTAAACACACAAAGAGTTAAGATTAGCTGACCCCCTTTCGTGTGTGTGTGTGTGTGTTCACGCTACCTTAATCATTTAAAAAAAACTTTTTGCGCCGATTAAAATGTTGCCTTTTCCTTCTAACTTCCCAGAGCAGCTGGATCATCAGACCCCTGCCGCCCCTCCCCCACACAGGTGCGCCCTTACCTGGAACTCACCTGTGCCACTCACACAGGGAAGAGATGGACGGCGGAGACACGGCGCTGTTCTTTTATAAAAGCAGACAACATTTAATTTTAAAAAACAGAGTAATTTTTTTTTAATTTCCCCCTCCTCACCTTATACGTGCTCTCCGTGAGCCTGTTGATATCCTCGGCTTTGCGAGACATGGTTTCTTTCCCCTGGCAACGACCCCCTCAGAAAATTTTTTTTTTTTTAAAATAGTTTTTTTTGTGCGAAGGGCGGAGGGTTTATGAATAATAATGTATAAAGATGAAGTGATTGTCGTTGCTCTGGCGGATTCCTTGTTGCTGAGGTAAATGTGCGAGCTCCCGCTCCGGCTGCTGCCCGCTCACCGCTCGAGCTCCTCCTGTCAAACTTCTGGCCCGCTCGCCAGTCCCGCTGACGTCACCGCCAGTCGCCCCACCCCACCCTCCCACTGCGCAGGCACCGCGCCCCCCCCACGACGCGCAGGCGCACTGCTCACCTCGCGGGCAATGATGCTTGGGAGTTGTAGTTGTTCTTTCCCTCCCCATCCTCTCAGCAACAACAACAACAACTTGTATTTATTTACACAGCCCCTTTAACGGAGCAAAACGTCCCAAGGCGCTTCACAGGAGTATTATAAGACATATATTATCAGGCTGGTTTTCGCTCGCCATCAATTTAGAAAAGAAAGAACTTGCATTTCTGCAGCGCCTTTCACGACCTTGGGACGTCCCAAGGCGCTTCACAGCCAATGAAGTACTTTTGAAGGACCAAGAGCTGGAAAGTGGGATCAGGCCGATGGCTCTTTTACGGTTGCCACAGACACAATGGGCCAAATGGCCTCCTTATGTGCAGTAAATTTCTATGATTCTATGAAGTGTTGTCACTGTTGTAATATAGGAAACGTGGCAGCCAATTTATGCACAGCAAGCTCCCGCAAACAGCAATGTGATAATGCCCGATATGAGGATAATTAAATCATCAGTTGGAATCAATTAAACCATGAGTGCTCCCTTTTTAAAGGGGCACAAACGATAATTTCCAAATTATAATAAAACTAACGGACAAAACTTATCAAATTATAATTTTGTTTCCTATATCCCAAAAAAATAACTTGCATCTATGTAACGCCTTTCACGACTTCAGGACATCCCAAAGCGCTTTACAGACAATTAAGTACATTTGAAGTGCAGTCACTGATGTAATGCAGGAAATCCACTATGCATTCCTGTATCCACCAGTCACGGAAAGCCTTAAGCATACCCCATCTTCTCTTGGTCAGTGGGAGCAGAACAACTTGTATTTCATGGAATCATAGAATCATGCAGCACAGAAGGAGGCCATTCGGCCTATCATGCCAGTGCTAGCTCTTTGAAATATTATTCAATTAGTCCCACTCCCCCTGTTCTTTCCCCCTGCAAAATTTTCCCCTTCAAGTATTTATTAATATAGCAACAACAACATATTGCATTTATAGAGTGCCTTTACCGCAGTAAAAGATTCCAAGCGCTTCACTGGAACATTATCAAACACTGAGCAACATGAGATATTAAGACAGGTGACCAAAAACTTGGTCAAAGACGTAGGTTTTAACAAGCATCTTAAAGGAGGAGAGAGAGGTAGAGAGGTTTAGAGAGGGGATTCCAGAGGTTAGGGCTGAGGCAGCAGAAGGCACGGCTGGCAATGGTGGAGCGATTAAAATCAGGGATGCGCAAGAAGCCAGAATTGGAGGAGTGCAGAGAACTCGTAGGGTTGTGGGGCTGGAGGAGGTTACAGAGGTATGAAGTGATGAGATTTGAAAACAAGGATGAGAGCTTTAAAATCGAGGCATTGCCAGACCGGGAGCCAATGTAGGTCAAAAGAAAGAAAAGAAAGACTTGCATTTCTATAGCGCCTTTCACGACCACCGGACGTCTCAAAGTGCTTTACAGCCAATGAAGTACTTTTGAAGTGTAGTCACTGTTGTAATGTAGGAAACGTGGCAGCCAATTTGTGCTCAGCAAGGTCCCACAAACTGCAATGTGATAATGACCAGATAATCTGTTTTTGCTTTGTTGGTTGAGGGATAAACATTGTCCAGGACACCGGGGAGAACTCCCCTGCTCTTCTTCGAAATAGTGCCATGGGACCTTTTACGTCCACCCGAGAGAGCAGACGGGGCCTCGGTTTAATGTCTTATCCGAAAGACGGCAAAGAGGGTGATGGACAGGGTAGATGCTGAGAGATTGTTTCCCTTGGCTGGAGAGTCTAGAACTGGGGGACATAGTCTCAGGATAAGGGATCATTTAAGACTGAGATAAGGAGGAATTTCTTCACTCAGAGGCTTGTGAATCTTTGGAATTCTCTACCCCAGAGGACAGTGGATGCTGAGCCGTTGAGTATATTTGAAGGGATATTTACTAGTCCTACCCCGGATCAGGCGTATTTCTCAGATGTTCACTTTCAACTAAAGTTTGAGGTAGCTGAATCCTAAAGACGCTTAACTGGGTCTAAAGGTCCGGGCTATCTCTCCTTAAAGGAAAGGAACAACCCGAGAATGTTACCGTCCTCCAGATAGCGCTTTTAATAAGTTTAGCCAGACTGTAACGTCCTGGATATTATGAGGGTCCGGAGAACTCCCCTCAGAAATGTAACTCACCACCAAAGAGTGTACAGAGATTGAGTTCGCAAGTTATTGATACAGAAGACTTATGTGAGATAATTCTAAAAATATATAGAGATTTATTAAAAGAACCGACATGCAATTTACAGTTGGTGAATCAGTCAATCGCAATGTTAACAGTTCTAAAAAGAGAAAAAATATGATCTTATTTTTAACAAAGAATCTTACTTTTAAATCTTAACTTCGCTACAGTATTACAGTTCTTAAAGTTTTCTATACAGGATATCCATCAATATCAAAATACCTTTGATCCCCGAGGTACAAAGAGTGGAAGACCACAGAGCTGCCTCTGTAGTCGAGAATCGCTTTGCCCGATTAAAGCGAGTCTGCTATCTCATTTGAGACTTCAATATTTATACCCTTTTTCAGTTGTATTTCCTTTAAGGTTTCTGCTGATGCAAGTTAATTATCACTATTCATCTTTCTGCTGACCTCTGCAATTCTGTACTACCACATCAGCTTGTAATATTCCAGAATCTGCCACATCTCCAGGTATTCTGGGTTCACCATATAAAAAGGTGTGAAAGGCAGGTGTCCCTTATTTTATGTGTCATCTTTACGAGGGACGATGTTCCTTATCTTATGTGCCATCGTTACGAAGTTTAATTTATATCACTTATCCAGGGTTGACCATTGTGTTGTTCCCAAAATGTCAGCCACTCAGAGCCATCCCATTCTTCTGTTTCAATAAGGTTATTTATTCAGGGTCAACAACTTGTCCTGTTTCACTTTCATAAGATATTGGGCCAGAAATTCGGGTCTCCACGAGTGAGTACGCGCTGTGTACTCACCCGTAAACCCAACGAAAGTGCCGGTTTTGCGCATGCACTGCGCTTGCGCTGGAAACCGGAACTTCCGTTCCCCTGAAGGAAGGGGTTCAGAAGTCGAACGCATGCGCCGGAGAGGTAGCACGTAGACCTCAAACTTCATTTTTTTTTTCAGGTTTCTCCGCGAGGGTAAGTACGGAGAAACTGCGCGGGAAAAAAGGAGGCGCAAGGCCTGCTTTTAACAAGGTAAGTGGTGAATTAAGTACAATTTAAACATTTTTTCAACAGGTTTATCTTTTTTACATACTTTAAAGAAAGGTAAGTTTATTTTTAGCAAGTGTAATTAATTTTTGCAAAAATTTAAATTTTTGTTTAAGGTAGTTAGTTTATGTAATTTATAGTTATTTTAAAAATGTGATGTTTTTTAAAAAATTTATTTGAAGTTTTAGTGAGGTTTTGGGGCCAATCTCTATTCATAGATTTGACAGGTCTTCCTGTCAAATCTATGAATGAAGATTCCCTGCTCCGATTGGCTCTCCATGGCCCACGTGATCCCAGGGGACGCTTCGAACTAACTGCGCCCCTGGGATACGCAAGCACTGCGCGCCGGCAGCTGCAGGAGGCCCAGGAGCCGAATTCCACGTGGGCCCGAAGCACAACGTGTACAAGTACGTGTGCGATTCTTGCACCCGCGGGAAGCCGGAGAGCCGAATTTCTGGCCCAGTGTATTTTTCTAAAAAGGCTATAGTATTCAAGGCTGAGATCGATAGATTTTTGGACTCTAGGGGAATAAGGAGATATGGGGATCGGGTGGGAAAGTGGAGTTGAGGTCGAATATCAGCCATGATCTTATTGAATGGTGGAGCAGGCTCGAGGGCCGTACGGCCTATTCTTGCTCCTAATTCTTATGAGCACAGGGGTGATGTGTGAATGGAACTTGATGTGAGTTAGGATACGGTCAGCAGAGTTTTGGATGCGTTCAAGTTAATGGAGGGTGAAAGGTGGGAGGCCGTCCAGGAGAGTATTGGAATAGAGACAGGCAATGTTATGGAGATATATGGCAGTCTTGGTGATGGAGTGAAACTCCTCTCAGAGTCAAATAGGATGCCAAGGTTCTGGTTCAGCCTCAGACAGTGACCAGGGAGAGGGATGGAGCCGACGGCTAGGGACCGGAGTTTGTGGTGGGGAGCGAAGACAATGGCTTCTGTCTTCCCAATATTTAGTTGGAGGAAATTTCTGATCATTCAGGACTGGATATTGGACAAGCACCGTGACAAA
Organism: Squalus acanthias; assembly: GCA_030390025.1. Taxonomy (NCBI): domain Eukaryota; kingdom Metazoa; phylum Chordata; class Chondrichthyes; order Squaliformes; family Squalidae; genus Squalus; species Squalus acanthias. The sequence continues at coordinate 13,346,270 of CM059442.1, read as the reverse complement.
TCAGAGGCAGTGGAGGGGTTGAAAGAGGTGGCAGTGAGGTAGAGCTGGGTGTCGTGTAGAACCTGACGTGTTTTCGGAGAATGTAATAAAATGTCCCTAGGTGCGTTATCAAACAAAATTTGGCACCGAGCTACATAAAGAGATATTAGGACAGGCTTGGTCAATGAGGTGGGCCTTAAACAGCGTTAAAGGAGGAGAGAGAGAGGCAGAGAGGTTTAGGGAGGGAATTTCAGAGGTTAGGGTCTAGGCAGCTGAAGGCACGGCCGCCAATGGTGGAGCAAAGGAAATCGGGAATGCGCAAAAGGCCAGAATTGGAGGAGTGCAGAGATCTCGAAGGGTTGTAGGGCTTGAGGCGGTTACAGAGACAGGGAGGGGCGAGGCCATGGAGGAATTTGAAAACAAGTATGAGAACAGTAGAGTTAAAGCTTCAGGTGCAGATTCTTTTCTGACAAAGGGGCCACACCCAAACGCGAGCTTGTCTGTCCTCTCCACACGGGCTGACTGAGTTGCTGAGTGTTTGCAGCATTTTCTGTTTCTGTTTCAGATTCCTAGCACTTGGAATTTGCTTGTAGTTTTATTTCCCCTCCTGATTCCCCCTTGCAGGGATACCTTTCTATCATATAAATCTGTTTCACTTTATAGATCTTCATCAGAGAATCATAGAATAGTACAGCACAGAAGGAGGCCATTCGGCCCATCAAGTCTGCGCTGGCTCTTTCGAAGAGCAATCCAGTTAGTCCTACAATATAAGTTTTTAAAATGTTGCTTTTTGACAATATGCAGGAGCGAATTTCCCCCAAAAAAGGAGGAAAATGTGCTAAATGTTGCTAAACTTATTAAGTTAAGTTATATTTTAAGTTTAAGGAGACACATTCGGAAAATTGGTCTAATTTTGCCAAATCTCTTTACTGAGCAACTAGGGACAATAGATGGATAGATTTTTGTTGGGTAAGGGTAGCAAGGAATATGGGTCAAAGGCAGGTAAATGGGGTTGAAGTACAGATCGTCTATGATCTGACTGAATGGCGGCACAGGCTCGAAGGGCTGAATGGCCTCCTCCTGTTCCTATGACAACTTTCTACAACTTAAAGGCTGACATTTTAAACAGCCACACCAAATATAGATGTCAGCACATTGGAATGGATGGAATGATACATAGAAAATAAACTACATATGGTGTGACTTCGAGTTTTAAGGCAGAGTTTCACATGAACGTTCACTCATCTTCTCTCTTTATAGAGAGTGACGGATCTGCTGTGTTTTCAGCGATGTCTGTTTATGGTTCTAAACTATGTAAACACTGCAGTTGTGGGGGGGGGGGGGGGAGTGGGAGGTTCCCCAAATGGGCTGCAGTAACTTCAGCGGAAACCTCAGACAGACACATAAAAGGGGGGGTTTCTGCTAATCTTCTGCCGACCACCCCCGCCCCCCCACACAAGGGAATTCTTGACACGCTTGTTTTATGCATTTGGGAGTACTGTACATTGTCCTTACTTCCCCCGTCACAATACACACAGCAGCGGATGATCGCTTAATATCCCACATAGAATGATACAGCACAGAAGGAGACCGTTTGCCCCATCGTGCCTGTGCCGGCTCTTTGAAAGAGCTCTCCAATTAGTTCCACTCCCCTGCTCTTTCCCCAGAGCCCTGCAAATGTTTACTTTCCAAGTATTTATCCAATTCCCTTTTGAAAGTTACTATTGAATCTGCTTCCACCGCCCTTTCAGGCAGTGCATTCCCGATCACAACAACTCGCTGTATAAAAAAAAATTACTCCTCATCTCCCCTCTGGTTGTAAAGTTAGCCGCCCAAAGGAATACCAAAGAGCAAAGCCCATAGTGCTGAACATGACTAAGACTGAAAAAGGCAAGAGGTGAGGCTAATCAGGAGAGATTAAGAGACAAAAGGGATGATGTTACAAGACAAAAGGAGATGGTAATGGGGCAAGTTAAGAAACAGAAGATGACTCTAGAGGAGATGTAAATAGGAATATCAGAATCATCAGCAACAGCTGGCGTTTGAAATAAACGTGAGCGGTGGTTATGGTCTGAAATTATTGAATTCGATGTTCAGTCCAGAATTCTGTAAAGCGCCGAATCGAAAGATGAGGTGCTGTTCCTCGAGCTTACGTTGAGCTTCGTTGGAACAGTGTAAGAGGCCGAGGACGGAGAGGTCAGAGTGGGAGTGGAGGGGAGAATTAAAATGACAGGCGACCAGAAGCTCAGGGTCACGCTTGCGAACTTGCGGACATGACTACGACTTGTTGAGTTACGTATCATGATCTCAGTGATGAGAATAGAAACAGAGGAAAATCTCAATAACTGTGACGCTGTGGCGGATCGCCACCTAAAACGGGCATAATCCACTCTTCCGTCTGTGGACAAATTTCCAGCCCCTTCCCTTTAAGGCAGAAGGGGGCGGGGCCTCAGGTTTTACCCAGAGAATTCTGGGAGTTTACCCAGAGAATTCTGGGAGCAGCTTTCTCAGACATTTTGTTTTGCCATGCAGTGAATAAAAGCTTCTTGTTTTCCACATATGGATTCAGCCTCCATTCGTGTTTCGCGGCAGCCTCAACATTGGTGACCCCGACGCTCAGAACGTATTCCGAGCACTGCAATGGTGGACACGAACGCAGTTTCCGTGAAACTGCCGGAGTTTTGGGAAAACCAGCCCGAAGCCTGGTTTCTCCAAGCTGAATCTCGCTTCCGGCTGCGAAATATCACCACAGATGGGACGAAGTACGACTATCTCGTTACATCACTCAGTAGCGTCGCAGTTTCCAAGGTTTGGACAACGCTGGAGAACCCACCAGAGGAAGGCAAGTACGCACATCTCAGAACAGCGCTCCTTAAAAAATTTACGGCCTCGGCATATCAGCGAAACTGCCACCTCCTCGACCTTCCAGGCCTCGGTGATGCCTCACCGTCAGACCTCCTCTCCCACATGCTCTCCCTCACCGACGAGAGCCCACCCGGATATTCGACATTCTCCACAACCTCTCCCACCCCGGCGCCCGCGCATCCATTAAATTGGTAGCCAACCGCTTTGTCTGGCGCGGCCTTCGCAAGGATGTGCGTACTTGGGCCAACTCCTGCCTATCCTGCCAACGTGCCAAGGTACAGCAACACACGAAAGCACCCCTCGAGGAGTTTACCGTCCCCTCGCGGAGATTCGACCACATCCACGTGGACATCGTTGGGCCCCTGCCGCCGTCGCAAGGCCACACGCACTTGCTGACCATCGTTGACCGCACCACACGCTGGCCCGAGGCAATTCCACTGACCTCTACCACCACCGCCGACATCGCCAGAGCCTTCGTCAGCACCTGGGTCGCACGGTTCGGCGTCCCCTCCGACATGACGTCGGACAGAGGTCCGCAATTTACCTCTGAACTCTGGACTGCCGTCGCACGCAATCTCGGGGTGACCATCCACCGCACCACAGCGTACCACCCCCAAGCCAACGGACTGTGTGAGCGGTTCCACAGATCCTTGAAGGCATCTCTTCGAGCCAGCCTCCAAGATGGCGCCTGGACTGACCGACTTCCGTGGGTCCTCCTTGGCCTGCGCACCGCGGTTAAAGAAGACCTCCACGCATCGGCAGCAGAGCTCGTGTACGGTCAGCCGCTGCGCGTACCCGGCGAGTTCCTGCCCACCGCCACGACACCCTGGTCAGCCGACCAGCAACACCACAACTTCGCCTCACCGGCGCTGCAGTTCGCCCTGGTGCCCATTGCCCGGCACAGCGAATCCACCTCACACGTCCCACTAAGCCTGCACCAGGCACGGTTTGTTTTCGTCCGGCACGACGCCCACCGCGGACCCCTTCAACCCCCGTACGACGGGCCCTACAAGGTGCTACAGGCTGGGGACAAATTTTTCACCCTGCAAGTGGGCGACAGGACCGAAAAAGTGTCGGTTGACCGACTCAAGCCAGCACACTCGGAGCCCGGTGAGCAGGTCCCTGTAGCTCGTCCAACGCCACGCGGCCGACCTGCCCTCAAGCCGGTTCACCCGGCTGCTCCACGCCCAGCCGTCCCACGTCCACCGGCGTCCTACAAGAGCCGCTCCGGCCGGCCCATCAGACCGCCGCACCGTCTCGTCCACACCTCCTAAGCGGATTCTGGGGGGAGCTGTGTGGCGGATCGCCACCTAAAACGGGCATAATCCACTCTTCCGTCTGTGGACAAATTTCCAGCCCCTTCCCTTTAAGGCAGAAGGGGGCGGGGCCTCAGGTTTTACCCAGAGAATTCTGGGAGTTTACCCAGAGAATTCTGGGAGCAGCTTTCTCAGACATTTTGTTTTGCCATGCAGTGAATAAAAGCTTCTTTTTTTCCACATATGGATTCAGCCTCCATTCGTGTTTCGCGGCAGCCTCAACAACGCTTTGTTTAGTATTTATAAACAAAAGGAACCCATTCACGCTTTTAGCTGCAAACACTTACTTATATTTGTTCTTGTTTAATTTCTGATGTGGCTCACTAATTGTTTAGTGCCATTATATATCATGTAGGATTAACATTGCCTTCTTATCCCATAGGTTTACAGCACTAATACTTCCAATCAGAAAATTATTTCCCCTTCCTTAATCCACACGCGATCCTTGTTTTTATCATGATGGAATCTGTTTGTACCATAATATTTTTCTTGGTCAAAGTCCCTGAACTCAGGCAAATTAAAGGCTTGTATAGTAATCAGGAAGTCCGTACAGTAACCTGAACAGAGATTGCAATCGCCACATTAAGGATTAATATGCAGCCACACCCAAAGTTTCCTAAATGCAGTTTAGAGCTGAGTTCCCTAATATGGCCCGTAGGAAGTCGATTGTTGTCAGCCGTGACTCAGTGGGTAGGACTCTCTCGCCTCTGAGTCAGAGGGTCGTGGGTTCAAGTTCCACTCCAGGGACTTGAGCACAAAAATCCAGGCTGACACTCCCAGTGCAGTGCTGAGGGAGTGCTGCACTGTCAGAGGTGCCGTCTTTCAGATGAGACGTTAAACCGAGGCCCCGTCTGCTCTCTCAGGTGGATGTAAAAGATCCCACGGCCACTATTTCGAAGAAGAGCAGGGGAGTTCTCCCCGGTGACCTGGCCAATATTTATCCCTCAAATAACATCACTAAAACTGATTATCTGGTCATTATCACATTGCTGTTTGTGGGAGCTTGCTGTGCACGAATTGGCTGCCACGTTTTCTACATTACAACAGTGACTACACTTCAAAAGTACTTCATTGGCTGTAAAGTGCTATAGAAATACAAGTTCTTTGTTATTTATTCCTTTACATTTTATCTTTACTTTGAATATTGTGAGGGTGGGGTGTATAAGAATTAAGTGCCAAATGGCAGTTATGAAACTTAGGCCGCGATTTTACAAACCTCCGCGGGTCCGTGGCGGGTGACGTTGGTGGCGGGTCCCGACCCCGCTGCTGTCTCCATCCCGGCCTCTGAAATGAATTTCCTGAGATTGGGCTTGTTAATAGGGAACGGTAGTATAAGTGGTAATGTCACTGGGCTAGTAATCCAGAGGCCTGGACTAATGATCTGGAGACGTGAGTTCAAATTCCATCACAGCTGCTGGGGAATTTAAATTCAGTTAATTAAATAAATCTGGAATAAAAAGCTAGTATCAGTAATGGTGACCATGAAACTATCGGATTGTTGTAAAAACCCATCTAGCTCGCTAATGTCCTTTAGGGAAGGAAATCTGCCATCCTTACCCGGTCTGGCCTATATGTGACTCCAGACCCACAGCAATGTGGTTGACTCTTAACTGCCCCTGAAATGGCCCAGCAAGTCACTCAGTTGTAACAAACTGGCTACGAAACACAATAATAAGAATGAAACAGGACGGGGCCACCCGGCATCGACCTCGGCACTGGCTACGGACATAGCAATGGCACACCCAGCCCAGTCGAACCTGCAAAGTCCTCCTCACCAACATAAGAAACAGGAGCAGGAGTCGGCCAATCGGCCCCTCGAGCCTGCTCCGCCATTCAATAAGATCATGGCTGATCCAATCTTGGCCTCAACACCACTTTCCCGCTCTCTCCCCAGACCCCTCGACTCCCCTGTAGTTCAAATGTCTGTCAATCTCCACCTTGAATATATTCAATGACTCCGCCTCCACAGCTCTCTGGGGTAGAGAATTCCAAAGATTCATGACCCTCTGAGAGAAGAAATTCCTCCCTCATCTCCGTCTTAAATGGGCGACCCCTTATTCTGAGACTCTGCCCCCTAGTTCTAGATACCCCCACTAGGGGAAACAACCTCTCGGCATCCACCCTGTCAATTTCCCCTCAGAATCTTGTATGTTTCAATAAGATCACCTCTCATTCTTCTAAACTCCAATGAGTATAGGCCCAACCTTTCATCATCCTTCATCCCAGGAATCAACCTAGTGAACCTTCTCTGCACTGCCTCCAATGCAAGTATATCCTTCCTTAAATATGGAGACCAAGGGGGAACAATTGAGTCGCGCTAACTTCGCCGGGGTGCTACTTTTAGCGCCCAGAAAATATTAGCACCCCTGTGGCCAAAATTCATTGGTAGCGCCCCAAGAGGGGAGTGGGGCGCTACTGGAAGGGCCCCACCTCCCTTTTGGGGGTGCTGCGAGTGAATATCACGGTGCTACGTGCCGCGGTACTGCAGGCCTTCCTCCCCTTCTTAAAGGGGAGGGGCATTGCGCAGCGTGACCCAGGGCCCAGCTGGGCCACCAGGGATCGGAGCGCTGGCAAAAGAGCCCGGCACTCAAGAGAAGCGATGGGGGGGAGGGGGGTGCTCAGGAGGCCGGGGACGGCAGCGGAGGCAGGTGCTGGCAGGCGACCAGCAACAAAAATGGCCGCCCGGCACCTCGTCTTTAATTAGCGCCGCCCCGGCTGCAGGTAGGCCCCCCTGACCCCGTCGGACATAGCGTCCGGTGGTAAGTCAGGGGGCGCTACTGAAGATCGCAGCCGGGGTGCTAACGGTTCGCGCCGCCGCTAATCTCCCACTGAATTTCGCAGGAGGCGTTGATGGTGCTGCTCCCAGGCGCTAGTTGCTTTGCGCCCCGTTAGCGCCCTCTTAGGGCAAAGCAACCGAATTTCTCCCCCCAAAACTGTACTCCAGGTGCGGTCTCACCAGCGCCCTGCAAAGTTGCATCCAAACATCCCTACTTTTATACTTCATTCCCCCTTGCAATAAAGGCCAACATTCCATTAGCCTTCCTAGTTACTTGCTGTACCTGCATGCTAACTTTTTGTGTTTCATGTACGAGGACCCCCAGATCCCTTTGTACCGCAGCATTTTGTAGTCTCACTTCATTTAAATAATAATTTGCTTTTTTATTCTTCCTTCCAAAGTGGATAACCTCACATTTTCCCACATTATACTCCATCTGCCAAATTTTTGCCCACTCACTTAACCTATCTATATCCCTTTGAAGACTCTTGTGTCCTCACAACTTGCTTTCCCACCGATTTTTGTATCATCAGCAAATTTGGCTACAATATACTCGGTCCCTTCATCCAAGTCATTAATATAGATTGTAAATAGTTGAGGCCCCAGCACTGATCCCTGTGGCACCCCACTAGTTACTGATTGCCAACCGGAAAATGACCCATTTATCCCGACTCTCTGTTTTCTGTTAGTTAGCCAATCCCCTATCCGTGCCCCCAACCCTGTGCACTCTTATCTTGTGCAGTAACCTTTTATGTGGCACCTTATCGAATGCCTTCTGGAAATCCAAATACACTACATCTACTGGTTCCCCTTTAACCACCCTATTTGTTACATCCTCAAAGAACTCTAGCAAATTTGTCAAACACGATTTCCCTTTCATAAAACCATGTTGACTCTGCTTGATTGTCTTATGATTTTCTAAATGTCCTGCTACTGCTTCCTTAATAGTGGATTCCAACATTTTCCCAATGACATCTGGGGACTTGTGCCAAAATTGGGAGAGCTGTCCCACAGACTAGTCAAGCAAAAGCCTGACATAGTCATACTCACAGAATCATACCTTTCAGCCAATGTCCCAAACTCCTCCATCACCATCCCTGGGTATGTCCTGTCCCACCGGCAGGACAGACCCACCAGGGGTGGCGGCACAGTGGTGTACAGTCGGGAAGGAGTGGCCCTGGGAGTCCTCAACATTGACTCCGGACCCCAAGTCTCATGGCTTCAGGTCAAGCATGGGGAAGGAAACCTCCTGCTGATTACCACCTACCGCCCTCCCTCAGCTGATGAATCAGTACTCCTCCATGTTGAACACCACTTGGAAGAAGCACTGAGCGTAGCAAGGGCACAGAATGTACTCTGGGTGGGGGACTTCAATGTCCATCACCAAGAGTGGCTCGGTAACACCACTACTGACCGAGCTGGCCGAGTCCTAGATACATAGATACATAGAAGAGTACAGCACAGTACAGGCCCTTCGGCCCTCGATGTTGTGCCGAGCATTGAAGGACATAACTGCCAGTCTGAGCCTGCGACAGGTGGTGAGAGAACCAACATGAGGGAAAAACATACTTGACCTCGTCCTCACCAATCTACCTGTCGCAGATGCATCTGTCCATGACAGTATTGGTAGCAGTGACCACCGCACAGTCATTGTGGAGACGAAGTCTCATCTTCACACTGAGGACACCCTCCATCGTGTTGTGTGGCACTACCACCGTGCTAAATGGGATAGATTCAGAACAGATCTAGCAGCTCAAAACTGGACATCCATGAGGCGCTGTGGGCCATCGGCAGGAGCAGAATTGTATTCCACCACAATCTGTAATCTCCTGGCCCGGCATATCCCTCACTCTACCATTACCATCAAGCCAGGGGACCAACCCTGGTTCAATAAGGAGTGTAGAAGAGCATGCCAGGAACAGCACCAGGCGTATCTAAAAATGAGATGTCAACCTGGGGAAACTGCAACACAGGACTACATGCATGCTAAAAAGCGGAAGCAGCATGCTATAGACAGGGCTAAGCAATCCCACAATCAACGGATCAGATCAAAGCTCTACAGTCCTGCCACATCCAGTCGTGAATGGTGGTGGACAATTAAACAACTAACGGGAAGAGGAGGCTCCATGAATATCCCCATCCTCAATGATGGTGGAGCCCAGCACGTGAGTGCAAAAGACAAGGCTGAAGCATTTGCAACCATCTTCAGCCAGAAGTGCTGAGTTGATGATCCATATCGGCCTCCTCCCGAGGTCCCCACCATCACAGAAGCCAGTCTTCAGCCAATTCGATTCACTCCACATGATATCAAGAAACGGCTGAGTGCACTGGATACAGCAAATTCTATGGGCCCCGACAACATCCCAGCTGTCGTGCTGAAGACTTGAGCTCCAGAACTAGCCGCGTCTCTAGCCAAGCTGTTCCAGTACAGCTACAACACAGGCATCTATCCGACAATGTGGAAAACTGCCCAGTTATGTCCAGTCCACAAAAACAGGACAAATCCAATCCAGACAATTACCACCCCATCAGTCTACTCTCAATCGTCAGCAAAGTGATGGAAGGTGTCATCGACAGCGCTATCAAGCGGCATTTACTCATCAATAACCTGCTCACGGATGCCCAGTTTGGGTTCCGCCAAGACCACTCGGCTCCCGACCTCATGACAGCCTTGGTCCAAACATGGACAAAGGAGCTGAATTCCAGAGGTGAGGTGAGAGTGACTGCCCTTGACATTAAGGCAGCATTTGACCAAGTGTGGCATCAAGGAGCCCTAGTAAAACTGAAGTCAATTGGAATCGGGGGGAAAACTCTCCACTGGCTGGACTCACTAGCACAAAGGAAGATGGTTGTGGTGGTTGAAGGTCAATCATCACAGCCCCAGGACATTGCTGCAGGAGTTCCTCAGGGCAGTGTCCTAGGCCCAACCATCTTCAGCTGCTTCATCAATAATCTTCCCTCCAACATAAGGTCAGAAATGGGGATGTTCGTTGATGACTGCACAGTGTTCATTGCCATTCACAAATCCTCAGATAATGAAGCAGTCCATGCCCGCATGCAACAAGATTTTGACGATGTTCAGGCTTGGGCTGATATGTGGCAGGTAACATTCGCGCCACACAAGTGTCAGGCAATGACTATCTCCAACAAGTGAGAGTCTAATCACCGACCCTTGACATTCAACGGCATTACCATCGCTGAATCCCCCACTATCAACATCCTGAGGGTCACCATTGACCAGAAACTTAACTGGACCAGCCACATAAATACTGTGGCAACAAGAGCAGGTCAGAGACTAGGTATTCTGCGGCGAGTGTCTCACCTCCTGACTCCCCAAAGCCTTTCCACCATCATCTACAAGGCACAAGTAAGGACTGTGATGGAATACTCGCCACTTGCCTGGATGAGTGCAGCTCCAACAACACTCAAGAAGCTCGACACCATCCAGGACAAAGCAGCTCGCTTGATTGGCACCCCATCTACCACCTTAAACATTCACTCCCTCCACCACCGGCACACCGTGGCTGCAGTGTGTACCCTCTACAAGATGCACTGCAGCAACTCGCCAAGCCTTCTTTAGCAGCACTTCCCAAACCCGCGACCTCTACCACCTAGAAGGACAAGGGCAGCAGGCGCATGGGAACACCATCACCTTCAAGTTCCCCTCCAAGTCACACACCATCCTGGCTTGGAAATATATCGCCGATCCTTCATCGTCACTGGGTCACAATCCTGGAACTCCCTCCCTAACAGCACTGTGGGAGTACCTTCACCACACGGACTGCAGCGGTTGAAGAAGGCGGCTCACTGCCAGCTTTTCAAGGGCAATTAGGGATGGGCAATAAATGCTGCCCTTGCCAGCGACGCCCACATCCCATGAACGAATTTAAAAAAAAGCCCGCCCAGCGCGTTTCCCGGCCAATTAGAGGAAGCGGGTCTGGTGACATCATTTGATGATGCGTCATCAGATGGTTTCCTTAAAGGGACCATGGCAAACTTTATTTTGACATTTTGCTGTCAGTGTTCTACAGCATTGAGGTGCTGCAAACACTGACAAGCACTGCACAGAGGTGCACGGCTGCACCCAGGCTCTCCCATGACTTCCTCCGTATGCTTATGGAGGGAGTCACAACACGCAGGGAGGTTCTCTTCCCTTCCAATGGGCGGAAGACACCTCCCCAGGAGAACAAAACAGCCTGGTTGCACATTACACAGGAGGGCACAAGCAGGGATGTTGTCAGGAGGACCAGGCTGCAGTGGCGCAAACTTTTCAATGATCCCAGTAGATCACGAAACGTTAGTACAAAGCCACACTCAACCTCATCCTGCTGTGCCTCTCATCACATCCCCATCACTCTGCCTTCCCTACCCTACTCCTGCACATCCTTACTCACACCAACCTACCTTGCACCTCCACCCACCCCTCTCTATCTATATTATCACATCCCCATCTCACGAGCCACCCCTCACACTCACCCTCATCCTAGTTCAATCAAACCAACTAACAGCACACAAGGGTAGGCACTTGGATGTTTTATGCAATGTTCATGTGAAGTTTCTGTTAATGTGGTGTCAAACATTGAAACCTTTATTTTCAAAACTTTGCGTTCTTGGACAGATTTGTGTGCACATTTGGAAGTGGCTTAGTGAGTTGCAGTGAATGGTGAGACATAACGGTACCCACCGCATTGGTGGGGAGTGTGAAAGGAATGGCTTGGGCATTGTAGGGATGTCTCAAAACATGTTTTTAATTCTCTTATTTTCTCCTGTCTTGAAGATGCCGAGTAACAGAGTCAGTGGCCAGCAGGAGCCTCAGCGTTTGGCCAGAAAATCTGTGGGATCTTGCTATGCGCAGAAATACCGATAGGCGCTACTGACGGTTGAGACTCCCTGTCGACTGCGCGGATTTGTAGACTTGCCTCTATCGAGCAGGTATCGCTTTATACTCAATATCGAGCAGGTATCAGTTTATACTCAATATCGAGCAGGTATCGGTTTATACTCAATATCGAGCAGGTATCAGTTTATACTCAATATCGAGCAGGTATCGGTTTATACTCAATATCGAGCAGGTATCAGTTTACACTCAATATCGAGCAGGTATCAGTTTACACTCAATATCGAGCAGGTATCGGTTTATACTCAATATCGAGCAGGTATCGGTTTATACTCAATATCGAGCAGGTATCGGTTTATACTCAATATCGAGCAGGTATCGGTTTATTATTGTGGCTGCCGCGAAGCACGAATTGAGGCCGAGTCATTATGTGGAGCACATGGCTTTTAATTACATACTCCATGGCAAAATGGCTGCTACAACTTCTCTCTGCAAAACCCTACTGGTTGAGGGCGACGCCCGCTCTTTTTAAGTTCACACTGAGGGCGACGCCCACTCCTTTTTTCATGACTTAAAGGCAGCATGCGCCTTAAAGGCAAGGTGCCCAATTTATTGTCCACGGACGGAAAAGTGGATTGCGCCCGTTTAGGTGGCGATCCGCCACACAGCTCCCCCCAGAATCCGCTTAGGAGGTGTGGATGAGACGGTGCGGCGGTCTGATGGGCCGGCCGGAGCGGCTCTTGTAGGACGCCGGTGGACGTGGAACGGCCGGGCGTGGAGCAGCCGGGTGAACTGGCTTGAGGGCAGGTCGGCCGCGTGGCGTTGGACGAGCTACAGGGACCTGCTCACCGGGCTCCGAGTGCGCTGGCTTGAGTTGGTCAACCGACACTTTTTCGGTCCTGTCGCCCACTTGCAGGGTGAAAAATTTGTCCGCAGCCTGTAGCACCTTGTAGGGCCCGTCGTACGGGGGTTGAAGGGGTCCGCGGTGGGCGTCGTGCCGGACGAAAACAAACCGTGCCTGGTGCAGGCTTAGTGGAACGTGTGAGGTGGATTCGCCGTGTCGGGCAATGGGCACCGGGGCGAACTGTAGCGCTGGTGAGGCGAAGTCGTGGCGTTGCTGGTCGGCTGACCAGGGTGTCGTAGCGGTGGGCAGGAACTCGCCGGGTACGCGCAGCGGCTGACCGTACACGAGCTCTGCTGCCGATGCGTGGAGGTCTTCTTTAACCGCGGTGCGCAGGCCGAGGAGGACCCACGGGAGTCGGTTGGTCCAGGCGCCGTCCTGGAGGCTGGCTCGAAGAGATGCCTTCAAGGATCTGTGGAACCGCTCACACAGTCCGTTGGCTTGGGGTGGTACGCTGTGGTGCGGTGAATGGTCACCCCGAGATTGCGTGCGACGGCGGTCCAGAGTTCAGAGGTAAATTGCGGACCTCTGTCCGACGTCATGTCGGAGGGGACGCCGAACCGTGCGACCCAGGTGCTGACGAAGGCTCTGGCGATGTCGGCGGTGGTGGTAGAGGTCAGTGGAATTGCCTCGGGCCAGCGCGTGGTGTGGTCAACGATTGTCAGCAACTGCGTGTGGCCTTGCGATGGCGGCAGGGGCCCAACGATGTCTACGTGGATGTGGTCGAATCTACGCGAAGGGACGGTAAACTCCTCGAGGGGTGCGTTCGTGTGTTGCTGCACCTTGGCCCGTTGGCAGGCTAGGCAGGAGTTGGCCCAAGTACGCACATCCTTGCGAAGGCCGCGCCAGACAAAGCGGTTGGCTACCAATTTGATGGATGCGCGGGCGCCGGGGTGGGAGAGGTTGTGGAGAATCTCGAATACCTGGCGTCGCCAGGACGCTGGGACGACGGGCCGAGGTTGACATAGGGATATGTCGCACTTGACCGTGACTGCGGTCGGGCCACAGGCGACATCGGCCAGGCGTAGCCCTGGTAGGTTGGTAGGTGCGGAGAGCAGATCAGGGTCGGTCATCTGGTCTGCTGCGAGTTGAGCGTAGTCGACTGCCAGGTGTGCGGCGTGGATGGCGGGGTGGGAGAGGCAGTCGGCTACCACATTGTCTCGGCCGGAGACGTGTTGGATGTCCGTGGTGAACTCGGACACTGCCGCGAGCTGGCACTGCTGCCTGGCGGACCAGGGGTCGGTTGTCTTTGCCATTGCGAATGTCAGGGGTTTGTGGTCGACAAACGCAGTGAAGGGGTGGCCCTCCAGCAAAAACCGAAAATGGCGGACCGCCAGGAACAGCGCGAGGAGCTCGCGGTCGAAGGTGCTGTACTTGACCTCCGGGGGGCGTAGTTGGCGGCTGAAGAAGGCAAGTGGTTGCCAGGCGCCGTCGACCCACTGCTCATACACGGCGCCGACCGCGTGGTCGGAGGCGTCCGTGGTGAGCGCTATCCTGGCATTGGGCTGTGGGTGCGCGAGCAGGGTGGCGTTGGCGAGCGCGGTCTTGGTGGAGTCGAAGGCGGCTGACGCGTCTGCCGTCCATTCGACCGCCATCTTGCCGCTCCTGCCCTGGAGGGCTTCATACAGGGGCCTCATGAGGGACGCCGCTTTGGGGATGAAGCGGTTGTAGAAATTCACCATCCCGAGGAACTCCTGGAGGCCTTTGATGGTGGTGGGGCGGGGAAATTGTTGGACGGCCTGCACCTTGGTGGGCAGGGGAATGGCCCCAGCATGGGTGATGTGGTGGCCGAGGAAGTCGATCTTGTCCAGGCCGAACTGGCATTTGGCTGGGCTGAGGATGAGCCCGTGGTCACTGAGGCGCCCGAACAGGATGCGAAGGTGTTCGAGGTGTTCCTGCTTGGAGGAACTGGCTACCAGGATGTCGTCCAGGTAGACGAACAGGAACTTCAGGTCCCGAAGGACCGAGTCCATGAGCCGTTGGAATGCCTGGGCCGCGTTTTTGAGGCCGAAAGGCATCCGCAGGAACTTGAAAAGGCCGAAGGGGGTGATTACGGCCGTCTTGGGGACGTCCGTGGGGTGGACGGGCACTTGGTGGTAGCCGCGCACCAGGTCGACCTTGGAAAAGACTGAGCGGCCGGCCAGTCTAGCCGAGAAGTCCTGGATGTGCGGCACGGGGTACCGATCAGGGGTGGTGGCGTCGTTGAGGCGGCGGTAATCCCCGCAGGGGCGCCAACCCCCGCCTGGTTTGGGGGCGATGTGGAGTGGGGAGGCCCAGGGACTGTTGGAGCGGCGGATGATGCCGAGCTGTTCCATGGTGGCAAACTTGGTCCGCGCGATCTCCAGTTTGGCCGGGTCCAGCCTGCGGGCGTGGGCGTACACTGGGGGGCCTGTGGTGGGGATGAAGTGTTCCACCCCGTGTTTGGCGGCCTCCGCGGAGAAGGTCGGATTGGTAAGGGCCGGGAATTCGGCCAGGAGTGCCGAGTAGTCATCCGTGGCCCGGGCGTGGCACTGTGACGCCATGTCGGCGGGTTGACGGGGGGCCATGGCACCCAGGATGGGGGACATGGTGTTCATGTCCACAAGGCGGTGTCGAGGGATGTCTACCAGTAGGTCGTGGGCGCACAGGAAATCTGCGCCGATGAGAGGGGAGAGCACCTTGGCAGTGATGAACTCCCATCGGTAGCGGCGACCAGCGAGGTCGAGGGTGAGTGTGCGGGTGCCGTACGTCCGGCTGTCCGAGCTGTTAGCAGCAGCCAGCGCCGGTCCTCGTTTGCCCTTTTGGATGTCGAGGGAGGAGGCCGGGATGATGCTGTGCTGAGCTCCAGTGTCGCACAGGAACCGGCGGCCGGTTTTGTCATCCGTGACGTACAGCAGGGAGCCCGTGTGGCCCACGGCCATCGTGAGGGCTGGTACGGGGGCAGACTTGAAAGAGCAGGGAGGTGTGCACCGTTGTGCCCTGGCAACGAACCGTGCGTGGTAGTAACAGTGGCCCGGGTTAGTGGGGCGCAAAGGCCCCGTGAGCCCGGTGGCTGGGCATTGTGGCCGCGTGGTGGCCGGTGAGGGGCGCGCCCAGGCAGTGGCTGCTAGGTCCGGAGTGACGTCGCGGCTGGAGAGGAGGTCTGACGGTGAGGCATCACCGAGGCCTGGAAGGTCGAGGAGGTGGCAGTTTCGCTGGTATGTCGAGGCCGTAAATTTTTTAAGGCGCGCGGCCTTAACATGTGCATACTTGCCCTCCTCTGGTGGGTTCTGCAGCGCTGTCCAGACCTTCGTAACTGTGGAGCTACCGAGTGATGTGACAAGGTAGTCGTACTTCGTCCCATCTGTGGTGATGTGTCGCAGCCGGAATCGGGACTCGGCTTGGAGGAACCAGGCTTCGGGCTGGTTTTCCCAAAACTCCAGCAGTTTCACGGAAACTGCGTTCGTGTCCGCCATTGCAGTGCTCGGAATACATTCTGAGCGTCGGGGTCACCAATATTGTGGCTGCCGCGAAGCACGAATTGAGGCCGAGTCAATATGTGGAGCACATGGCTTTTAATTACATACTCCTTGGCAAAATGGCTGCTACAACTTCTCTCTGCAAAATCCTACTGGTTGAGGGCGACGCCCGCTCTTTTTAAGTTCACACTGAGGGCGACGCCCACTCCTTTTTTCATGCCTTAAAGGCAGCATGCGCCTTAAAGGCAAGGTGCCCGATTTATTGTCCACGGATGGAAAAGTGGATTGCGCCCGTTTAGGTGGCGATCCGCCACACAGCTCCCCCCAGAATCCGCTTAGGAGGTGTGGACGAGACGGTGCGGCAGTCTGATGGGCCGGCCGGAGCGGTTCTTGTAGGACGCCGGTGGACGTGGAACGGCCGGGCGTGGAGCAGCCGGGTGAACTGGCTTGAGGGCAGGTCGGCCGCATGGCGGTGGACGAGCTACAGGGACCTGCTCCCCGGGCTCCGAGTGTACTGGCTTGAGTCGGTCCACCGACACTTTTTCAGTCCTGTCGCCCACTTGCAGGGTGAAAAATTTGTCCCCAGCCTGTAGCACCTTGTAGGGCCCGTCGTACGGGGGTTGAAGGGGTCCGTGGTGGGTGTCGTGCCGGACGAAAACGAACCGTGCCTGGTGCACGCTTAGTGGGACGTGTGAGGTGGATTCGCCGTGTCGGGCAATGGGCACCGGGGCGAACTGTAGCGCCGGTGAGGCGAAGTTGTGGCGTTGCTGGTCGGCTGATCAGGGTGTCGTGGCGGTGGGCAGGAACTCGCCGGGTACGCGCAGCGGCTGACCGTACACGAGCTCTGCTGCCGATGCATGGAGGTCTTCTTTAACCGCGGTGCGCAGGCCGAGGAGGACCCACGGGAGTCGGTCGGTCCAGGCGCCGTCCTGGAGGCTGGCTCGAAGAGATGCCTTCAAGGATCTGTGGAACCGCTCACACAGTCCGTTGGCTTGGGGTGGTACGCTGTGGTGCGGTGAATGGTCACCCCGAGATTGCATGCGACGGCGGTCCAGAGTTCAGAGGTAAATTGCGGACCTCTGTCCGACGTCATGACGGAGGGGACGCCGAACCGTGTGACCCAGGTGCTGACGAAGGCTCTGGCGATGTCGGCGGTGGTGGTAGAGGTCAGTGGAATTGCCTCGGGCCAGCGCGTGGTGCGGGCAACGATTTATTGTCCACGGACGGAAAAGTGGATTGCGCCCATTTAGGTGGCGATCCGCCACATTATAGTCAATATCGAGCAGGTATCAGTTTATACTCAATATCGAGCAGGTATCAGTTTATACTCAATATCGAGCAGGTATCGGTTTATATTGAATATCGAGCAGGTATCAGTTTATACACAATATCGAGCAGGTATCCGTTTATACTCAATGTCGAGCGCTTATCCGTTTATACTCAATGTCGAGCAGGTATCAGTTTATACTCAATATCGAGCAGGTATCAGTTTATACTCAATATCGAGCAGGTATCGGTTTATACTCAATATCGAGCAGGTATCGGTTTATACTCAATATCGAGCATGTATCAGTTTATACTCAATATCGAGCAGGTATCGGTTTATACTCAATATCGAGCAGGTATCGGTTTATACACAATATCGAGCAGGTATCAGTTTATACTCAATATCGAGCAGGTATCGGTTTATACTCAATATCGAGCAGGTATCGGTTTATACTCAATATCGAGCAGGTATCGGTTTATACTCAATATCGAGCAGGTATCGGTTTATACTCAATATCGAGCAGGTATGAGTTTCTACTCTATATCGAGCAGGTATCAGTTTATACTCAATATCGAGCAGGTATCGGTTTATACTCAATATCGAGCAGGTATCGGTTTATATTCAATATCGAGCAGGTATCGGTTTATACTCAATATCGAGCAGGTATCGGTTTATACTCAATATCGAGCAGGTATGAGTTTCTACTCTATATCGAGCAGCTATCAGTTTATACTCAATATCGAGCAGGTATCAGTTTATACTCAATATCGAGCAGGTATCAGTTTATAGTCAATATCGAGCAGGTATCGGTTTATACTCAATATCGAGCAGGTATCGGTTTATACTCAATATCGAGCAGGTATCAGTTTATACTCAATATCGAGCAGGTATCAGTTTATACTCAATATCGAGCAGGTATCGGTTTATACTCAATATCGAGCAGGTATCGGTTTATACTCAATATCGAGCAGGTATCGGTTTATACTCAATATCGAGCAGGTATGAGTTTATACTCTATATCGAGCAGGTATCAGTTTATACTCAATATCGAGCAGGTATCAGTTTATACTCAATATCGAGCAGGTATCGGTTTATATTCAATATCGAGCAGGTATCGGTTTATACTCAATATCGAGCAGGTATCGGTTTATACTCAATATCGAGCAGGTATGAGTTTCTACTCTATATCGAGCAGCTATCAGTTTATACTCAATATCGAGCAGGTATCAGTTTATACTGAATATCGAGCAGCTATCAGTTTATAGTCAATATCGAGCAGGTATCAGTTTATACTCAATATCGAGCAGGTATCAGTTTATAGTCAATATCGAGCAGGTATCAGTTTATACTCAATATCGAGCAGGTTTCAGTTTATACTGAATATCGAGCAGGTATCAGTTCATACTCAATATCGAGCAGGTATCAGTTTATAGTCAATATCGAGCAGGTATCGGTTTATATTGAATATCGAGCAGGTATCGGTTTATTCTCAATATCGAGCAGGTATCGTTTTATACTCAATATCGAGCAGGTATCAGTTTATACTCAATATCGAGCAGGTATCAGTTTATACTTAATATCGAGCAGGTATCGTTTTATACTCAATATCGAGCAGGTATCAGTTTATACTCAATATCGAGCAGGTATCAGTTTATACTGAATATCGAGCAGGTATCAGTTTATA
Organism: Squalus acanthias; assembly: GCA_030390025.1. Lineage (NCBI taxonomy): Eukaryota > Metazoa > Chordata > Chondrichthyes > Squaliformes > Squalidae > Squalus > Squalus acanthias. The sequence continues at coordinate 13,327,208 of CM059442.1, read as the reverse complement.
CTCAATATCGAGCAGGTATCAGTTTATACTCAATATCGAGCAGGTATCAGTTTATACTCAATATCGAGCAGGTATCGGTTTATATTGAATATCGAGCAGGTATCGGTTTATACTCAATATCGAGCAGGTATCAGTTTATACTCAATATCGAGCAGGAGCGGTTTATATTCAATATCGAGCAGGTATCGGTTTATACTCAATATCGAGCAGGTATCGGTTTATACTCAATATCGAGCAGGTATCGGTTTATACTCAATATCGAGCAGGTATCGGTTTATACTCAATATCGAGCAGGTATCGGTTTATACTCAATATCGAGCAGGTATCAGTTTATACTCAATATCGAGCAGGTATCAGTTTATACTCAATATCGAGCAGGTATCGGTTTATACTCAATATCGAGCAGGTATGAGTTTCTACTCTATATCGAGCAGCTATCAGTTTATACTCAATATCGAGCAGGTATCAGTTTAGACTCAATATCGAGCAGGTATCAGTTTATAGTCAATATCGAGCAGGTATCGGTTTATACTCAATATCGAGCAGGTATCGGTTTATACTCAATATCGAGCAGGTATCAGTTTATACTCAATATCGAGCAGGTATCAGTTTATACTCAATATCGAGCAGGTATCGGTTTATACTCAATATCGAGCAGGTATCGGTTTATACTCAATATCGAGCAGGTATCGGTTTATACTCAATATCGAGCAGGTATGAGTTTATACTCTATATCGAGCAGGTATCAGTTTATACTCAATATCGAGCAGGTATCTGTTTATACTCAATATCGAGCAGGTATCGGTTTATATTCAATATCGAGCAGGTATCGGTTTATACTCAATATCGAGCAGGTATCGGTTTATACTCAATATCGAGCAGGTATGAGTTTCTACTCTATATCGAGCAGCTATCAGTTTATACTCAATATCGAGCAGGTATCAGTTTATACTGAATATCGAGCAGGTATCAGTTTATAGTCAATATCGAGCAGGTATCAGTTTATACTCAATATCGAGCAGGTATCAGTTTATAGTCAATATCGAGCAGGTATCAGTTTATACTCAATATCGAGCAGGTATCAGTTTATACTGAATATCGAGCAGGTATCAGTTTATACTCAATATCGAGCAGGTATCAGTTTATAGTCAATATCGAGCAGGTATCGGTTTATATTGAATATCGAGCAGGTATCGGTTTATTCTCAATATCGAGCAGGTATCGTTTTATACTCAATATCGAGCAGTTATCAGTTTATACTCAATATCGAGCAGGTATCAGTTTATACTCAATATCGAGCAGGTATCGTTTTATACTCAATATCGAGCAGGTATCAGTTTATACTCAATATCGAGCAGGTATCAGTTTATACTGAATATCGAGCAGGTATCAGTTTATACTCAATATCGAGCAGGTATCAGTTTATACTCAATATCGAGCAGGTATCAGTTTATACTCAATATCGAGCAGGTATCGGTTTATATTGAATATCGAGCAGGTATCGGTTTATACTCAATATCGAGCAGGTATCAGTTTATACTCAATATCGAGCAGGTAGCGGTTTATATTCAATATCGAGCAGGTATCGGTTTATACTCAATATCGAGCAGGTATCGGTTTATACTCAATATCGAGCAGGTATCGGTTTATACTCAATATCGAGCAGGTATCGGTTTATACTCAATATCGAGCAGGTATCGGTTTATACTCAATATCGAGCAGGTATCAGTTTATACTCAATATCGAGCAGGTATCGGTTTATACTCAATATCGAGCAGGTATCAGTTTATACTCAATATCGAGCAGGTATCAGTTTATACTCAATATCGAGCAGGTATCGGTTTATACTCAATATCGAGCAGGTATCAGTTTATACTCAATATCGAGCAGGTATCAGTTTATACTCAATATCGAGCAGGTATCGGTTTATACTCAATATCGAGCAGGTATCGGTTTATACTCAATATCGAGCAGGTATCGGTTTATACTCAATATCGAGCAGGTATCAGTTTATACTCAATATCGAGCAGGTATCAGTTTATACTCAATATCGAGCAGGTATCCGTTTATACTCAATGTCGAGCGATTATCCGTTTATACTCAATGTCGAGCAGGTATCAGTTTATACTCAATATCGAGCAGGTATCAGTTTATACTCAATATCGAGCAGGTATCGGTTTATACTCAATATCGAGCAGGTATCGGTTTATACTCAATATCGAGCAGGTATCAGTTTATACTCAATATCGAGCAGGTATCGGTTTATACTCAATATCGAGCAGGTATCGGTTTATACTCAATATCGAGCAGGTATCGGTTTATACTCAATATCGAGCAGGTATCAGTTTCTACTCAATATCGAGCAGGTATCGGTTTATACTCAATATCGAGCAGGTATCGGTTTATACTCAATATCGAGCAGGTATCGGTTTATACTCAATATCGAGCAGGTATCGAGTTTATACTCAATATCGAGCAGGTATCAGTTTATACTCAATATCGAGCAGGTATCAGTTTATACTCAATATCGAGCAGGTATCGGTTTATATTCAATATCGAGCAGGTATCGGTTTATTACTCAATATCGAGCAGGTATCGGTTTATACTCAATATCGAGCAGGTATGAGTTTATACTCAATATCGAGCAGGTATCGGTTTATACTCAATATCGAGCAGGTATCGTTTATACTCAATATCGAGCAGGTATCAGTTTATACTCAATATCGAGCAGGTATCAGTTATACTCAATATCGAGCAGGTATCTGTTTATACTCAATATCGAGCAGGTATCAGTTTATACTCAATATCGAGCAGGTATCAGTTTATACTCAATATCGAGCAGGTATCAGTTTATACTCAATATCGAGCAGGTATCAGTTTATACTCAATATCGAGCAGGTATCGGTTTATACTGAATATCGAGCAGGTATCGGTTTATACTCAATATCGAGCAGGTATCAGTTTATACTCAATATCGAGCAGGTATCAGTTTTATACTCAATATCGAGCAGGTATCGTTTATACTCAATATCGAGCAGGTATCGTTTATACTCAATATCGAGCAGGTATCGGTTTATACTCAATATCGAGCAGGTATCAGTTTATACTCAATATCGAGCAGGTATCAGTTTATACTCAATATCGAGCAGGTATCAGGTTTATACTCAATATCGAGCAGGTATCGGTTATACTGAATATCGAGCAGGTATCAGGTTTATACTCAATATCGAGCAGGTATCAGTTTATACTCAATATCGAGCAGGTAGCGGTTTATACTCAATATCGAGCAGGTATCAGGTTTATACTCAATATCGAGCAGGTATCGGTTATACTCAATATCGAGCAGGTATCGTTTATACTAATATCGAGCAGGTATCGGTTTATACTCAATATCGAGCAGTATCAGTTTATACTCAATATCGAGCAGGTATCTGTTTATACTCAATATCGAGCAGGTATCGGTTTATACTCAATATCAGCAGGTATCAGTTTATACTCAATATCGAGCAGGTATCAGTTTATACTCAATATCGAGCAGGTATCGGTTTATACTCAATATCGAGCAGGTATCAGTTTATACTCAATATCGAGCAGGTATCAGTTTATACTCAATATCGAGCAGGTATCGGTTTATACTCAATATCGAGCAGGTATCAGTTTATACTCAATATCGAGCAGGTATCGGTTTATATTCAATATCGAGCAGGTATCGGTTTATACTCAATATCGAGCAGGTATCGGTTTATACTCAATATCGAGCAGGTATCAGTTTATACTCAATATCGAGCAGGTATCAGTTTATACTCAATATCGAGCAGGTATCGGTTTATATTGAATATCGAGCAGGTATCAGTTTATAGTCAATATCGAGCAGGTATCGGTTTATACTCAATATCGAGCAGGTATCAGTTTATACTCAATATCGAGCAGGTATCGGTTTATATTGAATATCGAGCAGGTATCAGTTTATACTCAATATCGAGCAGGTATCGGTTTATACTCAATATCGAGCAGATATCGTTTTATACTCAATATCGAGCAGGTATCGGTTTATACTCAATATCGAGCAGGTATCAGTTTATACTCAATATCGAGCAGGTATCAGTTTATACTCAATATCGAGCAGGTATCGGTTTATACTCAATATCGAGCAGGTATCGTTTATACTCAATATCGAGCAGGTATCGGTTTATACTCAATATCGAGCAGGTATCGGTTTATACTCAATATCGAGCAGGTATCGGTTTATACTCAATATCGAGCAGGTATCGGTTTATACTCAATATCGAGCAGGTATCAGTTTATACTCAATATCGAGCAGGTATCAGTTTATACTCAATATCGAGCAGGTATCGTTTATACTCAATATCGAGCAGGTATCAGTTTATACTCAATATCGAGCAGGTATCAGTTTATACTCAATATCGAGCAGGTATCAGTTTATACTCAATATCGAGCAGGTATCAGTTTATACTCAATATCGAGCAGGTATCGGTTTATACTCAATATCGAGCAGGTATCGGTTTATACTCAATATCGAGCAGGTATCGGTTTATACTCAATATCGAGCAGGTATCAGTTTATACTCAATATCGAGCAGGTATCAGTTTATACTCAATATCGAGCAGGTATCAGTTTATACTCAATATCGAGCAGGTATCAGTTTATACTCAATATCGAGCAGGTATCAGTTTATACTCAATATCGAGCAGGTATCGGTTTATACTCAATATCGAGCAGGTATCGTTTATACTCAATATCGAGCAGGTATCAGTTTATACTCAATATCGAGCAGGTATCAGTTTATACTCAATATCGAGCAGGTATCAGTTTATACTCAATATCGAGCAGGTATCGGTTTATATTCAATATCGAGCAGGTATCAGTTTATACTCAATATCGAGCAGGTATCGGTTTATACTCAATATCGAGCAGGTATCGTTTATACTCAATATCGAGCAGGTATCAGTTTATACTCAATATCGAGCAGGTATCTGTTTATACTCAATATCGAGCAGGTATCAGTTTATACTCAATATCGAGCAGGTATCGGTTTATACTCAATATCGAGCAGGTATCAGTTTTTACTCAATATCGAGCAGGTATCGGTTTTATACTCAATATCGAAGCAGGTATCGGTTTATACTCAATATTGAGCAGGTATCGGTATATACTCAATATCGAGCAGGTATCGGTTTATACTCAATATCGAGCAGGTATCAGTTTATACTCAATATCGAGCAGGTATCAGTTTATACTCAATATCGAGCAGGTATCGGTTTATATTGAATATCGAGCAGGTATCAGTTTATACTCAATAACGAGCAGGTATCAGTTTATACTCAATATCGAGCAGGTATCGGTTTATACTCAATATCGAGCAGGTATCGGTTTATACTCAATATCGAGCAGTATCAGTTATACTCAATATCGAGCAGGTATCGTTTATACTGAATATCGAGCAGTATCGGTTTATACTCAATCGAGAAGGTATCAGTTTATACTCAATATCGAGCAGGTATCAGTTTATACTCAATATCGAGCAGGTATCGGTTTATATTGAATATCAAGCAGGTATCAGTTTATACTCAATATCGAGCAGGTATCGGTTTATATTGAATATCGAGCAGGTATCAGTTTATACTCAATATCGAGCAGGTATCAGTTTATACTCAATATCGAGCAGGTGCGGTTTATATTGAATATCGAGCAGGTATCAGTTTATACTCAATATCGAGCAGGTATCAGTTTATACTCAATATCGAGCAGGTATCGGTTTATACTCAATATCGAGCAGGTATCAGTTTATACTCAATATCGAGCAGGTATCGGTTTATATTGAATATCGAGCAGGTATCAGTTTATACTCAATATCGAGCAGGTATCGGTTTATACTCAATATCGAGCAGGTATCGGTTTATACTCAATATCGAGCAGGTATCAGTTTATACTCAATATCGAGCAGGTATCGGTTTATACTCAATATCGAGCAGGTATCAGTTTATACTCAATATCGAGCAGGTATCGGTTATACTCAATATCGAGCAGGTATCAGTTTATACTCAATATCGAGCAGGTATCGGTTTATACTCAATATCGAGCAGGTATCGGTTTATACTCAATATCGAGCAGGTATCAGTTTATACTCAATATCGAGCAGGTATCGGTTTATACTCAATATCGAGCAGGTATCAGTTTATACTCAATATCGAGCAGGTATCGGTTTATACTCAAAATCGAGCAGGTATCGGTTTATATTCAATATCGAGCAGGTATCAGTTTATACTCAATATCGGCAGGTATCGTTTATACTCAATATCGAGCAGGTATCGGTTTATATTGAATATCGAGCAGGTATCAGTTTATACTCAATATCGAGCAGGTATCGGTTTATACTCAATATCGAGCAGGCTATCGTTTATACTCAATATCGAGCAGGTATCAGTTTTTACTCAATATCGGAGCAGGTATCAGTTTATACTCAATATCGAGCAGGTATCAGTTTATACTCAATATCGAGCAGGTATCGGTTTATACTCAATATCGAGCAGGTATCGGTTTATACTCAGAACGAGCAGGTATCGAGTTTATACTCAATATCGAGCAGGTATCGGTTTATACTCAATATCGAGCAGTATCGGTTTATACTCAATATCGAGCAGGTATCGGTTTATAGCTCATATCGAGCAGGTATCAGTTTATACTCAATATCGAGCAGGTATCGGTTTATACTCAATATCGAGCAGGTATCAGTTTATACTCAATATCGAGCAGGTATCAGTTTATACTCAATATCGAGCAGGTATCAGTTTATACTCAATATCGAGCAGGTATCAGTTTATACTCAATATCGAGCAGGTATCAGTTTATACTCAATATCGAGCAGGTATCAGTTTATACTCAATATCGAGCAGGTATCAGTTTATACTCAATATCGAGCAGGTATCAGTTTATACTCAATATCGAGCAGGTATCAGTTTATACTCAATATCGAGCAGGTATCGGTTTATACTCAATATCGAGCAGGTATCGGTTTATACTCAATATCGAGCAGGTATCGGTTTATACTCAATATCGAGCAGGTATCAGTTTATACTCAATATCGAGCAGGTATCAGTTTATACTCAATATCGAGCAGGTATCGTTTATACTCAATATCGAGCAGGTATCAGTTTATACTCAATATCGAGCAGGTATCAGTTTATACTCAATATCGAGCAGGTATCAGTTTTACTCAATATCGAGCAGGTATCAGTTTATACTCAATATCGAGCAGGGTATCAGTTTTATACTCAATATCGAGCAGGTATCGTTTATATTGAATATCGAGCAGGTATCGGTTTATACTCAATATTGAGCAGGTATCAGTTTATACTCAATATCGAGCAGAGCGGTTTTATATGCAATATCGAGACGGTATCGGGTTTTGTATACTCAATAGTCGAGCAGGGTATCGGTTTATACTCAGTATCGAGCAGGTATCGGTTGTTAGCTCAAGTTCGAGCAGGGTATCGGTTTTATACTCCAAGAGCGATGCAGTGTATCGGTTTATACTCCAATATCGAGCAGGTATCAGTTTTATACTCAATATCGAGCCAGGGATATCGGTTATACTCAATATCGAGCAGGTATCAGTTTATACTCAATATCGAGCAGGGTATCAGGTTTATACTCAATATCGAGCAGGGAACGTTTATAAAGTACTGAATATCGAGCAGGTATCAGTTTATACTTAATATCGAGCTTATATCAATTTATACTCAATATCGAGCAGAGTATCGGTTATAAGCAATATCCGAACAGGTATCAGTTTATACTCTATATCGAGCAGTATCGGTTTTATCATTATCGAGCAGGTATCAGTTTATACTCAATATCGAGCAGGTATCGGTTTATATCTATATCGAGCAGGTATCAGTTTATACTCAATATCGAGCAGGTATCGGTTTATATTGCAATATCGAGCAGGTATCAGTATATACTCAATATCGGCAAGGTATCAGGTTTATACTCAATATCGAGCAGGGTATCGGTTTATACTCAATATCGAGCAGGTATCAGTTATACTCAATATCGAGCAGGTTTCGGTTTATATTGAATATCGAGCAGGTATCAGTTTATACTCAATATCGAGCAGGTATGGTTTATACTAAATATCGAGCAGGTATCTGTTTATATTCAATATCGAGCAGGTATCTGTTTATACTCAATATCGAGCAGGTATCGGTTTATACTCAATATCGAGCAGGTATCAGTTTATACTCAATATCGAGCAGGTATCGTTTATATTGAATATCGAGCAGGTATCAGTTATACTCAATATCGAGCAGGTCGTTTAATCTATCGAGCAGCGTATTCGTTTATAATCAATATCGAGCAGGTATCGGTTTATACTCAATATCGAGCAGGTATCGGTTTATACTCAATATCGAGCAGGTATCGTTTATACTCAATATCGAGCAGGTATCAGTTTATACTCAATATCGAGCAGGTATCGGTTTATACTCAATATCGAGCAGGTATCAGTTTATACTCAATATCGAGCAGGTATCAGGTTTATACTCAATATCGAGCAGGTATCGTTATACTCAATATCGAGCAGGTATCGGTTTATACTCAATATCGAGCAGGTATCAGTTTATACTCAATATCGAGCAGGTATCGGTTTATACTCAATAACGAGCAGGTATTGGTTTATTCTCAATATCGAGCAGGTATCAGTTTATACTCAATGTCGAGCAGGTATCGGTTTATACTCAATATCAAGCGGGTATCGGTTTATAGTCAATATCGAGCAGGTATCGGTTTATACTCAATATCGAGCAGGTGTCCGTTTATACTCAATATCGAGCAGGTATCGGTTTATACTCAATATCGAGCAGGTATCGGTTTATACTCAATATCGAGCAGGTATCAGTTTATACTCAATATCGAGCAGGTATCAGTTTATACTCAATATCGAGCAGGTATCGGTTTATACTCAATATCGAGCAGGTATCAGTTTATACTCAATATCGAGCAGGTATCGGTTTATACTCAATATCGAGCAGGTATCGGTTTATACTCAATATCGAGCAGGTATCAGTTTATACTCAATATCGAGCAGGTATCAGTTTATACTCAATATCGAGCAGGTATCGTTTATACTCAATATCGAGCAGGTATCGGTTTATACTCAATATCGAGCAGGTATCGTTTATACTCAATATCGAGCAGGTATCAGTTTATACTCAATATCGAGCAGGTATCAGTTTATACTCAATATCGAGCAGGTATCAGTTTATACTCAATATCGAGCAGGTATCGGTTTATACTCAATATCGAGCAGGTATCGGTTTATACTCAATATCGAGCAGGTATCGGTTTATACTCAATATCGAGCAGGTATCAGTTTATACTCAATATCGAGCAGGTATCGGTTTATACTCAATATCGAGCAGGTATCAGTTTATACTCAATATCGAGCAGGTATCGGTAGTTTATACTCAATATCGAGCAGGTATCAGTTTATACTCAATATCGAGCAGGTATCGGTTTATATTCAATATCGAGCAGGTATCGTTTATACTCAATATCGAGCAGGTATCGGTTTATACTCAATATCGAGCAGGTATCAGTTTATACTCAATATCGAGCAGGTATCAGTTTATACTCAATATCGAGCAGGTATCAGTTTATACTCAATATCGAGCAGGTATCAGTTTATACTCAATATCGAGCAGGTATCAGTTTATACTCAATATCGAGCAGGTATCAGTTTATACTCAATATCGAGCAGGTATCAGTTTATACTCAATATCGAGCAGGTATCGGTTTATACTCAATATCGAGCAGGTATCAGTTTATACTCAATATCGAGCAGGTATCAGTTTATAGCTCAATATCGAGCAGGTATCAGTTTATAACTGAATATCGAGGCAGGTCTCAGTTTATACTCAATATCGAGCAGGTATCGTTTATACTCAATATCGAGCAGGTATCGGTTTATACTCAATATCGAGCAGGTATCGTTTTATACTCAATATCGAGCAGGTATCGGTTTACACTCAATATTGAGCAGGTATAGTAATACGAATACGATCAGGGATATCTGGTTTATACTCAATATCGAGCAGGTATCGCAGTTTACTACTCAATATCGAGCAGGTATCTAGTTATACTCAATATCGAGCAGGTATCGGTTTATACTCAGTATCGAGCAGGTATCAGTTTCTCAATACTCGAACGGTTATAGCTGAATATCAGCAGGTATCAGGTTTATACTCAATATTATGCAGGTATCTTTTTTATACTCAATATCGAGCATGTATCAGTTTATACTCAATATCGAGCAGGTATCAGGTTAAACTCGAATATCGAGCGGTATCGGTTGATACTCAATATCGAGCAGGTATCAGTTTATACTCAATATCGAGCAGTATCGGTTTATACTCAATATCGAGCAGGTATCGGTTTATACTCAATATCGAGCAGGTATCAGTTTTATACTCAATATCGAGCAGGTATCAGTTTATACTCAATATCGAGCAGGTATCAGTTTATACTCAATATCGAGCAGGTATCAGTTTATACTCAATATCGAGCAGGTATCGGTTTATATTCAATATCGAGCAGGTATCGGTTTATACTCAATATCGAGCAGGTATCGGTTTATACTCAATATCGAGCAGGTATCAGTTTATACTCAATATCGAGCAGGTATCAGTTTATACTCAATATCGAGCAGGTATCAGTTTATACTCAATATCGAGCAGGTATCAGTTTATACTCAATATCGAGCAGGTATCAGTTTATACTCAATATCGAGCAGGTATCAGTTTATACTCAATATCGAGCAGGTATCAGTTTATACTCAATATCGAGCAGGTATCAGTTTATACTCAATATCGAGCAGGTATCAGTTTATATACTCAATATCGAGCAGGTATCAGTTTATACTCAATATCGAGCAGGTATCGGTTTATACTCAATATCGAGCAGGTATCGTTTATACTCAATATCGAGCAGGTATCGTTTTATACTCAATATCGAGCAGGTATCAGTTTATACTCAATATCGAGCAGGTATCAGTTTATACTCAATATCGAGCAGGTATCGTTTATACTCAATATCGAGCAGGTATCAGTTTATACTCAATATCGAGCAGGTATCAGTTTATACTCAATATCGAGCAGGTATCAGTTTATACTCAATATCGAGCAGGTATCAGTTTATACTCAATATCGAGCAGGTATCAGTTTTATATCAATATCGAGCAGGTATCGTTTATACTCAATATCGAGCAGGTATCGGTTTATACTCAATATCGAGCAGGTATCAGTTTATACTCAATATCGAGCAGGTATCGGTTTATACTCAATATCGAGCAGGTATCGGTTTATAGTCAATATCGAGCAGGTATCGGTTTATACTCAATATCGAGCAGGTATCAGGTTTATACTCAATATCGAGCAGGTATCAGTTTATACTCAATATCGAGCAGGTATCGTTTTATATCAATATCGAAGCAGGTATCAGTTTATACTCAATATCAAGCAGGTATCGGTTTATAGTCAATATCGAGCAGGTATCGGTTTATACTCAATATCGAGCAGGTATCGGTTTATACTGCAATATCGAGCAGGTATCAGTTTATACTCAATATCGAGCAGGTATCAGTTTATACTCAGTATCGAGCAGTGTATCAGTTTATTCTCAATATCGAGCAGGTATCGGTTTATACTCAATATCGAGCAGGTATCGGTTTATACTCAATATCGAGCAGGGTATCGGTTTATACTCGAATATCGAGCAGGTTTCGAGTTATACTCAATATCGAGCAGGTATCAGTTTATACTCAATATCGAGGCAGGTATCAGTTTTATACTCAATATCGAGCAGGTATCAGTTTATAGCTCAATATCGAGCAGGTATCAGTTTATAGCTCAATATCGAGCAGGTATCGGTTTATACTCAATATCGAGCAGGTATCAGTTTATACTCAATATCGAGCAGGTATCAGTTTATACTCAATATCGAGCAGGTATCGGTTATATCAATATCGAGCAGGTATCAGTTTATACTCAATATCGAGCAGGTATCAGTTTATACTCAATATCGAGCGATTATCAGTTTATACTCAATATCGAGCAGGTATCAGTTTATACTCAATATCGAGCAGGTATCAGTTTATACTCAATATCGAGCAGGTATCGGTTTATACTCAATATCGAGCAGGTATCGGTTTATACTCAATATCGAGCAGGTATCAGTTTATACTCAATATCGAGCAGGTATCGGTTTTATACTCAATATCGAGCAGGTATCGGTTTATACTCAATATCGAGCAGGTATCGGTTTATACTCAATATCGAGCAGGTATCAGTTTATACTCAATATCGAGCAGGTATCGTTTATACTCAATATCGAGCAGGTATCGGTTTATACTCAATATCGAGCAGGTATCAGTTTATACTCAATATCGAGCAGGTATCAGTTTATACTCAATATCGAGCAGGTATCAGTTTATACTCAATATCGAGCAGGTATCAGTTTATACTCAATATCGAGCAGTAGCGGTTTATATTGAATATCGAGCAGGTATCAGTTTATACTCAATATCGAGCAGGTATCGGTTTATACTCAATATCGAGCAGGTATCAGTTTATACTCAATATCGAGCAGGTATCAGTTTATACTCAATATCGAGCAGGTATCAGTTTATACTCAATATCGAGCAGGTATCAGTTTATAGTCAATATCGAGCAGGTATCAGTTTATACTCAATATCGAGCAGGTATCGTTTTATACTCAATATCGAGCAGGTATCAGTTTATACTCAATATCGAGCAGGTATCAGTTTATACTCAATATCGAGCAGGTATCAGTTTATACTCAATATCGAGCAGGTATCAGTTTATACTCAATATCGAGCAGGTATCAGTTTATACTCAATATCGAGCAGGTATCGTTTATATACTCAATATCGAGCAGGTATCGGTTTATACTCAATATCGAGCAGGTATCAGTTTTATACTCAATATCGAGCAGGTATCAGTTTATACTCAATATCGAGCAGGTATCGGTTTATACTCAATATCGAGCAGGTATCGTTTATACTCAATATCGAGCAGGTATCGGTTTTATACTCAATATCGAGCAGGTATCAGTTTATACTCAATATCGAGCAGGTATCGGTTTATTACTCAATATCGAGCAGGTATCGGTTTATACTCAATATCGAGCAGGTATCAGTTTATACTCAATATCGAGCAGGTATCGGTTTTATACTCAATATCGAGCAGGTATCGTTTATACTCAATATCGAGCAGGTATCAGTTTATACTCAATATCGAGCAGGTATCAGTTTATACTCAATATCGAGCAGGTATCAGTTTATACTCAATATCGAGCAGTATCGTTTATACTCAATATCGAGCAGGTATCAGTTTATACTCAATATCGAGCAGGTATCAGTTTATACTCAATATCGAGCAGGTATCAGTTTATACTCAATATCGAGCAGGTATCAGTTTATACTCAATATCGAGCAGGTATCGGTTTATACTCAATATCGAGCAGGTATCAGTATATACTCAATATCGAGCAGGTATCGGTTTATACTCAATATCGAGCAGGTATCAGTTTATACTTCAATATCGAGCAGGTATCAGTTTATACTCAATATCGAGCAGGTATCGGTTTATACTCAATATCGAGCAGGTATCAGTTTATACTCAATATCGAGCAGGTATCAGTTTATACTCAATATCGAGCAGGTATCAGTTTATACTCAATATCGAGCAGGTATCAGTTTATACTCAATATCGAGCAGGTATCGTTTTATACTCAATATCGAGCAGGTATCAGTTTATACTCAATATCGAGCAGGTATCGTTTATACTCAATATCGAGCAGGTATCGTTTTATACTCAATATCGAGCAGGTATCAGTTT
>CM059442.1:13240806-13313074 GCA_030390025.1 Squalus acanthias | reverse complement strand
GAGCAGGTATCGGTTTATACTCAATATCGAGCAGGTATCGTTTATACTCAATATCGAGCAGGTATCAGTTTATACTCAATATCGAGCAGGTATCGGTTTATATTGAATATCGAGCAGGTATCAGTTTATACTCAATATCGAGCAGGTATCAGTTTATACTCAATATCGAGCAGGTATCGGTTTATACTCAATATCGAGCAGGTATCAGTTTATACTCAATATCGAGCAGGTATCGGTTTATTCTCAATATCGAGCAGGTATCAGTTTATACTCAATATCGAGCAGGTATCGGTTTATACTCAATATCGAGCAGGTATCGGTTTATAGTCAATATCGAGCAGGTATCGGTTTATACTCAATATCGAGCAGGTATCGGTTTATACTCAATATCGAGCAGGTATCGGTTTATATTGAATATCGAGCAGGTATCAGTTTATACTCAATATCGAGCAGGTGTCCGTTTATACTCAATGTCGAGCGCTTATCCGTTTATACTCAATATCGAGCAGGTATCAGTTTATACTCAATATCGAGCAGGTATCGGTTTATACTCAATATCGAGCAGGTATCAGTTTATACTCAATATCGAGCAGGTATCAGTTTATACTCAATATCGAGCAGGTATCGGTTTATATTGAATATCGAGCAGGTATCAGTTTATACTCAATATCGAGCAGGTATCGGTTTATACTCAATATCGAGCAGGTATCAGTTTATACTCAATATCGAGCAGGTATCAGTTTATACTCAATATCGAGCAGGTATCGTTTATACTCAATATCGAGCAGGTATCGGTTTATACTCAATATCGAGCAGGTATCAGTTTATACTCAATATCGAGCAGGTATCAGTTTATACTCAATATCGAGCAGGTATCGGTTTATACTCAATATCGAGCAGGTATCGGTTTATACTCAATATCGAGCAGGTATCGGTTTATACTCAATATCGAGCAGGTATCAGTTTATACTCAATATCGAGCAGGTATCAGTTTATACTCAATATCGAGCAGGTATCGGTTTATACTCAATATCGAGCAGGTATCGGTTTATACTCAATATCGAGCAGGTATCGGTTTATACTCAATATCGAGCAGGTATCGGTTTATACTCAATATCGAGCAGGTATCAGTTTTATACTCAATATCGAGCAGGTATCAGTTTATACTCAATATCGAGCAGGTATCAGTTTATACTCAATATCGAGCAGGTATCGGTTTATACTCAATATCGAGCAGGTATCGGTTTATACTCAATATCGAGCAGGTATCGGTTTTATACTCAATATCGAGCAGGTATCAGTTTATACTCAATATCGAGCAGGTATCGGTTTATATTGAATATCGAGCAGGTATCAGTTTATACTCAATATCGAGCAGGTATCGGTTTATACTCAATATCGAGCAGGTATCGGTTTATACTCAATATCGAGCAGGTATCAGTTTATACTCAATATCGAGCAGGTATCGGTTTATACTCAATATCGAGCAGGTATCAGTTTATACTCAATATCGAGCAGGTATCGGTTTATACTCAATATCGAGCAGGTATCGTTTATACTCAATATCGAGCAGGTATCGGTTTATACTCAATATCGAGCAGGTATCGGTTTTTACTCAATATCGAGCAGGTATCAGTTTATACTCAATATCGAGCAGGTATCGGTTTATACTCAATATCGAGCAGGTATCAGTTTATACTCAATATCGAGCAGGTATCAGTTTATACTCAATATCGAGCAGGTATCGGTTTATACTCAATATCGAGCAGGTATCAGTTTATACTCAATATCGAGCAGGTATCGGTTTATACTCAATATCGAGCAGGTATCGTTTATACTCAATATCGAGCAGGTATCATTTTTATACTCTATATCGAGCAGGTATCGTTTATATCAATATCGAGCAGGTATCAGTTTATACTCAATATCGAGCAGGTATCGGTTTATACTCAATATCGAGCAGGTATCGGTTTATACTCAATATCGAGCAGGTATCAGTTTATACTCAATATCGAGCAGGTATCAGTTTATACTCAATATCGAGCAGGTATCAGTTTATACTCAATATCGAGCAGGTATCAGTTTATACTCAATATCGAGCAGGTATCAGTTTATACTCAATATCGAGCAGGTATCGTTTATATCTAATATCGAGCAGGTATCGGTTTATACTCAATATCGAGCAGGTATCAGGTTTATACTCAATATCGAGCAGGTAGCGTTTATACTCAATATCGAGCAGGTATCGGTTTATACTCAATATCGAGCAGGTATCGGTTTATACTCAATATCGAGCAGGTATCAGTTTATACTCAATATCGAGCAGGTATCGGTTTATACTCAATATCGAGCAGGTATCGGTTTATACTCAATATCGAGCAGGTATCAGTTTATACTCAATATCGAGCAGGTATCAGTTTATACTCAATATCGAGCAGGTATCGGTTTATACTCAATATCGAGCAGGTATCGGTTTATACTCAATATCGAGCAGGTATCGTTTATACTCAATATCGAGCAGGTATCAGTTTATACTCAATATCGAGCAGGTATCATTTTATACTCAATATCGAGCAGGTATCAGTTTATACTCAATATCGAGCAGGTATCATTTTTATACTCAATATCGAGCAGGTATCAGTTTATACTCAATATCGAGCAGGTATCAGTTTATACTCAATATCGAGCAGGTATCAGTTTATACTCAATATCGAGCAGGTATCAGTTTATACTCAATATCGAGCAGGTATCAGTTTATACTCAATATCGAGCAGGTATCAGTTTATACTCAATATCGAGCAGGTATCAGTTTATACTCAATATCGAGCAGGTATCAGTTTATACTCAATATCGAGCAGGTATCATTTTATACTCAATATCGAGCAGGTATCAGTTTATACTCAATATCGAGCAGGTATCAGTTTATACTCAATATCGAGCAGGTATCGGTTTATACTCAATATCGAGCAGGTATCGGTTTATATTCAATATCGAGCAGGTATCAGTTTATACTCAATATCGAGCAGGTATCAGTTTATACTCAATATCGAGCAGGTATCAGTTTATACTCAATATCGAGCAGGTATCAGTTTATACTCAATATCGAGCAGGTATCAGTTTATACTCAATATCGAGCAGGTATCGGTTTATACTCAATATCGAGCAGGTATCAGTTTATACTCAATATCGAGCAGGTATCAGTTTATACTCAATATCGAGCAGGTATCAGTTTATACTCAATATCGAGCAGGTATCAGTTTATACTCAATATCGAGCAGGTATCAGTTTATACTCAATATCGAGCAGGTATCGGTTTATATTGAATATCGAGCAGGTATCAGTTTATACTCAAATATCGAGCAGGTATCCGTTTATACTCAATATCGAGCAGCTTATCCGTTTATACTCAATATCGAGCAGGTATCAGTTTATACTCAATATCGAGCAGGTATCAGTTTATACTCAATATCGAGCAGGTATCAGTTTATACTCAATATCGAGCAGGTATCGGTTTATACCTAATATCGAGCAGGTATCGTTTATACTCAATATCGAGCAGGGTATCGTTTATACTCAATATCGAGCAGTATCAGTTTTATACTCAATATCGAGCAGGTATCAGTTTATACTCAATATCGAGCAAGGTATCGTTTATACTCAATATCCGAGCAGGTATCAGTTTATACTCAATATCGAGCAGGTATCAGTTTATACTCAATATCGAGCAGGTATCGGTTTATACTCAATATCGAGCAGGTATCAGTTTATACTCAATATCGAGCAGGTATCCGGTTTATACTCAATGTCGAGCAGTTATCGTTTATACTCAATATCGAGCAGGTATCAGGTTTATACTCAATATCGAGCAGGTATCAGTTTATACTCAATATCGAGCAGGTATCACCGTTTATACTCAATATCGAGCAGGTATCGGTTTATACTTCAATATCGAGCAGGTATCGGTTTATAGCTCAATATCGAGCAGGTATCGGTTTATACTGCAATATCGAGCAGGTATCGGTTTATACTCAATATCGAGCAGGTATCGGTTTATATTCAATATCGAGCAGGTATCAGTTTATACTCAATATCGAGCAGGTATCCGTTTATACTCAATATCGAGCAGGTATCAGTTTATACTCAATATCGAGCAGGTATCAGTTTATACTCAATATCGAGCAGGTATCGGTTTATACTCAATATCGAGCAGGTATCAGTTTATACTCAATATCGAGCAGGTATCAGTTTATACTCAATATCGAGCAGGTATCGTTTATACTTGAATATCGAGCAGGTATCAGTTTATACTCAATATCGAGCAGGTATCCGTTTATACTCAATATCGAGCGCTTATCAGTTTATACTCAATATCGAGCAGGTATCGTTTATACTCAATATCGAGCAGGTATCAGTTTATACTCAATATCGAGCAGGTATCAGTTTATACTCAATATCGAGCAGGTATCGGTTTATACTCAATATCGAGCAGGTATCAGTTTTATACTCAATATCGAGCAGGTATCAGTTTATACTCAATATCGAGCAGGTATCAGTTTATACTCAATATCGAGCAGGTATCGGTTTATACTCAATATCGAGCAGGTATCGGTTTATACTCAATATCGAGCAGGTATCGGTTTATACTCAATATCGAGCAGGTATCGAGTTTATACTCAATATCGAGCAGGTATCAGTTTATACTCAATATCGAGCAGGTATCAGTTTATACTCAATATCGAGCAGGTATCGGTTATACTCAATATCGAGCAGGTATCGGTTTATACTCAATATCGAGCAGGTATCAGTTTATACTCAATATCGAGCAGGTATCAGTTTTTATACTCAATATCGAGCAGGTATCAGTTTATACTCAATATCGAGCAGGTATCAGTTTATACTCAATATCGAGCAGGTATCAGTTTATACTCAATATCGAGCAGGTATCAGTTTATACTCAATATCGAGCAGGTATCAGTTTTTACCAATATCGAGCAGGTATCAGTTTATACTCAATATCGAGCAGGTATCAGTTTATACTCAATATCGAGCAGGTATCGGTTTATACTCAATATCGAGCAGGTATCAGTTTATACTCAATATCGAGCAGGTATCGGTTTATACTCAATATCGAGCAGGTATCAGTTTATACTCAATATCGAGCAGGTATCGGTTTATACTCAATATCGAGCAGGTATCGGTTTATACTCAATATCGAGCAGGTATCAGTTTATACTCAATATCGAGCAGGTATCGGTTATACTCAATATCGAGCAGGTATCAGTTTATACTCAATATCGAGCAGGTATCGTTTATACTCAATATCGAGCAGGTATCGGTTTATACTCAATATCGAGCAGGTATCAGTTTATACTCAATATCGAGCAGGTATCAGTTTATACTCAATATCGAGCAGGTATCGTTTATACTCAATATCGAGCAGGTATCGGTTTATACTCAATATCGAGCAGGTATCAGTTTATACTCAATATCGAGCAGGTATCGTTTATACTCAATATCGAGCAGGTATCAGTTTATACTCAATATCGAGCAGGTATCGGTTTATATCAATATCGAGCAGGTATCGGTTTATACTCAATATCGAGCAGGTATCGGTTTATACTCAATATCGAGCAGGTATCAGTTTATACTCAATATCGAGCAGGTATCGGTTTATACTCAATATCGAGCAGGTATCGGTTTATACTCAATATCGAGCAGGTATCAGTTTATACTCAATATCGAGCAGGTATCGGTTTATACTCAATATCGAGCAGGTATCAGTTTATACTCAATATCGAGCAGGTATCAGTTTATACTCAATATCGAGCAGGTATCGGTTTATACTCAATATCGAGCAGGTATCAGTTTATACTCAATATCGAGCAGGTATCAGTTTATACTCAATATCGAGCAGGTATCGTTTATACTCAATATCGAGCAGGTATCGGTTTATACTCAATATCGAGCAGGTATCGGTTTATACTCAATATCGAGCAGGTATCAGTTTATACTCAATATCGAGCAGGTATCGGTTTATACTCAATATCGAGCAGGTATCGTTTATACTCAATATCGAGCAGGTATCAGTTTATACTCAATATCGAGCAGGTATCGGTTTATACTCAATATCGAGCAGGTATCAGTTTATACTCAATATCGAGCAGGTATCGTTTATACTCAATATCGAGCAGGTATCGGTTTATACTCATTATCGAGAGGTATCGTTTATACTCAATATCGAGCAGGTATCAGTCTTATACTCAATATCGAGCAGGTATCAGGTTATACTCAATATCGAGGCAGTTATCAGGTTATACTCAATATGAGCAGGTATCGGTTTATACTCAATATCGAGCAGGTATCAGTTTATACTCAATATCGAGCAGGAGCGGTTTATATTGAATATCGAGCAGGTATCAGTTTATACTCAATATCGAGCAGGTATCGGTTTATACTCAATATCGAGCAGGTATCAGTTTATACTCAATATCGAGCAGGTATCGTTTATACTCAATATCGAGCAGGTATCGTTTATACTCATATCGAGCAGGTATCAGTTTATACTCAATATCGAGCAGGTATCAGTTTATACTCAATATCGAGCAGGTATCAGTTTATACTCAATATCGAGCAGGTATCAGTTTATACTCAATATCGAGCAGGTATCAGTTTATACTCAATATCGAGCAGGTATCAGTTTTATACTCAATATCGAGCAGGTATCAGTTTATACTCAATATCGAGCAGGTATCAGTTTATACTCAATATCGAGCAGGTATCAGTTTATACTCAATATCGAGCAGGTATCAGTTTATACTCAATATCGAGCAGGTATCAGTTTATACTCAATATCGAGCAGGTATCAGTTTATACTCAATATCGAGCAGGTATCGGTTTATACTCAATATCGAGCAGGTATCGGTTATTACTCAATATCGAGCAGGTATCGGTTTATACTCAATATCGAGCAGGTATCGGTTTATACTCAATATCGAGCAGGTATCAGTTTATACTCAATATCGAGCAGGTATCAGTTTATACTCAATATCGAGCAGGTATCGGTTTATATTGAATATCGAGCAGGTATCAGTTTATACTCAATATCGAGCAGGTATCAGTTTATACTCAATATCGAGCAGGTATCGGTTTATACTCAATATCGAGCAGGTATCAGTTTATACTCAATATCGAGCAGGTATCAGTTTATACTCAATATCGAGCAGGTATCAGTTTATACTCAATATCGAGCAGGTATCGGTTTATACTCAATATCGAGCAGGTATCGGTTTATACTCAATATCGAGCAGGTATCGGTTTATACTCAATATCGAGCAGGTATCGGTTTATACTCAATATCGAGCAGGTATCGGTTTATACTCAATATCGAGCAGGTATCAGTTTATACTCAATATCGAGCAGGTATCGGTTTATACTCAATATCGAGCAGGTATCCGTTTATACTCAATATCGAGCAGGTATCAGTTTATACTCAATATCGAGCAGGTATCGGTTTATACTCAATATCGAGCAGGTATCAGTTTATACTCAATATCGAGCAGGTATCGTTTATACTCAATATCGAGCAGGTATCGGTTTATACTCAATATCGAGCAGGTATCGTTTATACTCAATATCGAGCAGGTATCGGTTTATATTGAATATCGAGCAGGTATCAGTTTATACTCAATATCGAGCAGGTATCGGTTTATACTCAATATCGAGCAGGTATCGGTTTATACTCAATATCGAGCAGGTATCGGTTTATACTCAATATCGAGCAGGTATCGTTTATATTCGAATATCGAGCAGGTATCAGTTTATACTCAATATCGAGCAGGTATCGGTTTATACTCAATATCGAGCAGGTATCAGTTTATACTTCAATATCGAGCAGGTATCGGTTTATACTCAATATCGAGCAGGTATCGGTTTATACTCAATATCGAGCAGGTATCAGTTTATACTCTATATCGAGCAGGTATCAGTTTATACTCAATATCGAGCAGGTATCGGTTTATACTCAATATTGAGCAGGTATCGGTTTATACTCAATATCGAGCAGGTATCGGTTTATACTCAATATCGAGCAGGTATCAGTTTATACTCAATATCGAGCAGGTATCGGTTTATACTCAATATCGAGCAGGTATCAGTTTATACTCAATATCGAGCAGGTATCAGTTTATACTCAATATCGAGCAGGTATCAGTTTATACTCAATATCGAGCAGGTATCAGTTTATACTCAATATCGAGCAGGTATCAGTTTATACTCAATATCGAGCAGGTATCAGTTTATACTCAATATCGAGCAGGTATCGGTTTATACTCAATATCGAGCAGGTATCAGTTTATACTCAATATCGAGCAGGTATCGGTTTATACTCAATATCGAGCAGGTATCGGTTTATACTCAATATCGAGCAGGTATCGGTTTATACTCAATATCGAGCAGGTATCAGTTTATACTCAATATCGAGCAGGTATCGTTTATACTCAATATCGAGCAGGTATCAGTTTATACTCAATATCGAGCAGGTATCGGTTTATACTCAATATCGAGCAGGTATCGGTTTATACTCAATATCGAGCAGGTATCAGTTTATACTCAATATCGAGCAGGTATCAGTTTATACTCAATATCGAGCAGGGTATCAGTTTATACTCAATATCGAGCAGGTATCGGTTTATACTCAATATCGAGCAGGTATCGGTTTATACTCAATATCGAGCAGGTATCAGTTTATACTCAATATCGAGCAGGTATCGGTTTATACTCAATATCGAGCAGGTATCAGTTTATACTCAATATCGAGCAGGTATCAGTTTATATCAATATCGAGCAGGTATCGTTTATACTCAATATCGAGCAGTATCGTTTATACTCAATATCGAGCAGGTATCGGTTATACTCAATATCGAGCAGGTATCAGTTTATACTCAATATCGAGCAGGTATCGGTTTATACTCAATATCGAGCAGTTATCGTTTATACTCAATATCGAGCAGGTATCGGTTTATACTCAATATCGAGCAGGTATCAGTTTATACTCAATATCGAGCAGGTATCGGTTTATACTCAATATCGAGCAGGTATCGGTTTTATACTCAATATCGAGCAGGTATCAGTTTATACTCTATATCGAGCAGGTATCGTTTTATAATCAATATCGAGGCAGGTATCGGTTTATACTCAATATCGAGCAGGTATCAGGTTTATCTCAGTATCGAGCAGGATCGGTTTATACTCCTATATCGAGCTGGTATCTGTTTACACTCAATATCGAGCGGTATCGGTTTATACTCAATATCGAGCAGGAATCAGGTGTATATCTGCAAATCAAGCAGGTATCAGTTTATACTCAATATCGAGCAGGTATCGGTTTATACTCAATTCTGAGCAGGTATCAGTTTAACTCTATATCGAGCAGGTATCAGTTTATACTCAATATCGAGCAGGTATCGGTTTATACTCAATATTGAGCAGGTATCGGTATATACTCAATATCGAGCAGGTATCGGTTTATACTCAATATCGAGTTGGTATCAGTTTACACTCAATATCGAGCAGGTATCAGTTTATACTCAATATCGAGCGGTATCGGTTATATTGTATATCAAGCAGGTTTCAGTTTATTAACTCGAGAGGTATGGTACATCGAGCAGGTATAGGCTTATATTGAATATCGAGCAGGTATCAGTTTATACTCAATATCGAGCAGGTATCGGTTTTTACTCAATATCGAGCAGGTATCGGTTTATACTCAATATCGAGCAGGTATCAGTTTATACTCTAATACGAGCAGGTATCAGTTTATACTCAATATCGAGCAGGTATCGGTTTATACTCAATATCGAGCAGGTATCGTTTTATACTCAATATCGAGCAGGTATCGGTTTATACTCAATATCGAGCAGGTATCGTTTATACTCAATATCGAGCAGGTATCGGTTTATACTCAATATCGAGCAGGTATGGTTTATACTCAATATCGAGCAGGTATCAGTTTATACTCAATATCGAGCAGGTATCGGTTTATACTGAATATCGAGCAGGTATCGGTTTATACTCAATATCGAGCAGGTATCAGTTTATACTCAATATCGAGCAGGTATCAGTTTATACTCAATATCGAGCAGGTATCAGTTTATACTCAATATCGAGCAGGTATCAGTTTATACTCAATATCGAGCAGGTATCAGTTTATACTCAATATCGAGCAGGTATCGGTTTATATATCAATATCGAGCAGGTATCGGTTTATACTCAATATCGAGCAGGTATCGGTTTATACTCAATATCGAGCAGGTATCAGTTTATACTCAATATCGAGCAGGTATCAGTTTATACTCAATATCGAGCAGGTATCAGTTTATACTCAATATCGAGCAGGTATCAGTTTATACTCAATATCGAGCAGGTATCGGTTTATAATCAATATCGAGCAGGTATCAGTTTATACTCAATATCGAGCAGGTATCGGTTTATACTCAATATCGAGCAGGTATCAGTTTATACTCAATATCGAGCAGGTATCAGGTTTATACTCAATATCGAGCAGGTATCAGTTTATATTCAATATCGAGCAGGTATCAGTTTATACTCAATATCGAGCAGGTATCGGTTTATACTCAATATCGAGCAGGTATCGGTTTATACTCAATATCGAGCAGGTATCGGTTTATACTCAATATCGAGCAGGTATCAGTTTATACTCAATATCGAGCAGGTATCAGGTTTATACTCAATATCGAGCAGGTATCTGTTTATACTCAATATCGAGCAGGTATCAGTTTATACTCAATATCGAGCAGGTATCGGTTTATACTCAATATCGAGCAGGTATCGTATCAGTTTATACTCAATATCGAGCAGGTATCGGTTTATATTCAATATCGAGCAGGTATCGGTTTATACTCAATATCGAGCAGGTATCGGTTTATACTCAATATCGAGCAGGTATCGTTTATACTGCAATATCGAGCAGGTATCTGTTTATACTCATATCGAGCAGTTATCGGTTTATACTCAATATCGAGCAGGTATCGGTTTATACTCAATATCGAGCAGGTATCAGTTTATACTCAATATCGAGCAGTATCGGTTTATCTACAACTCAATATTGAGCGGTATCGGTATATACTCAATATCGAGCAGGTATCGGTTTATACTCAATATCGAGCAGGTATCAGGTATTACACTCAATATCGAGCAGGTATCAGTTTATACTCAAGATCGAGCAGGTATCGTTTATATTGAATATCAAGCAGGTATCAGTTTATACTCAATATCGAGCAGGTATCGGTTTATATTGAATACTCGAGCAGGTATCGGTTTATACTCAATATCGAGCAGGTATCAGTTTATACTCAATATCGAGCAGGAGCGGTTATCATATCGCGCTGGTATCGTTGATACTGCTATATCGAGCAGGTATCGTTTATAATCAATATCGAGCAGGTATCAGTTTATACTCAATATCGAGCAGGAATCGGTTTATACTCAATATCGAGCAGGTATCGTTATACTCAATATCGAGCAGGTATCGGTTTATACTCAATATCGAGAGGTATCGGTTTATACTCAATATCGAGCAGGTATCAGTTTATACTCAATATCGAGCAGGTATCAGTTTATACTCAATATCGAGCAGGTATCAGTTTATACTCAATATCGAGCAGGTATCGGTTTATACTCAATATCGAGCAGGTATCGGTTTATACTCAATATCGAGCAGGTATCGTTTTATACTCAATATCGAGCAGGTATCAGTTTATACTCAATATCGAGCAGGTATCAGTTTATACTCAATATCGAGCAGGTATCAGTTTATACTCAATATCGAGCAGGTATCGGTTTATACTCAATATCGAGCAGGTATCAGTTTATACTCAATATCGAGCAGGTATCGGTTTATACTCAATATCGAGCAGGTATCAGTTTATACTCAATATCGAGCAGCAGTATCGTTTATACTCAATATCGAGCAGGTAGTTTATACTCAATATCGAGCAGGTATCAGTTTATACTCAATATCGAGCAGGTATCAGTTTATACTCAATATCGAGCAGGTATCAGTTTATACTCAATATCGAGCAGGTATCAGTTTATACTCAATATCGAGCAGGTATCAGTTTATACTCAATATCGAGCAGGTATCGGTTTATACTCAATATCGAGCAGGTATCGTTTTATACTCAATATCGAGCAGGTATCGTTTATACTCAATATCGAGCAGGTATCAGTTTATACTCAATATCGAGCAGGTATCGGTTTATACTCAATATCGAGCAGGTATCAGTTTATACTCAATATCGAGCAGGTATCGGTTTATACTCAATATCGAGCAGGTATCGGTTTATACTCAATATCGAGCAGGTATCAGTTTATACTCAATATCGAGCAGGTATCAGTTTATACTCAATATCGAGCAGGTATCAGTTTATACTCAATATCGAGCAGGTATCGGTTTATACTCAATATCGAGCAGGTATCGGTTTATACTCAATATCGAGCAGGTATCGGTTTATACTCAATATCGAGCAGGTATCGAGTTATACTCAATATCGAGCAGGTATCAGTTTATACTCAATATCGAGCAGGTATCAGTTTATACTCAATATCGAGCAGGTATCGGTTTATACTCAATATCGAGCAGGTATCGGTTTATACTCAATATCGAGCAGGTATCGGTTTATACTCAATATCGAGCAGGTATCAGTTTATACTCAATATCGAGCAGGTATCGGTTTATATTCAATATCGAGCAGGTATCAGTTTATACTCAATATCGAGCAGGTATCCGTTTATACTCAATATCGAGCAGGTATCCGTTTATACTCAATATCGAGCAGGTATCAGTTTATACTCAATATCGAGCAGGTATCGGTTTATACTCAATATCGAGCAGGTATCAGTTTATACTCAATATCGAGCAGGTATCAGTTTATACTCAATATCGAGCAGGTATCGGTTTATACTCAATATCGAGCAGGTATCAGTTTATACTCAATATCGAGCAGGTATCGTTTATACTCAATATCGAGCGCTTATCCGTTTATACTCAATATCGAGCAGGTATCAGTTTATACTCAATATCGAGCAGGTATCAGTTTATACTCAATATCGAGCAGGTATCAGTTTATACTCAATATCGAGCAGGTATCGGTTTATACTCAATATCGAGCAGGTATCGGTTTATACTCAATATCGAGCAGGTATCGTTTATACTCAATATCGAGCAGGTATCAGTTTATACTCAATATCGAGCAGGTATGGTTTATACTCAATATCGAGCAGGTATCGGTTTATACTCAATATCGAGCAGGTATCGGTTTATACTCAATATCGAGCAGGTATCGGTTTATACTCAATATCGAGCAGGTATCAGTTTATACTCAATATCGAGCAGGTATCAGTTTATACTCAATATCGAGCAGGTATCGGTTTATACTCAATATCGAGCAGGTATCGGTTTATACTCAATATCGAGCAGGTATCGGTTTATACTCAATATCGAGCAGGTATCAGTTTATACTCAATATCGAGCAGGTATCAGTTTATACTCAATATCGAGCAGGTATCAGTTTATACTCAATATCGAGCAGGTATCAGTTTATACTCAATATCGAGCAGGTATCAGTTTATACTCAATATCGAGCAGGTATCAGTTTATACTCAATATCGAGCAGGTATCAGTTTATACTCAATATCGAGCAGGTATCAGTTTATACTCAATATCGAGCAGGTATCAGTTTATACTCAATATCGAGCAGGTATCGGTTTATACTCAATATCGAGCAGGTGTCCGTTTATACTCAATATCGAGCAGGTATCGGTTTATACTCAATATCGAGCAGGTATCGGTTTATACTCAATATCGAGCAGGTATCAGTTTATACTCAATATCGAGCAGGTATCGGTTTATACTCAATATCGAGCAGGTATCGGTTTATACTCAATATCGAGCAGGTATCGGTTTATACTCAATATCGAGCAGGTATCGGTTTATACTCAATATCGAGCAGGTATCAGTTTATACTCAATATCGAGCAGGTATCGTTTTATATTGAATATCGAGCAGGTATCAGTTTATACTCAATATCGAGCAGGTATCGGTTTATACTCAATATCGAGCAGGTATCAGTTTATACTCAATATCGAGCAGGTATCGGTTTATACTCAATATCGAGCAGGTATCAGTTTATACTCAATATCGAGCAGGTATCAGTTTATACTCAATATCGAGCAGGTATCAGTTTATACTCAATATCGAGCAGGTATCAGTTTATACTCAATATCGAGCAGGTATCGTTTATACTCAATATCGAGCAGGTATCGTTTATACTCAATATCGAGCAGGTATCAGTTTATACTCAATATCGAGCAGGTATCGTTTATACTCAATATCGAGCAGGTATCAGGTTTATACTCAATATCGAGCAGGTATCGGTTTATACTCAATATCGAGCAGGTATCGGTTTATACTCAATATCGAGCAGGTATCAGTTTATACTCAATATCGAGCAGGTATCGGTTTATACTCAATATCGAGCAGGTATCGGTTTATACTCAATATCGAGCAGGTATCGGTTTATACTCATATCGAGCAGGTATCGGTTTATACTCAATATCGAGCAGGTATCAGTTTATACTCAATATCGAGCAGGTATCAGTTTTATACTCAATATCGAGCAGGTATCAGGTTTATACTCAATATCGAGCAGGTATCGGTTTATACTCATATCGAGCAGGTATCAGGTTTATAGTCAATATCGAGCAGGTATCGGTTTATACTCAATATCGAGCAGGTATCAGTTTATACTCAATATCGAGCAGGTATCGTTTATACTGAATATCGAGCAGGTATCAGTTTATACTCAATATCGAGCAGGTATCGGTTTATACTCAATATCGAGCAGGTATCGGTTTATACTCAATATCGAGCAGGTATCGGTTTTATACTCAATATCGAGCAGGTATCGGTTTATACTCAATATCGAGCGGTATCAGTTTATACTCAATATCGAGCAGGTATCGGTTTATACTCAATATCGAGCAGGTATCAGTTTATACTCAATATCGAGCAGGTATCAGTTTATACTCAATATCGAGCAGGTATCAGTTTATACTCAATATCGAGCAGGTATCAGTTTATACTCAATATCGAGCAGGTATCAGTTTATACTCAATATCGAGCAGGTATCGGTTTATATTCAATATCGAGCAGGTATCGGTTTATACTCAATATCGAGCAGGTATCGGTTTATACTCAATATCGAGCAGGTATCAGTTTATACTCAATATCGAGCAGGTATCGGTTTATACTCAATATCGAGCAGGTATCAGTTTATACTCAATATCGAGCAGGTATCGGTTTATACTCAATATCGAGCAGGTATCGGTTTATACTCAATATCGAGCAGGTATCAGTTTATACTCAATATCGAGCAGGTATCAGTTTATACTCAATATCGAGCAGGTATCGGTTTATACTCAATATTGAGCAGGTATCGTTTATACTCAATATCGAGCAGGTATCAGTTTATACTCAATATCGAGCAGGTATCGGTTTATACTCAATATCGAGCAGGTATCGGTTTATACTCAATATCGAGCAGGTATCGTTTATACTCAATATCGAGCAGGTATCGGTTTATACTCAATATCGAGCAGGTATCGTTTTATACTCAATATCGAGCAGGTATCGTTTATACTCAATATCGAGCAGGTATCAGTTTATACTCAATATCGAGCAGGTATCAGTTTATACTCAATATCGAGCAGGTATCAGTTTATACTCAATATCGAGCAGGTATCAGTTTATACTCAATATCGAGCAGGTATCGGTTTATACTCAATATCGAGCAGGTATCAGTTTATACTCAATATCGAGCAGGTATCATTTTGTACTCAATATCGAGCAGGTATCAGTTTATACTCAATATCGAGCAGGTATCATTTTGTACTCAATATCGAGCAGGTATCAGTTTATACTCAATATCGAGCAGGTATCAGTTTATACTCAATATCGAGCAGGTATCAGTTTATACTCAATATCGAGCAGGTATCATTTTATACTCAATATCGAGCAGGTATCAGTTTATACTCAATATCGAGCAGGTATCAGTTTATACTCAATATCGAGCAGGTATCAGTTTATACTCAATATCGAGCAGGTATCAGTTTATACTCAATATCGAGCAGGTATCATTTTATACTCAATATCGAGCAGGTATCAGTTTATACTCAATATCGAGCAGGTATCAGTTTATACTCAATATCGAGCAGGTATCAGTTTATACTCAATATCGAGCAGGTATCGGTTTATACTCAATATCGAGCAGGTATCAGTTTATACTCAATATCGAGCAGGTATCAGTTTATACTCAATATCGAGCAGGTATCAGTTTATACTCAATATCGAGCAGGTATCAGTTTATACTCAATATCGAGCAGGTATCAGTTTATACTCAATATCGAGCAGGTATCAGTTTATACTCAATATCGAGCAGGTATCAGTTTATACTCAATATCGAGCAGGTATCAGTTTATACTCAATATCGAGCAGGTATCAGTTTATACTCAATATCGAGCAGGTATCAGTTTATACTCAATATCGAGCAGGTATCAGTTTATACTCAATATCGAGCAGGTATCGGTTTATATTCAATATCGAGCAGGTATCAGTTTATACTCAATATCGAGCAGGTATCCGTTTATACTCAATATCGAGCAGGTATCCGTTTATACTCAATATCGAGCAGGTATCAGTTTATACTCAATATCGAGCAGGTATCAGTTTATACTCAATATCGAGCAGGTATCAGTTTATACTCAATATCGAGCAGGTATCGGTTTATATTCAATATCGAGCAGGTATCAGTTTATACTCAATATCGAGCAGGTATCCGTTTATACTCAATATCGAGCAGGTTATCGTTTATACTCAATGTCGAGCAGGTATCAGTTTATACTCAATATCGAGCAGGTATCGGTTTATACTCAATATCGAGCAGGTATCAGTTTATACTCAATATCGAGCAGGTATCAGTTTATACTCAATATCGAGCAGGTATCGGTTTATACTTAATATCGAGCAGGTATCAGTTTATACTCAATATCGAGCAGGTATCCGTTTTATACTCAATATCGAGCCAGGTATCCGTTTATGACTCAATTCGAGCAGGTATCAGTTTATACTCAATATCGAGCCAGGTATCAGTTTATACTCAATATCGAGCAGGTATCAGTTTATACTCAATATCGAGCAGGTATCGGTTTATACTCAATATCGAGCAGGTATCGTTTATACTCATATCGAGCAGGTATCAGTTATACTCAATATCGAGCAGGTATCAGGTTTATACTCAATATCGAGCAGGTATCGGTTTATACTCAATATCGAAGCAGGTATCGGTTTATACTCAATATCGAGCAGGTATCGGTTTATACACAATATCGAGCAGGTATCTGATTATCTACACATATCGAGCAGGCTATCAGTTATACTCAATATCGAGCAGGTATCAGTTTATACTCAATATCGAGCAGGGTATCGGTTATAGTCAATATCGAGCAGGTTTCGGTTTATACTCAATATCGAGCAGAGTATCCGTTTAAACTCAATATCGAGCAGGTATCAGTTATACTCTATATCGAGCAGGTATCAGTTTATACTCCAATATCGAGCAGGTATCGGTTTATACTCAATATCGAGCAGGTATCAGTTTATACTCAATATCGAGCAGGTATCAGTTTATACTCAATATCGAGCAGGTATCAGTTTATACTCAATATCGAGCAGGTATCAGTTTATACTCAATATCGAGCAGGTATCGGTTTATACTCAATATCGAGCAGGTATCAGTTTATACTCAATATCGAGCAGGTATCAGTTTATACTCAATATCGAGCAGGTATCAGTTTATACTCAATATCGAGCAGGTATCTGTTTATACTCAATATCGAGCAGGTATCAGTTTATACTCAATATCGAGCAGGTATCAGTTTATACTCAATATCGAGCAGGTATCAGTTTATACTCAATATCGAGCAGGTATCAGTTTATACTCAATATCGAGCAGGTATCAGTTTATACTCAATATCGAGCAGGTATCAGTTTATACTCAATATCGAGCAGGTATCAGTTTATACTCAATATCGAGCAGGTATCAGTTTATACTCAATATCGGGAGCAGGTAAATCAGTGGGATCAGTCCATATCGAGCAGGGTATCGGTTTATACTGCTATATCGAGCAGGTATCAGTTTATACTCAATATCGAGCAGGTATCGTTTATAATTGTATATCGAGCAGGTATCAGGTTTATACTCAATATCGAGCAGGTATCTGTTTAAAGCTCCAATATCGAGCAGGTATCGGTTTATACTCAATATCGAGCAGGGTATCAGTTTATACTCAATATCGAGAAGGTATCGGTTTTATTCTCAATATCGAGGCAGGTATCAGTTTATACTCAATATCGAGCAGGTATCGGTTTATACTCAATATCGAGCGGGTATCGGTTTATAGTCAATATCGAGCAGGTATCGTTTATACTCAATATCGAGCAGGTATCGGTTTATACTCAATATCGAGCAGGTATCGGTTTATAGCTCAATATCGAGCAGGTATCAGTTTAACCAATATCGAGCAGGTATCAGTTTATACTCAATATCAGAGCAGGTATCGGTTTATATTGAATATCGAGCAGGTATCAGTTTATACTCAATATCGAGTGTATCAGTTTACTCTCATATCGGCAGTTTCAGTTTATACTCAATGTCGAGCAGGTATCGGTTTATACTCAATATCAAGCGGGTATCAGTTTATACTCAATATCGAGCAGGTATCGGTTTATACTCAATATCGAGCAGGTACGGTTTTATACTCAATATCGAGCAGGTATCGGTTTATACTCAATATCGAGCAGGTATCAGTTTATACTCAATATCGAGCAGGTATCAGTTAACATGAATATCGAGCAGGTATCGGTTTATATTTGAATATCGAGCAGGTATCAGTTTATACTCAATATCGAGCAGGTGTCCGTTTATACTCAATTCGAGCAGCTTATCGTTTATACTCAATGTCGAAGCAGGTATCAGTTTATACTCCAATATGAGCAGGTAATCGGTTTATACTTCGAATATCGAGCAGGTATCGTTTATACTCAATATCGAGCAGGTATCAGTTTATACTCAATATCGAGCCGGTATCGGTTATATTGAATATCGAGCAGGTATCAGTTTATACTCAATATCGAGCAGGTATCGTTTATACTCAATGTCGAGCAGGTATCAGTTTATACTCAATATCGAGCAGGTATCAGTTTATACTCAATATCGAGCAGGTATCAGTTTATACTCAATATCGAGCAGGTATCAGTTTATACTCAATATCGAGCAGGTATCGGTTTATACTCAATATCGAGCAGGTATCGGTTTATACTCAATATCGAGCAGGTATCGGTTTATACTCAATATCGAGCAGGTATCGGTTTATACTCAATATCGAGCAGGTATCGGTTTATATTGAATATCGAGCAGGTATCAGTTTATACTCAATATCGAGCAGGTATCGGTTTATACTCAATATCGAGCAGCTTATCCGTTTATACTCAATATCGAGCAGGTATCAGTTTATACTCAATATCGAGCAGGTATCGGTTTATACTCAATATCGAGCAGGTATCAGTTTATACTCAATATCGAGCAGGTATCAGTTTATACTCAATATCGAGCAGGTATCGGTTTATATTGAATATCGAGCAGGTATCAGTTTATACTCAATATCGAGCAGGTATCCGTTTATACTCAATGTCGAGCGCTTATCCGTTTATACTCAATGTCGAGCAGGTATCAGTTTATACTCAATATCGAGCAGGTATCAGTTTATACTCAATATCGAGCAGGTATCAGTTTATACTCAATATCGAGCAGGTATCGGTTTATACTCAATATCGAGCAGGTATCGGTTTATACTCAATATCGAGCAGGTATCAGTTTATACTCAATATCGAGCAGGTATCAGTTTATACTCAATATCGAGTAGGTATCGGTTTATACTCAATATCGAGCAGGTATCGGTTTATACTCAATATCGAGCAGGTATCGGTTTATACTCAATATCGAGCAGGTATGAGTTTCTACTCTATATCGAGCAGCTATCAGTTTATACTCAATATCGAGCAGGTATCAGTTTATACTCAATATCGAGCAGGTATCGGTTTATAGTCAATATCGAGCAGGTATCAGTTTTATACTCAATATCGAGCAGGTATCGTTTTACTGAATATCGAGCAGGTATCAGTTTATACTCAATATCGAGCAGGTATCAGTTTATACTCAATATCGAGCAGGTATCGGTTTATACTCAATATCGAGCAGGTATCGGTTTATACTCAATATCGAGCAGGTATCGTTTTATACTCAATATCGAGCAGGTATCAGTTTATACTCAATATCGAGCAGGTATCGGTTTATATCAATATCGAGCAGGTATCGGTTTATACTCAATATCGAGCAGGTATCAGTTTATACTCAATATCGAGCAGGTATCGTTTTATACTCAATATCGAGCAGGTATCAGTTTATACTCAATATCGAGCAGGTATCAGGTTATACTCAATATCGAGCAGGTATCAGTTTATACTCAATATCGAGCAGGTATCAGTTTATACTCAATATCGAGCAGGTATCAGTTTATACTCAATATCGAGCAGGTATCAGTTTATACTCAATATCGAGCAGGTATCGGTTTATACTCAATATCGAGCAGGTATCGGTTTATACTCAATATCGAGCAGGTATCGGTTTATACTCAATATCGAGCAGGTATCAGTTTATACTCAATATCGAGCAGGTATCAGTTTATACTCAATATCGAGCAGGTATCGTTTATACTCAATATCGAGCAGGTATCGTTTATATTCAATATCGAGCAGGTATCGGTTTATACTCAATATCGAGCAGGTATCGGTTTATACTCAATATCGAGCAGGTATCAGTTTATACTCTATATCGAGCAGGTATCAGTTTATACTCAATATCGAGCAGGTATCAGTTTATACTCAATATCGAGCAGGTATCAGTTTATAGTCAATATCGAGCAGGTATCAGTTTATACTCAATATCGAGCAGGTATCAGTTTATACTGAATATCGAGCAGCTATCAGTTTATACTCAATATCGAGCAGGTATCAGTTTATACTCAATATCGAGCAGGTATCGGTTTATATTCAATATCGAGCAGGTATCGGTTTATACTCAATATCGAGCAGGTATCGGTTTATACTCAATATCGAGCAGGTATCAGTTTATACTCAATATCGAGCAGGTATCGGTTTATATTGAATATCGAGCAGGTATCAGTTTATACTC
Source organism: Squalus acanthias (assembly GCA_030390025.1). Taxonomy (NCBI): domain Eukaryota; kingdom Metazoa; phylum Chordata; class Chondrichthyes; order Squaliformes; family Squalidae; genus Squalus; species Squalus acanthias. The sequence continues at coordinate 13,291,691 of CM059442.1, read as the reverse complement.
AATATCGAGCAGGTATCGGTTTATACTCAATATCGAGCAGGTATCGGTTTATACTCAATATCGAGCAGGTATCAGTTTATACTCAATATCGAGCAGGTATCAGTTTATACTCAATATCGAGCAGGTATCAGTTTATACTCAATATCGAGCAGGTATCGGTTTATACTCAATATCGAGCAGGTATCGGTTTATACTCAATATCGAGCAGGTATCGGTTTATACTCAATATCGAGCAGGTATCAGTTTATACTCAATATCGAGCAGGTATCAGTTTATACTCAATATCGAGCAGGTATCAGTTTATACTCAATATCGAGCAGGTATCGGTTTATACTCAATATCGAGCAGGTATCGGTTTATACTCAATATCGAGCAGGTATCGGTTTATACTCAATATCGAGCAGGTATCAGTTTATACTCAATATCGAGCAGGTATCGGTTTATATTCAATATCGAGCAGGTATCAGTTTATACTCAATATCGAGCAGGTATCAGTTTATACTCAATATCGAGCCGGTATCCGTTTATACTCAATATCGAGCAGGTATCGGTTTATACTCAATATCGAGCAGGTATCGGTTTATACTCAATATCGAGCAGGTATCAGTTTATACTCAATATCGAGCAGGTATCAGTTTATACTCAATATCGAGCAGGTATCGGTTTATACTCAATATCGAGCAGGTATCAGTTTATACTCAATATCGAGCAGGTATCGGTTTATACTCAATATCGAGCTGCTATCAGTTTAGACTCAATATCGAGCAGGTATCAGTTTATACTCAATATCGAGCAGGTATCGGTTTTATATCTGCAATATCAAGCAGGTATCAGTTTATACTCAATATCGAGCAGGTATCGGTTTATATTGCAATATCGAGCAGGTATCAGTTTATACCTCAATATCGAGCAGGTATCGGTTTATACTCAATATCGAGCAGGTATCAGTTTATACTCAATATCGAGCAGGTATCGGTTTATACTCAATATCGAGCAGGTATCGGTTTATACTCAATATCGAGCAGGTATCGGTTTATACTCAATATCGAGCAGGTATGAGTTTCTACTCAATATCGAGCAGGTATCAGTTTATACTCAATATCGAGCAGGTATCAGTTTATACTCAATATCGAGCAGGTATCGGTTTATATTCAATATCGAGCAGGTATCGGTTTATACTCAATATCGAGCAGGTATCGGTTTATACTCAATATCGAGCAGGTATCAGTTTATACTCAATATCGAGCAGGTATCAGTTTATACTCAATATCGAGCAGGTATCAGTTTATACTCAATATCGAGCAGGTATCAGTTTATACTCAATATCGAGCAGGTATCAGTTTATACTCAATATCGAGCAGGTATCAGTTTATACTCAATATCGAGCAGGTATCAGTTTATACTCAATATCGAGCAGGTATCAGTTTATACTCAATATCGAGCAGGTATCAGTTTATACTCAATATCGAGCAGGTATCGTTTATACTCAATATCGAGCAGGTATCGGTTTATAATCAATATCGAGCAGGTATCGGTTTATACTCAATATCGAGCAGGTATCGTTTATACTCAATATCGAGCAGGTATCAGTTTATACTCAATATCGAGCAGGTATCAGTTTATACTCAATATCGAGCAGGTATCAGTTTATACTCAATATCGAGCAGGTATCAGTTTATACTCAATATCGAGCAGGTATCGGTTTATACTCAATATCGAGCAGGTATCAGTTTATACTCAATATCGAGCAGGTATCGGTTTATACTCAATATCGAGCAGGTATCGTTTATACTCAATATCGAGCAGGTATCAGTTTATACTCAATATCGAGCAGGTATCGGTTTATACTCTAATATCGAGCAGGTATCAGTTTATACTCAATATCGAGCAGGTATCGTTTTTACTCAATATCGAGCAGGTATCGTTTATACTCAATATCGAGCAGGTATCAGTTTATACTCAATATCGAGCAGGTATCCGTTTATACTCAATATCGAGCAGGTATCTGTTTATACTCAATATCGAGCAGGTATCAGTTTATACTCAATATCGAGCAGGTATCAGTTTATACTCAATATCGAGCAGGTATCAGTTTATACTCAATATCGAGCAGGTATCAGTTTATACTCAATATCGAGCAGGTATCAGTTTATACTCAATATCGAGCAGGTATCAGTTTATACTCAATATCGAGCAGGTATCGGTTTATACTCAATATCGAGCAGGTATCGGTTTATACTCAATATCGAGCAGGTATCGGTTTATACTCAATATCGAGCAGGTATCAGTTTATACTCAATATCGAGCAGGTATCGGTTTATACTCAATATCGAGCAGGTATCAGTTTATACTCAATATCGAGCAGGTATCGGTTTATACTCAATATCGAGCAGGTATCGGTTTATACTCAATATCGAGCAGGTATCAGTTTATACTCAATATCGAGCAGGTATCAGTTTATACTCAATATCGAGCAGGTATCAGTTTATACTCAATATCGAGCAGGTATCGGTTTATACTCAATATCGAGCAGGTATCGGTTTATACTCAATATCGAGCAGGTATCGGTTTATACTCAATATCGAGCAGGTATGAGTTTATACTCAATATCGAGCAGGTATCAGTTTATACTCAATATCGAGCAGGTATCAGTTTATACTCAATATCGAGCAGGTATCGGTTTATACTCAATATCGAGCAGGTATCGGTTTATACTCAATATCGAGCAGGTATCGGTTTATACTCAATATCGAGCAGGTATCAGTTTATACTCAATATCGAGCAGGTATCAGTTTATACTCAATATCGAGCAGGTATCAGTTTATACTCAATATCGAGCAGGTATCAGTTTATACTCAATATCGAGCAGGTATCAGTTTATACTCAATATCGAGCAGGTATCAGTTTATACTCAATATCGAGCAGGTATCAGTTTATACTCAATATCGAGCAGGTATCAGTTTATACTCAATATCGAGCAGGTATCGGTTTATACTCAATATCGAGCAGGTATCGGTTTATACTCAATATCGAGCAGGTATCGGTTTATACTCAATATCGAGGCAGGTCTATCAGTTTATACTCAATATTGAGCAGGTATCGGTTTATACTCAATATCGAGCAGGTATCAGTTTATACTCAATATCGAGCAGGTATCAGTTTATACTCAATATCGAGCAGGTATCGGTTTATATTGAATATCGAGCAGCGTATCAGTTGATACTCATATCGAGCAGGTATCAGTTTATACTCAATATCGAGCGGTATCCGGTTTATACTCAATCTCGAGCAGGTATCAGGTTTATACTCAATATCGAGCAGGTAATCAGTTTATACTCAATATCGAGCAGGTATCAGTTTTATACTCAATATCGAGGCAGGTATCGGTTTATACTCATTATCGAGCAGGTATCGTTTTATATCAATATCGAGCAGTATCGAGTTTATACTCAATATCGAGCAGGTATCGGTTTTTATTCAGATATCGAGCAGGTATCGGTTTATACTCAATATCGAGCAGGATCAGTTTATACTCAATATCGAGCAGGTAGCCGGTTTATACTAATGGCGAGCAGGTATCGAGTTATACTCTATATTGAGCCAGGTATCGGTTATACTCAATATCGAGCAGGGTATCAGTTTAATACTCAATATCGAGCAGGTATCAGTTTATACTCAATATCGAGCAGGTATCAGTTTATACTCAATATCGAGCAGGTATCAGTTTATACTCAATATCAAGCAGGTATCGGTTTATATTCAATATCGAGCAGGTATCAGTTTATACTCAATATCGAGCAGGTATCATTTTGTACTCAATATCGAGCAGGTATCAGTTTATACTCAATATCGAGCAGGTATCATTTTATACTCAATATCGAGCAGGTATCAGTTTATACTCAATATCGAGCAGGTATCAGTTTATACTCAATATCGAGCAGGTATCAGTTTATACTCAATATCGAGCAGGTATCAGTTTATACTCAATATCGAGCAGGTATCAGTTTATACTCAATATCGAGTTGGTATCAGTTTATACTCAATATCGAGTTGGTATCAGTTTATACTCAATATCGAGCAGGTATCAGTTTATACTCAATATCGAGCAGGTATCATTTTGTACTCAATATCGAGCAGGTATCAGTTTATACTCAATATCGAGCAGGTATCGGTTTATACTCAATATGAGCAGGTATCGGTTTATACTCAATATCGAGCGGTATCGGTTTATACTCAATATCGAGAGGTATCAGTTTTACTCAATATCGAGCAGGTATCAGTTTATACTCAATATCGAGCAGGTATCGGTTTATATCAATATCGAGCAAGGTATCAGTTTATACTCAATAATCGAGCAGGTATCGGTTTATATTTCAATATCGAGCAGGTATCGGTTTATACTCAATATCGAGCAGGTATCGGTTTATACTCAATATCGAGCAGGTATGAGTTTCTACTCTATATCGAGCAGCTTCAGTTTATACTCAATATCGAGCAGGTATCAGGTTTATACTTGTATATCGAGGCAGGTATCAGTTTATAGTCAATATCGAGCAGGTATCAGTTTATACTCGATATCGAGCAGGTATCGTTTATAGTCAATATCGAGCAGGTATCAGTTTATACTTCAATATCGAAGCAGGTATCGTTTATACTGAATATCGAGCAGGTATCAGTTTATACTCAATATCGAGCATGGTATCAGTTTATACTCAATATCGAGCAGGTATCGGTTTATATCAATATCGAGCAGGTATCGGTTTATACTCAATATCGAGCAGGTATCGTTTATACTGAATATCGAGCAGGTATAAGTTTATACTCAATATCGAGACAGGTATCGGTTTATATTTGAATATCCGAAGCAGGTATCGGTTTATACTCAATATCGAGCAGGTATCAGTTTATACTCAATATCGAGCAGGTATCAGTTTATACTCAATATCGAGCAGGTATCAGTTTATACTCAATATCGAGCAGGTATCGGTTTATATTGAATATCGAGCAGGTATCAGTTTATACTCAATATCGAGCAGGTATCCGTTTATACTCAATGTCGAGCGCTTATCCGTTTATACTCAATATCGAGCAGGTATCAGTTTATACTCAATATCGAGCAGGTATCGGTTTATACTCAATATCGAGCAGGTATCAGTTTATACTCAATATCGAGCAGGTATCAGTTTATACTCAATATCGAGCAGGTATCGGTTTATATTCAATATCGAGCAGGTATCAGTTTATACTCAATATCGAGCAGGTATCCGTTTATACTCAATATCGAGCGGTATCCGTTTATACTCAATATCGAGCAGGTATCAGTTTATACTCAATATCGAGCAGGTATCAGTTTATACTCAATATCGAGCAGGTATCAGTTTATACTCAATATCGAGCAGGTATCAGTTTATATTCAATATCGAGCAGGTATCAGTTTATACTCAATATCGAGCAGGTATCAGGTTTATACTCAATATCGAGCAGGTATCGTTTATACTCAATATCGAGCAGGTATCGGTTTATAGTCAATATCGAGCAGGTATCGGTTTATACTCAATATCGAGCAGGTGTCCGTTTATACTCAATATCGAGCAGGTATCGGTTTATACTCAATATCGAGCAGGTATCGGTTTATACTCAATATCGAGCAGGTATCGGTTTATACTCAATATCGAGCAGGTATCGGTTTATACTCAATATCGAGCAGGTATCGGTTTATACTCAATATCGAGCAGGTATCGGTTATACTCAATATCGAGCAGGTATCAGTTTATACTCAATATCGAGCAGGTATCGGTTTATACTCAATATCGAGCAGGTATCGGTTTATACTCAATATCGAGCAGGTATCGGTTTATACTCAATATCGAGCAGGTATCGTTTATACTCAATATCGAGCAGGTATCATTTATACTCAATATCGAGCAGGTATCAGTTTATACTCAATATCGAGCAGGTATCATTTTATACTCAATATCGAGCAGGTATCAGTTTATACTCAATATCGAGCAGGTATCAGTTTATACTCAATATCGAGCAGGTATCAGTTTATACTCAATATCGAGCAGGTATCATTTTATACTCAATATCGAGCAGGTATCAGTTTATACTCAATATCGAGCAGGTATCAGTTTATACTCAATATCGAGCAGGTATCAGTTTATACTCAATATCGAGCAGGTATCAGTTTATACTCAATATCGAGCAGGTATCATTTTATACTCAATATCGAGCAGGTATCAGTTTATACTCAATATCGAGCAGGTATCAGTTTATACTCAATATCGAGCAGGTATCAGTTTATACTCAATATCGAGCAGGTATCGGTTTATAATCAATATCGAGCAGGTATCAGTTTATACTCAATATCGAGCAGGTATCAGTTTATACTCAATATCGAGCAGGTATCAGTTTATATTCAATATCGAGTTGGTATCAGTTTATACTCAATATCGAGCAGGTATCAGTTTATACTCAATATCGAGCAGGTATCAGTTTATACTCAATATCGAGTTGGTATCAGTTTATACTCAATATTGAGCAGGTATCAGTTTATACTCAATATCGAGCAGGTATCAGTTTGTACTCAATATCGAGCAGGTATCAGTTTATACTCAATATCGAGCAGGTATCAGTTTATACTCAATATCGAGCAGGTATCGGTTTATATTGAATATCGAGCAGGTATCAGTTTATACTCAATATCGAGCAGGTGTCCGTTTATACTCAATGTCGAGCGCTTATCCGTTTATACTCAATGTCGAGCAGGTATCAGTTTATACTCAATATTGAGCAGGTATCAGTTTATACTCAATATCGAGCAGGTATCAGTTTATACTCAATATCGAGCAGGTATCGGTTTATATTGAATATCGAGCAGGTATCAGTTTATACTCAATATCGAGCAGGTATCCGTTTATACTCAATGTCGAGCGCTTATCCGTTTATACTCAATATCGAGCAGGTATCAGTTTATACTCAATATCGAGCAGGTATCGGTTTATACTCAATATCGAGCAGGTATCAGTTTATACTCAATATCGAGCAGGTATCAGTTTATACTCAATATCGAGCAGGTATCGGTTTATATTGAATATCGAGCAGGTATCAGTTTATACTCAATATCGAGCAGGTATCCGTTTATACTCAATATCGAGCAGGTATCCGTTTATACTCAATATCGAGCAGGTATCAGTTTATACTCAATATCGAGCAGGTATCAGTTTATACTCAATATCGAGCAGGTATCAGTTTATACTCAATATCGAGCAGGTATCGGTTTATACTCAATATCGAGCAGGTATCGGTTTATACTCAATATCGAGCAGGTATCGGTTTATACTCAATATCGAGCAGGTATCGGTTTATACTCAATATCGAGCAGGTATCGGTTTATATTGAATATCGAGCAGGTATCAGTTTATACTCAATATCGAGCAGGTGTCCGTTTATACTCAATGTCGAGCGCTTATCCGTTTATACTCAATGTCGAGCAGGTATCAGTTTATACTCAATATTGAGCAGGTATCGGTTTATACTCAATATCGAGCAGGTATCAGTTTATACTCAATATCGAGCAGGTATCAGTTTATACTCAATATCGAGCAGGTATCGGTTTATATTGAATATCGAGCAGGTATCAGTTTATACTCAATATCGAGCAGGTATCCGTTTATACTCAATGTCGAGCGCTTATCCGTTTATACTCAATGTCGAGCAGGTATCAGTTTATACTCAATATCGAGCAGGTATCAGTTTATACTCAATATCGAGCAGGTATCAGTTTATACTCAATATCGAGCAGGTATCGGTTTATACTCAATATCGAGCAGGTATCGGTTTATACTCAATATCGAGCAGGTATCAGTTTATACTCAATATCGAGCAGGTATCAGTTTATACTCAATATCGAGCAGGTATCGGTTTATACTCAATATCGAGCAGGTATCGGTTTATACTCAATATCGAGCAGGTATCGGTTTATACTCAATATCGAGCAGGTATGAGTTTATACTCAATATCGAGCAGGTATCGTTTATACTCAATATCGAGCAGGTATCAGTTTATACTCAATATCGAGCAGGTATCGGTTTATACTCAATATCGAGCAGGTATCAGTTTATACTCAATATCGAGCAGGTATCAGTTTATACTCAATATCGAGCAGGTATCAGTTTATACTCAATATCGAGCAGGTATCAGTTTATACTCAATATCGAGCGGGTATCGGTTTATAGTCAATATCGAGCAGGTATCGGTTTATACTCAATATCGAGCAGGTATCGTTTATACTCAATATCGAGCAGGTATCGTTTTATACTCAATATCGAGCAGGTATCAGTTTATACTCAATATCGAGCAGGTATCAGTTTATACTCAATATCGAGCAGGTATCGTTTATACTCAATATCGAGCAGGTATCAGTTTATACTCAATATCGAGCAGGTATCAGTTTATACTCAATATCGAGCAGGTATCGGTTTATACTCAATATCGAGCAGGTATCAGTTTATACTCAATATCGAGCAGGTATCAGTTTATACTCAATATCGAGCAGGTATCAGTTTATACTCAATATCGAGCAGGTATCAGTTTATACTCAATATCGAGCAGGTATCAGGTTTATACTCAATATCGAGCAGGTATCAGTTTATACTCAATATCGAGCAGGTATCGGTTTATACTCAATATCGAGCAGGTATCGGTTTATACTCAATATCGAGCAGGTATCAGTTTATACTCAATATCGAGCAGGTATCGGTTTATACTCAATATCGAGCAGGTATCGGTTTATACTCAATATCGAGCAGGTATCGGTTTATACTCAATATCGAGCAGGTATCAGTTTATACTCAATATCGAGCAGGTATCAGTTTATACTCAATATCGAGCAGGTATCAGTTTATACTCAATATCGAGCAGGTATCGGTTTATAGTCAATATCGAGCAGGTATCAGTTTATACTCAATATCGAGCAGGTATCAGTTTTCCTGAATATCGAGCAGGTATCAGTTTATACTCAATATCGAGCAGGTATCAGTTTATAGTCAATATCGAGCAGGTATCGGTTTATATTGAATATCGAGCAGGTATCGGTTTATTCTCAATATCGAGCAGGTATCGTTTTATACTCAATATCGAGCAGGTATCAGTTTATACTCAATATCGAGCAGGTATCGGTTTATATTGAATATCGAGCAGGTTTCGGTTTATTCTCAATATCGAGCAGGTATCAGTTTATACTCAATATCGAGCAGGTTTCGTTTTATACTCAATATCGAGCAGGTATCAGTTTATACTCAATATCGAGCAGGTATCAGGTTATACTGAATATCGAGCAGGTATCAGTTTATAGTCAATATCGAGCAGGTATCAGTTTATAGTCAATATCGAGCAGGTATCAGTTTATACTGAATATCGAGTAGGTATCAGTTTATACTCAATATCGAGCAGGTATCAGTTTATACTCAATATCGAGCAGGTATCGGTTTATATTGAATATCGAGCAGGTATCGGTTTATACTCAATATCGAGCAGGTATCAGTTTGTACTCAATATCGAGCAGGTATCGGTTTATATTCAATATCGAGCAGGTATTGGTTTATACTCAATATCGAGCAGGTATCGGTTTATACTCAATATCGAGCAGGTATCAGTTTATACTCAATATCGAGCAGGTATCGGTTTATACTCAGTATCGAGCAGGTATCGGTTTATACTCAATATCGAGCAGGTATCAGTTTATACTCAATATCGAGCAGGTATCGGTTTATACTCAATATCTAGCAGGTATCAGTTTATACTCAATATCGAGCAGGTATCAGTTTATACTCAATATCGAGCAGGTATCGGTTTATATTGAATATCGAGCAGGTATCAGTTTATAGTCAATATCGAGCAGGTATCAGTTTATACTCAATATCGAGCAGGTATCGGTTTATACTCAATATCGAGCAGGTATCGGTTTATACTCAATATCGAGCAGGTATCAGTTTATACTCAATATCGAGCAGGTATCAGTTTATACTCAATATCGAGCAGGTATCGGTTTGTACTCAATATTGAGCAGGTATCGGTTTATACTCAATATCGAACAGGTATCGGTTTATACTAAATATCGAGCAGGTATCGGTTTATATTCAATATCGAGCAGGTATCGGTTTATACACAATATCGAGCAGGTATCGGTTTATATTTTATATCGAGCAGGTATCGGTTTATATTCAATATCGAGCAGGTATCAGTTTATACTCAATATCGAGCAGGTATCAGTTTATACTCAATATCGAGCACGTATCAGTTTATACTCAATATCGAGCAGGTATCAGTTTATACTCAATATCAAGCAGGTATCGGTTTATATTAATATCGAGCAGGTATCATTTTGTACTCAATATCGAGCAGGTATCAGTTTATACTCAATATCGAGCAGGTATCATTTTGTACTCAATATCGAGCAGGTATCAGTTTATACTCAATATCGAGTTGGTATCAGTTTATACTCAATATCGAGCAGGTATCAGTTTATACTCAATATCGAGCCGGTATCATTTTGTACTCAATATCGAGCAGGTATCAGTTTATACTCAATATCGAGTTGGTATCAGTTTATACTCAATATCGAGCAGGTATCAGTTTATACTCAATATCGAGCCGGTATCATTTTGTACTCAATATCGAGCAGGTATCAGTTTATACTCAATATCGAGTTGGTATCAGTTTATACTCAATATCGAGTTGGTATCAGTTTATACTCAATATCGAGCAGGTATCAGTTTATACTCAATATCGAGCAGGTATCGGTTTATACTCAATATCGAGTTGGTATCAGTTTATACTCAATATCGAGTTGGTATCAGTTTATACTCAATATCGAGTAGGTATCGGTTTATAATCAATATCGAGCAGGTATCAGTTTATACTCAATATCGAGCAGGTATCAGTTTATACTCAATATCGAGCAGGTATCAGTTTATACTCAATATCGAGTTGGTATCAGTTTATACTCAATATCGAGCAGGTATCAGTTTATACTCAATATCGAGCAGGTATCAGTTTATACTCAATATCGAGTTGGTATCAGTTTATACTCAATATCGAGCAGGTATCAGTTTATACTCAATATCGAGCAGGTATCAGTTTATACTCAATATCGAGCAGGTATCGGTTTATACTCAATATCGAGCAGGTATCGGTTTATATTGAATATTGAGCAGGTATCAGTTTATATTGAATATCAAGCAGGTATCTATTTATACTCAATATCGAGCAGGTATCAGTTTATACTCAATATCAAGCAGGTATCAATTTATACTCAATATCGAGCAGGTATCGGTTTATATTGAATATCGAGCAGGTATCGGTCTTTACTCAATATCGAGCAGGTATTGGTTTATATTCAATGCACTTTCCACTACAAGTGGTTTTCTCTTTCAAAATGCAAAAGTATATTTTCCCCTGTAACTCTTTTCTAAGTGTTACATTTTTTTTAAACAATAGCCACACCTGCTTAGTTCTAACTTTAGGGAAATGGTTACAGTTTAATAGACGATAAAGACATTAGTCCTAATTTGCATTAAATTAAAAATATACATCTTACACAGTACTGCCACACAGGGGAAATACTGCCCGATATTCTGTCGCACAGACGGTGTCCTCCGATTTCACTGTGTTAAATTCTGAATCTGCTGTTTTATTAGTTTTGTAAATGTCACTGATTTCACTGCTGGTTGAATCCATTGTTTCTGCCCAGTAAACTGGGTGCAAGCAGTGGGCGGAATGAATCGCAAACTTTGCTGCCATCTAGTGGCCAATGCATTTTCTGAATGCAATCACTCGGTGTCCTATTTTTAAACGTCAAAGAACTTGCATTTATACAGCATCTTTCATAAAGTCCCAAAGCGCTTTAAAGCCACTGAAGTACTTTTGCAGTGTAGTCACTGTTATAATGTAGGAAACACGGCAGACAATTTGCAGAAAAACAGCAAAGTGATAATGACCAGATAACCTGTGTTTGTGATGTTGGTTGAGGGATAAATATTGGCCAGGACACCGGGGATAACTCCCCTGCTCTTCCTCGAAATAGTGCCATGGGATCTTTCACATCCATCTGAGAGAGCAGACGGGGCCTCGGTTTAACGTCTCATCCGAAAGACGGCACCTCCGACAGTGCAGCACTCCCTCGGTACCACACTGGGAATGTCAGCCTAGATTTTGTGCTCAAGTGTCTGGGCCTATGAACCCACAACCTTCTGACCCGGAGATGAGATGCTGCCCACTGAGCCACGGCTGACACTGAAGATTGGTGATCGGTGGGATTGCACATGCTCATTGACACCACAAGCCTCTATAAACTGTCTCCCTCACAAAGAGGAGGACATCACTAGTAAGAACAGCGTTTCTGTCCAAACTGATATCCTAAAATAAATAAATGGTAATTTAAATTAGGGAAGGTTACAATCAAGACTGCCATCTCCCGCCAGTTGTGGAATACTTCTACCAAACCGGCGAACACCCAGTGCTCGTACTGGACCGGGGCTCGAACCCTGGCCACACAGCCGCCGACACCCTGTGTGTCATCCTACACATTGTGGACATGTGGGAGGCTGATTCAGTGTCAACATTTACTAAAATGTAACTTGTCCAAGTTTCCCCTCATGTTTTCTTGGTCAATGCAGCAAGCACACAAGCCAAAAGCGTTTAGCAATCTTTGCTTCGTTGAGCGGGGCAAGGTTGACGTTTGATAAGGACGGTGGAGCGCTGAGTTAGACCGTCCCAGCTGGAGCCACCGTCGGGGCCTGTAATTGGCCTCGGCATTCCAAAGGCTAAGAAGGGAAATACATCAGATAGGATTTCAGTAACTATAGCTAGTGTGTGTGTGAGTGTATGAGTGTGTGTGAGTGTGTGTGTGAGTGGGTGTGTGAGTGTGTGAGTGAGTGTGAGCGAGTGAGTGTGTGTGAGTGTGTGTGTGAGTGCGTGTTTGTGAGTGAGTGTGTGTGTGAGTGTGTGAGTGAGTCTGTGTGAGTGTGTGTTTGTGAGTGAGTGTGTGTGTGAGTGAGTGTGTGTGAATGCATGTGTGTGAGTGTGTGAGTGAGTCTGTGTGAGTGGGTGTGTGAGTGAGTGTGTGTGTGAGTGTGTGTGTGAGTGTGTGTATGTGTGTGAGTGTGTGTTTGTGTGTGAGTGTGTGTGAATGTGTGAGTGTGTGTGTGTGAGTGCGTGTTTGTGAGTGAGTGTGTGAGTGCGTGTGTGTGAGTGTGTGTATGTGTGTGAGTGTGTGTTTGTGTGTGAGTGTGTGTGAATGTGTGAGTGTGCGTGTGTGAGTGCGTGTTTGTGAGTGAGTGTGTGTGTGAGTTTGTATGAGTGTGTGTGTGTGTGTGTGAGTGTGTGTGTGTGAGTGTGTGAGTGCGTGTTTGTGAGTGTGTGAGTGAGTCTGTGTGAGTGTGTGTTTGTGAGTGAGTGTGTGTGTGTGAGTGTGTGTGTGAGTGAGTGTGTGTGTGAATGTATGTGTGTGAGTGAGTGTGTGTGAGTGTGAGTGTGTGAGTGGGTGTGTGAGTGAGTGTGTGTGTGAGTGTGTGTGAGTGAGTGTGTGAGTGGGTGTGTGAGTGCGTGTTTGTGAGTGAGTGTGTGTGTGAGTGTGTGTGTGAGTGAGTGTGTGTGTGTGTGTGTGTGTGAGTGTGTGTGTGAGTGAGTGTGTGAGTGTGTGTTTGTGAGTGTGTGTGTGTGAGTGAGTGTGTGTGAGTGTGAGTGGGTGTGTGAGTGAGTGTGTGTGTGAGTGTGTGTGAGTGAGTGTGTGAGTGGGTGTGTGAGTGCATGTTTGTGAGTGAGTGTGTGTGTGAGTGAGTGTGTGTGAGTGTGTGAGTGCGTGTTTGTGAGTGTGGGTGTGTGTGAGTGTGTGTGTGTGAGTGTGTGAGTGTGTGTGAGTGAGTGTGGGTGTGTGAGTGAGTGTGGATGTGTGAGTGTGTGTGAGTGTGGGTGTGTGAGTGTGTGTGAGTGTGTGTGTGTGAGTGTGTGAGTGTGTGAGTGTGAGTGTGTGAGTGTGTGTGTGTGAGTGTGTGAGTGTGTGAGCGTGGGTGTGTGAGTGTGGGTGTGTGTGTGAGTGTGGGTGTGTGAGTGTGTGAGTGTGTGTGTGAGTGTGGGTGTGTGAGTGTGGGTGTGTGAGTGAGTGTGTGTGAGTGTGGATGTGGGTGTGTGTGAGTGTGTGTGTGAGTGTAGGTGTGGGTGAGTGTGAGTGTCTGTGTGAGTGTAGGTGTGTGTGAGTGTGTGTGAGTGTGTGCACGTGTGAGTCTGTGTGTGTGTGAGTGTGTGTGTGAGTGTGTACGTATGTCTGTGTGAGTGTGTGTGAGTGTGTGTCTGTGGGTGTGAGTTTGCGTATATGTGTGGGTGTGGGTGAGTGGGTGCGGGTGAGTGTGTGAGTGTGAGTGTGTGTCTTTGGGTGTGAGTGCACAGCACTCATTATGTGAGCCATGCTGCCACCAGGAACATCATTGAGCAGACCATTGGGGTGCTCAAGCAACAGTTCCGCTGCCTTGACCACTCAGGAGGAGCCCTCCAGTACTCGGCTGAACGGGAGTCCCATTTTGTCGTGGCCTGCTGCATGCTCCACAATCTGGCCGTCATGAGGGTCCAGCCCTTGCCACCAGGGATTGCTGGACCGCCTCAGGAGGAAGAGGGAGAGGAGGAGGAGGAGAAAGAGGAAGACGAGTTGGACAATGAGGAGGAGGAGGAACAGGAGCGAGGGAGGAGGAACAGCAGTGAGGGAGGAGGCAGCCACTCAATTGGCCTTCCAGAAGGGCGGTCTGTGACCGCCACATCAGACTGCGGTTCCAGTAAATTAAACCCCAGATCCCCGTTGCTCACCACATCCCATCATTCCATCCCTGTCGCAGGCCATATCACAGCGCAAAGCTGAAATGACAGACTGTACAAAAGAATCCGAAGTGAATTAATAAATTTATCAATAATCAGTGAACACATCTTTACAACAACAATATTACCTATTCACCCTTGTGCAATCCCTTAGTGCCTCTGGTTACTGTGCCTTTGCCTACTCTAGTGCTCCTATGAAGTGTTGGCCCAGTGGCTGCAGCAGGGCTGGTGGAAGGCTGCTCAGTGTCCGTGCGGGAGACTTCAGATGGCCTTACATGAAGCTCTCGACCAGCTCTGGGCCTGGAAGGCCCGGCTGTAGACTGCATCACCTCAGCATGGGCGGCAGGCAGTCTGGGCTGGCTGAATGACAGGCAGCGACAAGGGCAATGGTGGCGTGCCAGTGGTGGGAGCAGGAATGCTGTCATCCTGAGAGAGGACAGCAGCTTCCTGCTCCACTGACCCACTGCCACTCCCCTGGGGCAGCACCTCAGCACCCATACCAATCTGTTGGAGCACAGATTGCTGGCCTGCTGTGACACCATGAAAGCCCCGGTTGACGGTGGTAGACCCAGCCACGATGGCAGCAGTCAGAGCTTGTGTGGCATCAAGCTGAGACTGCATGAGGGCAGTCTGAGATTGAATGGCACCAACCATAGACTGCATTACAGCACTAAGACGTTGCATCGCTTCCGCCTGTGCTGCAATGGAAGCTGCCAGATCGCCCATCATATGTGGCATCAGGTCTGGGTCGCCGCAGTCTCTCTGGGAGTCCACCATCCTTTGCAGACTGGAAATGATGGGCTCCATGGTGTGCGCAGAGCTCTGTGCAATGTTGGAGGCGGACTCCTCCACGCTCCTTACCATTGCCGACAGGCTCTCGGGCACCCTTGCCATTGCTCCTATCATCTCCGTGTGCATGCCCATCACCCTTCTTCTAAATGCCTCCCCATCGAGGTCCTCATCTGAGTCCTGTGCACCAGAACTCGCCCTCCAGGGAGCTGGCCCCCGAGCTATCCTTTCCCTCTGGCCTTGCTGCAGCCCGCTCGTCCCTGGTGCCTCACCCTGTGCAGATCCCGCTACTATTCTAGCCTCTAAAGAACGCGTTGGGCCAGTATCTGAGCTGGTGCCTGCGGATGAGGCATGCAGTGACGCGATGTGTTCTTCCTCGTCCTCTTCTCCCCCCTCGCTCTCTACAGGTGCCCTCAGGGACAGGCTGTTCAGGTGCTTTGCTGATACTCTGAAAGCATAAAGGCACAAGAGATGGGTTAAGGTGAGGGGAGGGGGGCAGGAAGGGAGAAATGCATGCATACAACATGATTAGCTATGAAGCGCGAAACGCTTGTGGGGTGAGGGGGGAAAGGGGGATGTCTCTCCATAGCGAACACCAATGCCTCCAATGCTTGATTGCAGAATCTGTGGGCTCTCTCCCTGGGGCGTGGATCTGCCATCAGTACAGCTGCTTGAGTTATCCGGCTCCTTCTACTTGAACTGCTGCTGCTTGCTGAGGCAACTGCACACCCAGCAAGGCTGAGAATGAGGTTCTGCAGCATCAATGAACCTCCCCTTTAAGAACTGGAAAAAGCCTGTGGCAATCATGACTTGCGATTAGACTGCACCTGATATTGGTCGACGCTTTGAGTCTAACGCCACTGAGCTTGGGCTTTAAGGCTTGAATTAGCGGCCCAATCATTTCTTTGAGCACTGAGACTTAATTTTGCGTGCAGTCTAAAGCGTTAGCACCTGGCGCTAATTCTCCAACTTTTCTAATTTCACCGCCCATTCCTGGGCTAGAATGAATTTCTAGCCCTAAGGGGTAGAAATTAGGTCGCGCCCCATTTGGGGCGCAAATATCGTCTGGACGCAAATATTAGTGCCTGGCGCTAATTATCGGCACTGACTGGAAACTTCACTTTTACCGCCCCGGGAGGTGAGTGGAGCGCTAAAGCAGGCGCTGCACACCTGTCTTAAGGCGCAAAGGCCAAGGAGTGAGGCGCTAACTCAGAGCGCTGGCGAAGCTCATGTAATGTCAGTCAGCAATGGAACACACACACAATGGCACGGGCCAGTTCTTAAAGGGGATGGTTAATCTTGCTTTCCATCCACATCCTGTTCATTGCAGCCTTGAATCTTGGCCTGGAGAGACTTGCACATCAAATGTGCTGGAAAGAACAATGGAGAGTACCAGGCAAAGAGCTCAGAGTGCAGCTCCCACAGTCTCTGCTAAATCGATACAAGGAATGGCAAATCAAAATGAACCTGCAAAGTGCTGCTCAGTACCCAAAACTCCTTCCCACAACGTTGAATCTCTCCAGAAGTCTCTCCCTCTCTCTCTCAGAATGCGTAGTTCAAAAATGCCACCAACAATAAAAGACAGGAAGAGGCCCCCTTTAAATAGCGCCCCCCCCCAGCCCCACAGCGATTGATAGCGTTCCAGTCTTCTGGTCGTTGGATGCGCCAGGCGGTAAGGCAGGGGGCGCCACTCAATTTCTGCTCCGGGGCGCCACAAGGGCGTTGCACCATGGAATGACGTCACAATCTGCGCGCGCAGGTGGTCGCAGCGGTAAGTTTTAGCGCCGCCGCACAATCTCAAGTTAAGTTCTCGAGCGGCGCAAACATCGCTGCGCCCGGGCGTTAGCGGCTTTGCGCCCCATTAGCGCCCTCTTAAGGCGCTAACGGGAGGCGCAACCAACTGAATTTTTACCCCTAAATGTTTAACCTCTTGACATGAAAGTCCTCTGATTGTTATTTTATTAGTGGCATGAGCTTGTTTATTTAAATGGGTTAACACCTCCACTAAAATAGCAGACAGAAGATTGGCATACGTGCATTGATATATTAAACCGTTAGGGCTAGAAATTCATTATAGCCCAGGAATGGATGGTGTCATTAGAAAAGTTGGAGAATTAGCGCCAGGCGCTAATGCTTTAGACTGCACGCAAAATTCATTCTCATTGCTCAAAGAAATGATTGGATTCCTCAATCAAGGGGGTGAAATTGGGTACCGCCCCGTTTGGGGCGCGAACTTTTGAAAATTTAGCGCCAGGCGCTAAGGATTCTGAACTTCTACTAAATTGGGTGTTAGCGCCCCAGGAAGGAAGTGGGGCGCTAAATCAAGCGCTAATGACCTCAGTGGGGCGCTACAGGGGGCGATACCGATAATGAATTTCAGGTGCAGAGCATTCAGCAATGATCCTTCACACTGGTTCCTTCCAGCTCTTAAAGGGGAGGTTGCATCATTGTGCAGATGCTCATTTTCAGCATTGCTGGCTTTGAGGCGACCTGCGAGCAAGTGACTCTCCTGATGGCTATGGCTGTTCCAACTCCCAGGGGGAGAGCTCATCGGTTCACAGACGTGGCATTGGTGGCTGGAGTGGAGTGAAGGAGGGCAGTGCTGTTCCCGGCCACTGGAAGGAGGCCATCGCCTCAGGTGTTCAGGGCAATGTGGAGGGAAGTGACCCAGGAGGTCTCGGCCAGTAGTGTGGTGGAACGCAGCCTGACACAGTGCCGCAAGAAATTCAGTGACCTCGCTCGGGTGGTCAAGGTTAGTACATGCTTCAACAGGTCCTACATACCCGCATCTGAACCTCAGTCTGTGCACACTGCACAAAGAACCACATCCCTACCACTCACCCACCAAACATCGTCACCTACTAAAACTCACATCCACATCTCACGCCTTGCCTACAATCACAGCTATTCAACGCCAGCAGGCACATCTCCCAAACACACAGCTGGACACTGACTCAAACACATTTGTTTCTCTTGCAGGCCAAGATGGCCCACAATAGGAGGGAGCAGCAGAGAACAGGTGGGGGTGATGTGCAGCTCCAGCAGCTCTCAGACCTGGAGGAGCGAGTGCTGAGAGTCATTGGACAGCAGGTGGTGGGCGCCGTGGCCGTCGGTGACATCAACCCCGTTGGGGGCAAAAACGGTATCTTCAACCCCTCCCCTTCTCTCATCCCACTTCCCCCTCACACTGCAAACCTTTCTCACTTTCCAGCTCATTATACTGTCTGCATTCCTTGCTCCCTTCCTGCCCCCCCTGCCCTCACCTTAACGTGAGTCTTGTGCCTTTATGCTTTCAGGTAATCAGCAACCAGCTGACCAGCCTGTCCCTGAGCCTTCCAGTGAGAGTGAGGCGGGAGAAGAGGAGGAGGAAGAAAGCACCGCGTCACTGCATGTCTCACCCACAGGCACCACCTCAGATACTGGGACTACGCGATCTTTAGAGGCAGGTTTAGTAGAGGGGTCTGCACTGGGCGATGCACCGGGGACGAGTGGGCTGCAGCAAGGCCAGGTGGAAAGGGTAGCTCAGGAGCCAGCTCCCCGGAGGGCGAGTTCTGCTGCATAGGACTCGTATGAGGACCTCGATGGGGAGTAGTTCACAAGAAGGGTGATGGGCATGCACACGGAGATCATAGGTTAAATGGCAGGGGTGCCCGAGAGCCTGTTGGCAATGGTAAGGAGCGTGGAGGAGTCATAGAATAGAATCATAGAATGGTTACAGCACGGAAGAAGGCCATTCGGCCCGTCGAGCCCGTGCCAACTCTCAGCTAGTCCCACTCCCCCGCCCTTTGCCCTGCAATTTTTTTCCTTCAGATACTTATCCAACTCCCTTTTGAAAGATAAGATTGAATCTGCCTCCACCACCCTTTCAGGCCGTGCATTCCAGATCCTAACCACTCGCTGCGTAAAAAAGTTTTTTCTTTTATCGCCTTTGGTTCTTTTGCCAATCACCTTAAATCTGTGTCCTCTGGTTCTCGACCTTTCTGCCAATGGGAACAGTTTCTCTCTATCTACTCTGTCCAGACCCCTCATAATTTTGAACACCTTTATCAAATCTTCTCTCAACCTTCTCTGCTCCAAGGAGAACAACCCGAGCTTCTCCAGTCTATCAATGTAACTGAAGTCCCTCATTCCTGGAATCATTCTTGTAAATCTTTTCTGCACCCTCTCTAAGGCCTTCACATCCTTCCTAAAGTGTGGTGCCCAGAATCCAGTTGGGGCCGAACCAGTGTTTTATACAGATTCATCATAATTTCCACACTTTTGTACTCTACTTATTCTACTTATGAAGCCCAGGATCCCATAAGCCTTTTTAACTGCTTTCTCAACCTGCCCTGCCACCTTCAACGATTTGTGCACATATATCCCCAGGTCTCTCTGTTCATGCACCCTCTTCAGGATTGTACCATTTAGTTTATATGTCCTCTCCTCATTCTTTCTACCAAAATGCATCACTTCACACTTTTCTGCTTTAACTTCCATCTGCCACGTGTCCGCCCATTTCACCAGCCTGTCTGTCTTCCTGAAGTCTATCACTATCCTCCTCACTGTTCATGATACTTCCAAGTTTTGTGTCATCTGCAAATTTTGAAATTGTGCCCTGTACACCCACGTCCAAGTCATTAATATATATCAAGAAAAGCAGTGGTCCTAGAACCGACCCCTGGGGAACACCACTGTATACCTTCCTCCAGTCCAAAAAACAACTGTTCACCACTACTCTCTGTTTCCTGTCACTTAGCCAATTTCGTATCCATACTGCCACTGTCCCTTTTATTCCATGGGCTTCAACTTTGCTGGCAAGCCTATTATGTGGAACTTTATCAAAGCCTTTTGGAAATCCATGTACACCACGTCAACCGCATTACCCTCATCAACCCTCTCTGTTACCTCATCAAAAAACTCAATCAAGTTGGTTAAACACTATTTGCCTTTAACAAATATCCATGCTGGCTTTCCTTAATTAATCCACACCTATCCAAGTGACTGTTAATTTTGTCCCTGATTACTGTTTCTAAAAGCTTCCCCACTACCGAGGTTAAACTGACTGGCCTGTAGTTGCTGGGTTTATCTTTACACCCTGTTTTGAACAAGGGTGTAACATTTGCAATTCTCCAGTCCTCTGGCACCAATCCCGTATCTAAGGAGGATTGGAATATTATGGCCAGTACCTCCGCGATTTCCTCCCTCAATTCCCTCAGCTTCCGCTCCTGTCCGCCTCCAACATTGCACAGAGCTCTGCACACACCATGGAGCCCATCATTTCCACTGTGCAGAGGATGGTGGACTCCCAGAGAGACCGTGCAGATCCAGACCTCATGGCGCGTGTCTTGGGCGATGTGGCAGCTTCCATTGCAGCTCAGGCGGAAGTGATGCAACGTCTTAGTGCTGTAACACAGTCAATGGTTGCTGCCATCGAGTCTCAGACTGCTCTCATGCAGTCTCAGCTTGATGCCATGAAAGGTCTGACTGCTGCCATGGTCGCTGGGTCCACCACAGTCCACCGGGGATCTCACGGTGTCGCAGCAGGCCAGCAATTTGTGCTCCTGCAGATTGGTAGGGATGCTGAGGTGCTGCCCCGGGGGAGTGGCAGTGTGTCAGGGGAGCAGGAACCTGCTGTCCTTTCTCCGGGTGACAGCATTCCTGATCCCACCACTGCCACTCTGCCATTGCACTTGTCGCTGCCTGTCATCCAGCCAGCCCAGACTGCCGCCGCAGTCTACAGCCAGGCCTTCCCGGCCCAGAGCTGGTCGAGGGTGTCCTGCAAGGCCATCTGAAGTCTCTGGCACCGACACTCAGCAGCCTTCCTCCAGCCCTGCTGCAGCCACTGGGGACAGACTATGTAGGAGCAGTAGATTAGGAAAGGGCACAGTAAAGAGGGGAAGTAAGGGTTTGCACAAGGGTGATTAGTCAATATTGTTGTTGTATATATGTGGTTAATGGTTTTTGATAAATTTATTACTGGAATGTTGCAGATTTGGTGCTGTGTCTCATTTCAGTTCTGGGGTGTGGTATGGAATCACAAAGTGATGGAATGATGGCGACGTGCTCAGCAACCGGAAAGAGGACTCGAAGTCACTGGACTGCCTCCTCCGTTGCTGCTGTTCGTCCTCCTGTTCCTCCTGCTCATCTTCTTCCTCCTCCTCCTCCCCCTCCTCCTCTTCATCCTTGTCCTCATCCTCGTCCTCCTCCTGAGGTGGTGGAGTTATGCCTGGTGGCAATGGCTGCGCCCTCATAATGGCCAAGTTGTGCAGCATGCAGCAGACGACGATGAAAAGTGGCACCCACTCAGCCGAGTATTGGCGGGCTCCTCCTGAGCGGTCAAGGCAGTGGAACCATTGCTTGAGCACTCTGATGGTCTGCTCAATGATGTTCCTGGTGGCAGCATGGCTCTCATTATATGAGTGCTGGCCAGGACTGTTGGGGTTGCGGAGGGGAGTCATGAGCCAGGTGGAGAGCGGATAGCCCTTGACTCCCAGTAAGCAAGCTTGATGTGGTGGCTGGAATAGATCTGGCACACCGGTCTGGCACAGGATGAAGGCATCGTGGCTGCTGCCAGGATAGCGGGCATTGATGGTCAGGATTCACAGAGTCATAGAATCATAATGGCACAGAAGGAGGCCATTCGACCCATCGAGTCCGTGCCGGCTCTCTGTAGAGCAATCCAGTCAGTCCCATTCCCCGGCTCTATCCCCGTAGCCCTGCAAGTTTATTTCCCTCAAGTGCCTATCCAGTCTCCCCTTGAAAACATTGAGTGTCTCTGCTTCCACCACTTCCATCGGCAGCGAGTTCCAGGTCCTCACCACTCGCTGCGTATAAAAGTTTTTCCTCACGTCCCCCCCTGTATCTCTTGCCCAAAACCTTAAATCTGTGTCCCCTAATCCTTGTACCATCAACTAGTGGGAACAGCCTTTCCCCGTCTAGCCTATCCAAACCTGTCATAATCTTGTACACCTCTATCAAATCACCCCTCAACCTCCTTTGCTCTAATGAAAACAAATCCAACTTCTCCAACCTGTCCTTGTAGCTAAGATCCCCCATCCCTGGAACCATTCTGGTAAATCTCCTTTGCACCCTCTCAAGGGCCTTCACATCCTTCCTAAAGTGTGGTGACCAGAACTGGACGCAATACTCCAATTGTGGCCTAACCAGCGCTTTATAAAGATTCAACATAACTTCTCTACTTTTGTACTCAATACCTCTATTGATGAAGCCCAAGATCCCATATGCTTTGTTAACCACACTCTCAATATCCTGCCACCTTCAGGGACCTATGCACATTCACTCCCAGGTCCCTCTGTCCCTGCACACTGTAAAACTGTGCCATTGAGTGTATATTGCCTCTCCCTGTTCCTTCTGCCAAAATGCATCACCTCACACTTCTCTGTATTAAATTCCATCTGCCACTTGTCTGCCCATTCTGCTAGCCTTTCTATGTCCTGTTGCAGTCGATTGGTATCATCATCACTGTTTGCCACACCCCCAAATTTGGTGTCATCGGCAAATTTAGAAATTCTATTCTGTATTCCAATATCCAGGTCATTTATATATATATATCAAAAAAAGCAGTGGCTCCAGCACTGACCCTTAGGGAACATCACTGTCTACCATCCTCCAGTCTGAAAAACAGCCATTTACCACAACTCGCTGTTTTCTGTCCTTAAGCCAATTCCTTATCCAAGCCTCAATTTTGTTAATCAGCCTTCTATGTGGTACTTTGTCAAACGCCTTCCTAAAATCTATGTGGACAACATCCAGTGCATTCACTTCATCGATCCTCCCTGTTACTTCATCAAAAAATTCAATTACAGGAAACTCTTTATTAACCGGCACCGACGGGACCGGCGTGGTGCCAGTTAATCAAGAAGTCCGGATAATGGAGAGTTATATCTCCCAACGTACGAGAGCCCCGTACACACTGACATGCGCCTGCATTCGGAGCTCTGTCTCCCCGGGGACCGCCAGCTGACCATCTGTCGTGTCCACTGCCTACCCGGGCTGCACATTCCCCTCCCAATCTACACGCTCCGATACAAGGCAAACGCCTCAGGGTTTTTTTTAAAGTTATTTTTAAAGGAGAGATGAAGGAAAACCCCGGTTACCTACTCAAGAATTTTGCCGGTTAAGAGAGATTTCCGGTTATTTGGGTGCCGGTTAAAAGAGAGTTTCCTGTAGATTAGTCAAACACGATCTGCCTTTTACAAATCCGTGTTGGCTCTCCTTAATTAGCTTAAACCTCTCCAAGTGCCCGTTAATTTTTTCCTTGATTATTGTTTCCAAAACTTTACCCACCACTGATGATAAACTGACCGGCCTGTAGTTACTAGGATTGTCCTTACACCCTTTCTTGAACAATGGTGTCACATTTGCCACTTTCCAATCTTCAGGCACCTCCCCCGCATCTAGGGAAGATTGGAAAATTATGGCAAGCCCTTCCGCTATCTCCTCCCCCAATTCCCTTAGCAACCTGGGATGCAAGCCATCTGGACCAGGCGACTTGTCCACTCTAAGCATACCCAGCCTTTCTAGTACATCAATTTTCACCCCTTCCATTGCTTCTGCCTTTTCCACTGCTATCGATATTTTGTCAGCATCCACCTCCTTAGTAAACACCGATACAAAGTACTCATAGAGTATTCTAGCCTTGCCCTGTGCCTCTAAGCATATATCACCTTCTTTCTCGCTAATAGGCCCCACCCCGCCTCTTACTACCCGCTTACTCTTTACATGCCGGTAGAAGATTTTTGGGTTCACCTTTATGTTAACCGCCATTCTACTCTCATATTCTCTCTTTGTCAATCTTATTTTCATCTTCACTTCCCCTCTCAACTTATTGTATTTGGTCTGGTTCTCCCTTGAAGAATTCACCTGACATGCATCATACACCTTTTTTTGTTTCATCATCTTCTCTATCTCCCTCGTCATCCAAGGAGCCCTTGCTTTGGTTCCCTTACCCTTCCCTCTTGTTGGAATGTACCTAGCCTGTATTTGGAACATCTCCTCCTTAAAGATCACCCATTGTCTGTTACAGTTTTTCCTGTCAGTCTTTGGTTCCATTTTACCCTGGCTAGATTCTTTCGAATCCCATTGAAGTTAGCCCTATTCCATTTTGGAAGTTCCACTCTAGATTGTTCCTTGCTCCTCTCCATTGCTAATCTAAATCTTATGATACGATGATCACTCGTACCCAAGTGTTCTCCCACAGACACTTGGTCGACCTGGCCCACCTCATTCCCCAGCACCAGATCCAGCAATGCCTCCTTCCTAGTTGGGCCAAGAACATATTGGTCAAGGAAATTCTCCTGAACACATTTCAGAAATTCCTCCCCCTCCTTTCCCTTTACCCTAGCATTATCGCAATCGATATTTGGGTAATTAAAGTCCCCCAATATCACCACTCTATAACTCTTGCTTATCTCTGCGATTTCCCTGCAGATTTGCTCCTCTACCTCCCTCTCACTATTTGGAGGCCTGTAGAATATCCCCAATAGCGTGATCATACCCTTTTTGCTCCTCAACTCTAACCAAATGGATTTTGTCCTTGTCCCCTCAAGAACATCCTTCCTTTCCAACACTACAATGTCTTCCTTAATCAGCACTGCCTCCCTTTTTTCCTTCCCTATCTTTTCTGAACACCTTGTACCCTTGAATATTAAGTGCCCAGTCCTCACCGTTTTTAAGCCACATTTCCGTTATTGCCACAACATCATATTGCCACACGGTTAATTGTGCTTGTAGCTCACCAACCTTATTCACCACACTTTGTGCGTTTACGTACATGCATTCTAAATCCATTTTTGAGTTTTTCATAGTCTTTCTTAGTCTGTTCCTATCTACTATTGTACTACTTCCGCCTCTAGTACTACTTTTTTCTCAAATACTATCCAACGCACTCACTCTTTTATGCACCTTATTCCGCTGCCAAGCTAGTTTAAACCCTCCCCAACAGCACTAGCAAACCTCCCCGCGAGAATATTGGTCCCGGCTCTGTTGAGGTGTAACCCGCCCGGCTTGTACAGGTCCCACCTTCCCCAGAAACGGTCCCAATGCCTCAGGAATCTAAAGCCCTCCCTCCTGCACGCATTCATCTGTTTTATCCTCCTAATCCTGTACTCACTAGCACGTGGCACCAGGAGTAATCCGGAGATTACTACATTTGCTTTTTAATCTCTCTCCTAGCTCCCTAAACTCTTCCTGCAGGACCTCATTCCCTCTTTCTGCCTATGTCGTTGGTACCGATATGGACAACAACCTCTGGCTGTTCACCCTCCCCCCTCAGTGTCCTGCAGCCACTCAGTGACATCCTTGACCCTGGCACCAGGGAGGCAACATACCATCCTGGAGTCATGTCTATGGCCGCAGAAACACCTGTCTGCTCCCCTAACTATCGAATCCCCCACCACTATTGCGCTTCCACTCTTTTTCCTCCCCCCCGCCCCAGTACAGCTGAGCCACCCGTGGTGCCGTGGACTTGACTCTGGCTGCACTCTCCAGAGGAACCATCACCCTCACCAGTACTCAGCACCGAATACTGGTTGGAGAGCGAGATGCACTCCGGGGACTCCTGCACTACCTGCCTGGTCCCCCTCTTCTGTCTGGTGGTCACCCATTCCCTCTCTGCCTGCATACTCTTAAGCTGCGGGGTGACTGTCATAAATCGCAAGTAACAACTCAGGAAGTACTACTGGGCGGCCAGCTGGGGCGCCGTCCAGGGAGTATAAATACTCAGGCATGGGCCCACCTTGGGCAGAGACAATCTGGAAACAGGAAGCTAGTGACTGCTAACTAGACCTCCATGTTTTGTTACAAGTTGATTAAAGCCTTGCTTTATGTTCAAGTGCGTAGTGAGTCTTTATTACGTCAGTGACCACCTCTAGAAACGTGCTATCCATGAAGTTCTCAGCCTCCCGGATGCACTGCAGTGACTCCAACCGTTGCTCAAGCTCCGAAACCCGGAGGTCGAGTTGCTGTAGCTGGCGACACTTCCTGCACATGTGGTCGTCCAGGACTTCCCACACGGCACAGGATGTGCACTCCACGGGACTGAGCTGCCCTGCCATGCCTCTAGTTAATAGACTAAGAACTAACCCAGCAGAAATAAACTTAAAACTTAAAAAAACCACTCACCAACCCTTTAAATGATGTTAATAATTTCATGCTATTTGTGGTTGTGCCATCAGAGGGCAGCTGAATTCCACCAGATATTACTACACAATAACTGAACATAAGAAATAAGAGCAGGAGTAGGCCATTCGGCCCCTCGAGCCTGCTCCGCCATTCAATAAGATCATGGCTGATCATCGACCTCAACTCCACTTTCCCGCCGGATCCCCATATCCCTCGATTCCCCATGAGTCCAAAAATCTATCGATCTCAGCCTTGAATATATTCAATGATTCAGCTTCCACAGCCCTCTGGGGCAGAGAATTCCAAAGATTCACAACCCTCTGAGAAATTCCTCCTCATCTCGGTCTTAAATGAACGACCCCTTATCCTGAGACTATGCCCCCTAGTTCTAGACTCTCCAGCCAGGGGAAACAACCTCTCAGCATCTACCCTGTCAATCTCCCTCAGAATCTTATATGTTTCAATGGGATCACCCCTCATTCTTCCAATGTACTCAATCTCTCCTCATAGGACAACCCTCTCCTCCCAGGAATCAATCTAGTGAACCTTCGTTGCACCGCCTCTAAGGCAAGTATGTCCTTCCTCAGTAAGGAGACCAAAACTGTGCACAATACTCCAGGTGTGGTCTCACCAAAGCCCTGTATAATTGTAGCAAGACTTCCTTACTCTTGTACTCCTGACCCCCTTGAAATAAGGGCCAACATGCCATTTGCCTTCCTAATTGCTTGCTTTACCTGCACGCTAACTCTGTGGCCTGAATTTTCTGGGGTCCGTGTGGGTGCGATCGGAGGCGGGTTGGGTGGGAAATTTGAAAAAGGTCAGAGCGGGTTGGGAACCCGCCGTCATCCCGCCCCCACGCGGATTTCCCTCGGGCACATTTACCGGCACGGCAGCGACCCGACCGGCATAGGCGGGCGACCTAATTGAAATCATTATAAGCTTGTTGTCAGACACTTAAGAGCCTTTCACCCACTACATTTCAAAATTCCCTGCATGGCCACGGGATTCACACAGCTTGGGAACCATGTCTGTCAACCTGAGGCAGGAGTTGAGTGGCCATTGCTCCAGCTGATTACCTGACAGCATCAAATGCACTATAAAAGCTCACACCTCACAGCTGATCACTTTCCTCAGGCAGTAGCTGTTGCTGACTACATTGTGAACACAGATTTAACTTGCTGCAGGCTGCAAGTCTTTCCAGCAAAGTCTCCATCCAGTGTTACTTCATTGGAAGAACCTCTCTCACCATTGACAGATTGCTTCTGTCAACTCTACTTGACCTGCCATCTATTCCATCAGCATGGGTGCCATTTATACTCTCTCACCTTGGTCCTCAGAATCGGACCACGATCAGCCCCAACACCAGCAGCCCCAACAATAACACCAACCTTCTCTGTGACCACCTGATGCTGCACAGGACAGAGGGCATCAGCACCCGCGCACATTGCCGCCCGGGAGGCCAGGGATGACCTCATCATGGCCAGATGTACTTAACTTTACGCTGTACACCGATATGGCTGCCACATGCTGCGCCAGGTTGGCACCACCCCACAGCAACACCATAAACCATCCCCACAATGACCAAGCCATTCACCATTGATGGAGGTACCGTTATGTCTCACCATCCACTGCAACTCACTAAGCCACTTCCAAGGGTGCACACAAATTTCGCCAACAGCAGAAAGTGATGAAAATAAAGATTTTTATGGTTGAGATCACACTAACGGAAACTTGCCATTAACATTGAATAAAGCACCCAAGTGGCTACCCTTGTGCATCTACTTGTGTGTCACCTTTCTCTTACGCGTGCTTCTATGAGGTGCTACCCCTACGGCTTCAGCAGTGGTAGAGGTAGCCTGGTCACTTCCTTGTTGCGACTGCTTAGACACTTTTGGCGGACATCCTCTGGGTTTTGGAGCCTGTGATGTCCCGCCAAAGTCTGCTCCTCCTGCGACTGTGCAGGGGCAGACTTGGCCATCGCGATCCGAGGAGGCATCCGGGGCTCTGACTGAGCGGGTGGCAATGGGGGAGAAGTGTGAGCACTTTGAGAGGAGCCCCACTTCCCTCTCCCCTCTCACTGTCATCCCTCTCATGGGCCACCCCCACTTCCCTGCTAACAAGGAGATGGAGAGCACCTTGCTGCACAGCAGTGGGGCCATGTGGACCCACGTCTATGGTGACATCCCTCCTAGAGAGGAGGTCTATGAGCCTCTGCCATCTATGCTCCATAGAGACCATGTGCTCATGTGAGTGACGCATTAGCTGCTCCATGCAGGTGGCCATCCTTTCCATGGAAGAGCATACAGTTGCCATCGCCTGTGACACGGTGGTGCTCATGTTGGCGATGGACTCCTCCATTCTCTGAACATTTGTAGACATTGCAGTCGCAAAACCTGTCAGAGCCTCCTGCACTTCTTGCTGCACCTCCGGGATCACCCTCTTTCTGGATGGCCCCCTGACGCTCAGCGTCTGCATGCAGCTGAGCAGAGCTGGGAGCGTCCTGCGCCCTCCGGCAAGGACTCTCACTGCTGCCCCTGTCTCCACCATCTGCTCTTGCTCACTTGTGAGTTGTGAGACACCAGGTGACAACACTACTCTATCTCGCGTGGGACCCACCGAGGTGTGTGTATCTGTGCTGGTGCTGGGTGCTGGGTCTGGTGACGGTGCGTCCTCAGAGGCTGGAGGCTCCTCTGAGGAGTCGTCTTCCTCTTCCTCCTGGATAGTGGAGGGGGCTCTTGATGGACCTGTGGGAGAGTAAAGAGATGAGTTGATATGTCATATGAAGAATGGGTACAGATACCATAATGCACATGATGACCATTCACTGGCTGCTGACATCAGTCCCCATATGAGTGACTGCTGTATGCCACGTGGCTGTATGAGATGTAATTCTGTCACCAGGTTGCTGAGATGTCCCCCTCTCTCCGTCTCCCACCTCCAGCTGCTCGGCCACTCCCGATACTTTTAACGCAGCCTCCTCGGCTGATGTGAGGGTTGCAAATGATGGAGGGCCATCTCTGGTTTTCTCCCTCCTTGCAGGAGAAGAGAGCCCACAATAAGAGGGAGAGAGAAAGAAGAGAAGTTTGAGTGAGAGTGATGGAATGAGTGTAAGGAATGGATGGGTTACATCTATAGAGTGTGACTATGATGGAGTGGGGTGGGATGCCAAGTGGCCTCCTTGTGTGTGGTTAGTTGGTGTGATTGCATGAGGATGAGGGTGAGTGTGAGGGGTGGTTAGTCAGATGGGGATGTGATAATGTAGATAGAGAGAGAGAGAGAGGGATGGGTGAACGTTCAAGGTATGTTGGTGTGAATAATGATGTGCAGGAGCAGGGTTGGGAAGGCAGAGTGATGGGGATGTGATGAGAGGCACAGCAGGATGAAGTTGAGTGTGGCTTTGTACTCACCTTTCCTGATCTAATGAGATCATTGAAACGTACCAGCACTGCACCCAGGTCCTCCTCACAACATCCCTGCTGTTCACCTCCTCTGCGATCTCCAGCCAGGCTCCTTTGGTCTCCTGGGGAGGTCTCTTCTGCCCATCAGAAGGGAGGAGGACCTGCCTGCGTGTTCTCAGCTCCCTCCACAAGCATATGGAGAGAGTCATTGGAGAACCTGGGTGCAGCTCTCTACCTCTGTGCAGCCATCTTTCCAAGTGTTTGGAGCAATGCAAACCTCCAGTGTGCTGCCTGCACACTCCGAGATGAACCTTCACATGTAATGTGGCCACGGCTCCTTTAAATATCCCGGCTGGAAACGCATCATGGATGACGTCATCAGACCCTCACCATTTAATCGGGCCGGGAAACGCGCTGGTTGGGTTTAATAGGCCCCATTATCGCAAAGTCGTTTTCTGCAGCGGGATGGAAGCAACAACGGGGTCGCGACCCGCCATGCTGACCGCCTCCCAGGTACAGAAAATTCTGGCCTCTGTTTCCTGTACGAGGACACCTAAATCTCTCTGAACACCAACATTTAATAGTTTCTCACCATTTAAAAAATACTCTGTTTTTCTATTCTTCCTACCAAAGTGAATAACCTCACATTTCTCTACATTATACTCCATCTACCACCTTATTGCCCACTCACTAAGTCTCTCTATGTCCCTTTGCAGACTCTTTGGGCTGGATTTTGCCATTGGGAGCGGGTCAGGTGGTCAGCGGTTCCCACTCCTGCCTCCACTGTCAGGCGGGATAATTTAGCTATTTTGCCCTAATTGGGCAATTGATTCCCAGCGTGTGGGAACCCCTGGCCCAATGAGTCTTTCGGTCCTGAAACTCGCCTCTGATGACATCATTTATGCAGCTGCATTTAAGGGCTCCAAGCAGCCTTGGTTCATTTTCTGCCTCAAAGCTTTTATTTGCTAATCTTCTAACGGTTTGGTCCTCCTGAAATGTCTAGTTCAAGGGCCAAGGCCTCACCCCGGTTTGATGAGAACTCCCTCCATGCTCTGGTGGAGGGAGCCAGAGCTCAGAAGGAGGTGTTGTTTCCTTCCTCTGGGAGGAAAAACCTCCCCAGCAGACCAAAGCTGTGTGGCTGCAAGTGGCACAGGAGGTCAGTTCCAGATCGATGTGAAGCAGAACCTGGCTGCAGTGCCGAAAGAGGTTCAATTACCTTGTCCGAACAGGCAAAGTGAGTATAACATCACCATTACCCTCAATCTGCTCCCCATCGCCTCTCATCACCAGCACTCTGCATTGTTAACCTACTCCTCCACATCCCACTTGACCCTAACATCCCTTGCACACTTAACCATCCCTCTCTCTCTATGTACACAATCACTTCACTATTCGACTATGCAGCCCTCACACTCCCTATCGCTGTGATGCTATGACAACAACTAACAACACACTTGGGAGGGCCCTTGATCTTGGGACCTCACTCCATCTTTGTGTCCTTCTAAGCATCTATGCTATGGATTCTCTACACTCACTCCGTCATTCTCACTCAAGCGCCACTTGTGTCCCTCATTGCAGGAAAAGAGAGCCCACAATAAGAGGGAAAGGGCGAAGACAGGAGGAGGGCCACCCTCAATAATCCATCTCACCAGCGCTGAGGAGGTGGCCCTAGAGATTGTGGGAGCCGAGGAGGATGTGGAAGTGGGGGACGGACAGACGGGCGCATCAGAGCAAGCTGGTGACAGAATAGTTTTGCATCTCTCTCATTGACATTGCATGAGTGACTGATATGGCTTCTGATGCTCAAACAGATCGACAATTCCATGTGCATGCAACGTTTATATCACATGTCTAACTCATTCCTTTATTCCCCACAGGACCATCGACAGCCCCCCTCCCCACTGTCCAGGAGGAGCCAGAAGACTCCTCAGAGGAACCTGCAACCTCTGAGGACGCAGCGTCAGCAGAATTCAGCACACCCAGCGTCAGTGCAGACACTCACACCTCGGTGGGACCTTTGGGAGATAGAGTAGTGTTGTCACCTGGTGTATCACAGCTCACAAGTGAGCATCAGCAGATGGTGGAGACAGGGACAGCAGTGGAGAGTCCTCGTCGGAGGCCACAGGACTCTCCCAGCTCTGCTCAGCTGTATGTGGACCCTGTGCCTCTGGGTCCATCCAGAAGGAGAGTGGTGCTGGAACTCCAGGAACAGGTGCAGGAGTCTCTGACAGGTTTTGTCTCCAGGGTCACTGCGATTGTGGAGAGGATGGAGCAGTCCATCTCTAACATGAGCAGAGCCTTTGTGGAGGCAATGGCGCATGAACGCATCACCACGGAAAGGATGGCAACCTCCGTGGAAAGGATGGCTAACTCCGTGGTAAAGCTGGCTACCGTGGAGGAGAGGATGGCTACGGTAGAGGAGAGGATGGCTACGGCCATGGAGGAGCTTAGTCGCCAGGGTATTGAAAACATAGTCATTGTTCAGAATAGACTGACATCTCTTGAGGAGTGATGGTCAGCTATTGAGCAGAGAAACCAGAGCTTCATGGAAGTCCTCTGGAGTAGGACTTCCTGCGCAGAAACGGGTCCTCATGCCCCCCCTGAAGTGCAGCAAGGTGTTGCCAAGCCACTTGCTAGCTCTGAAGTGGGGCTGACCCATGAGAGGGATGTTGGTGGCAGACAACAAGGAAGTGGGGGCTCCTCTCCAAGCACTCACATGACCATGCCACTGCGAAGCCCTCGGTCAGAGCCCCACCAGAGTCCTCACCCAACTGAGATCAGCGTCTCAGCCCCTGCACAGCCACAGGAGCAGCAGACTGTTGCCGAGCCCTCACAGGCTCACAACCCCAGAGGACGCCCGCCAAAGGTGTTGAGGCAGGAGCAGCATGAAAGTGAGCAAGGGGCCTCCACAACTGCTGAAGCCACAGGGGAAGCACCACGTAGGAGCACGCGTAAGAGGAAGATAAAGCACAAGTAGTCACAAGGGTAGTCACTTGGGTGTTCTGTTGTGTTTAATTGTTAAATGCCATCCTTTAGTCAATATGTGGGAGCTGGTGGACACCATTGATGTTCACGGTGAACACATTTGCAGTAAGTGTTGGCTGCTCGAGGAACTCCGGCTCCGTGTTGATGAGCTGGAGTACGAGCTTCAAACACTGCGACACATCAGGGAGGGGGAGAGTTACCTGGACTCCGTGTTTCAGGAGGTAGTCACACCAATTAGAGTAACTAATTCAGAAGTAGCCCGTGGTCAGGGACAGGAAGGTGTGACTACGAGTGAGGCAGGTACAGGGATCCAGGAGGTAGTGTTGGAGGAGCCGCAGCCTTTGCTCTTGTCCAACAGGTTCGAGGCTCTTACTCCCTGTGTGGATAGGAGCGGGGACTGCAGGGAGGATGAGCAACCTGGCCACAGCACCGTGGTAAGGGGGGCCATTCAAGTGGGGGGAGTAAAAAGAAATGTTGTAGTGGTAGGGGATAGTATCATTAGGGGGATAGATAGGGTTCTTTGCAGCCAAGAGCGAGAGTCCCGAAGGCTGTGTTGCCTGCCCGGTGCCAGGGTTAAGGACATCTCCTCTGGGCTGGAGAGAAACTTGGAGTGGGAGGGGGAGGATCCAGTTGTCGTGGTCCATGTTGGTACCAATGACATAGATAGGACAAGGAAAGAGGTTCTGCTGAGGGAGTTTGAGCAGCTAGGGGCCAAATTAAAAAGCAGAACCTCGAGGGTAATAATCTCTGGATTACTACCTGAGCCACGAGCAAATTTGGCTCGGGTAAATAAAATCAGGGAGTTGAATGCGTGGCTCAAAGACTGGTGTGGGAAAAATGGGTTTTGCTTCTTGGGACACTGGCACCAGTACTGGGGCAGGAGAGAGCTGTTCCGTTGGGACGGACTTCACTTGGCCAGTGCTGGGACTAGTGTCCTGGCGAATCGAATAACTAGGGCTGTGGAGAGGGCTTTAAACTAATTAGTGGGGGGGAGGTTTCAAGAGAGCAAAAAATAAAAATGACAACAGAGAGGGTCATAGACATAGGTAGCAGTAGGGGAATCACAAATCAGAGCGTGGCAGGAAGGGACAGAGTGTGTGGAGTAAAAGGTAAACTGGTAAAAAGTGAAAAAGCAGGAACTAAGTGCCACAAAGCATATTTGAAAGTTCTCTATCTGAATGCACGTAGCATTCGTAACAAAATAGACGAGTTAATGGCACAAATAACTACATATGGTTATGATATTGTGGCCATTACAGAAACATGGCTGCAGGGTGACAATGCCTGGGAATTAAACATACCAGGTTATTTAATGATCAGGAAGGACAGGCAGGAAGGAAGGGGAGGTGGGGTGGCTATGTTAATAAAGGAAGGAATCACTGTAATACAGAGTAATGATATTGGGTCAAAAAATCATGATAATGAAACAGTTTGGGTGGAGATAAGGAATAATAAGGGGAAAAAAACATTAGTGGGCGTAGTCTATAGGCCTCCGAACAGTTGCAACTCTATTGGACGGAGTATCAATCAGGAAATAGTTGAGGCATGTAATAAGGGAACATCTATAATTATGGGGGATTTTAACTATCATATTAATTGGACAAATCAAATGGGGCAGGGCTGCCTTGAGGATGAGTTCATTGAGTGTATTAGGGATGGGTTTCTTGAGCAGTATGTAACTGAACCGACCAGGGGGCAAGCAACCTTAGATCTGGTCCTGTGTAACGAGACAGGATTAATTAAAAATGTCCTAGTAAAGGATCCCCTTGGAATGAGTGACCATAACATGGTTGAATTCCATATTCAATTAGAGGGTGAGAAGGTTGGATCTCAAACAAGCGTGCTAAGCTTGAATAAAGGAGACTATGAAGGTATGCGAGCGGAATTGAGTAGAGTGGATTGGGAAAATAGATTAAAGGGTAAGACGACACATGATCAGTGGTGTACATTCAAGGAGTTATTTTACAACTTCCAAAAAAAATATATTCCACTGAAAAGAAAAGGGTGTAAAAGAAAGGACAGTCATCCGTGGCTAAGTAAAGAAATTAAGGATAGTATTCGACTAAAAACAAGGGCATATAAGGTAGCGAAATCTAGTGGGAGGACAGAGGATTGGGAAAACTTTAAAAGGCAGCAAAAAATAACAAAAAGATTGATTAAGAAAGGGAAGATAGATTATGAAAGTAAATTAGCAAAAAATATAAAAACAGATAGTAAGAGTTTTTATAGTTATATAAAAAGAAAAAGGGTGGCTAAAGTAAATGTTGGTCCCTTAGAGGATGAGACCGGGAAATTAATGGTGGGAAATATGGAGATGGCAAAAACACTGAATGAATATTTTGTATCAGTCTTTACAGTAGAGGACACTAAGAATATCCCAACACTGGACAAACAGGGGGCTATAGGGGGAGAGGAGCTAAACACGATCAAAATCACTAAGGAAGTGGTACTCGGTAAAATAATGGGACTCAAGGCGGATAAATCACCTGGACCTGATGGCTTACATCCTAGAGTCTTGAAGGAAGTGGCGGTAGGGATTGTAGATGCATTGGTAATAATTTTTCAAAACTCCCTGGATTCCGCTAAGG
Source organism: Squalus acanthias (assembly GCA_030390025.1). Classification (NCBI taxonomy): domain Eukaryota; kingdom Metazoa; phylum Chordata; class Chondrichthyes; order Squaliformes; family Squalidae; genus Squalus; species Squalus acanthias. The sequence goes on along the minus strand of CM059442.1, from coordinate 13,255,942 downwards.
TCCCGGCAGACTGGAAAACTGCTAATGTAACACCCTTATTTAAAAAGGGCAGTAGACAGAAGGCTGGTAACTATAGACCGGTTAGCCTAACATCTGTGGTAGGTAAAATTTTGGAGTCCATTATTAAGGAAACAGTAACAGGACATTTGGATAATCATAATTTAATAGGACAAAGTCAGCATGGTTTTACGAAGGGGAAGTCATGTTTGACAAATTTGCTGGAGTTCTTTGAGGAAGTAACATATAGAGTGGATAAAGGGGAACCAGTGGACGTAGTGTATTTAGACTTCCAAAAGGCATTTGACAAGGTGCCACACAAAAGATTATTGCTTAAGGTAAAAAATCACGGGATTGGGGGTAATATTCTGGCATGGATAGAGGATTGGCTATCTAACAGAAAGCAAAGAGTTGGGATAAATGGTTCATTCTCAGACTGGCAATCAGTAACTAGTGGTGTTCCACAGGGGTCAGTGCTGGGTCCCCAACTCTTCACAATCTATATTAACGATTTGGAGGAAGGGACCAAGTGTAACATATCAAAATTTGCAGATGATACAAAGATGGGAGGGAAAGTAGTGAGTGAGGAGGACATAAAAAACCTGCAAGGGGACATAGACAGGCTAAGTAAGTGGGCAGAGATTTGGCAGATGGAATACAACACTGGAAAGTGTGAGGTGATGCACTTTGGCAGGAAAAATCCTAGAGCAATTTATTATCTTAATGGCAAGAAACTGGAGAGTACTGAAGTGCAAAGGGATCTGGGGGTCCTGGTGCACGAAACTCAAAAGGTTAGTATGCAGGTGCAGCAAGTGATTAAGAAGGCAAATGGAATGTTGGCTTTCATTGCTAGGGGGATAGAATATAAAAATAGGGAGGTATTGCTTCAGTTGTACAAGGTATTGGTGAGACCGCACCTGGAATACTGCATACAGTTTTGGTGTCCTTACTTAAGGAAAGACATCCTTGCTCTCGAGGCAGTGCAAAAAAGGTTCACTCGGTTAATCCCGGGGATGAGGGGGTGGTCATATGAGGAGAGGTTGGGCAGATTGGGACTCTACTCATTGGAGTTCAGAAGAATGAGAGGCGATCTTATTGAAACATATAAGATTGTGAAGGGGTTGGATCGGGTGGATGCGGGGAGGATGTTCCCGATGACGGGTGAGACGAGAACTAGGGGACATAGTCTTAGAATAAGGGGCTGCTCTTTCAAAACTGAGATGAGGAGGAACTACTTCACTCAGAGGGTGGTAGGTCCATGGAATATGCTGCCACAAAAAGCTGTAGAAGCTACAACATTAATTAAATTTAAAACAGAAATAGACAGTTTCCTAGAAGTAAAGGGCATTAAGGGTTACGGGGAGCGGGCAGGAATTTGGACATGAGTCTAGGTTCGGATCGGTCATGGCCCTGTGGGTAGTGGAGCGGGCCCAGGGACTGTGTAGCCTGATTCTGCTCCTATTTCGTGTGTGCAATTCTGTTAGATGCAGGAGATGGTTCTGTGATAGATAGTAGATTGGCGGTTAGGATCAGATCAGCCATGATCTTATTGAATGGCGGAGCAGGCTCGAGGGGCCGATTGGCCTACTCCTGCTCCTATTTCTTATGTTCTTATGTTCTTATGTAATAAAATGAAGTGACGGCAAACTGTTGAAGTTCTGGGCTGTGTCATATCGCTAATGGAGGTTCCACATTGAGGGCTCAGGGCGACTTGGATTTGTCATGATGGTGGTCAGAGTGATAGGAAGCCGTAGGTTCTTGTCCATTGTCTATGGTGTGGTAAGAAGGTGCGAGCCAAATGTGTTTGATTGGGCAACCTAAGCAAATCTGGCCAAGATGAGTGCATCCCTTGTATCCCGGGCAGCAATGTGCTCGCGTGATGCTGCCGCTGGTTGATGCGCCTCCGCAAGGTCTTCGTTCTTGCTCTCCTCCTCCTCATCCTCCTCCTCATCCTTAACCTCATCCTCATCTGAGGAGGCTATGCGCTGAGCCACTTGTCCCTCAGGCAGCTGCAAGCCACGATGCTGTGCCATGTTGTGAAGTGCACAGCAGACCACGACAATTCTAGAGACCCTGGCTGCTGAGTACTGCAGGGCTCCATCTGATCTATCAAGGCATCTAAATCGCATCTTCAGCAAGCCGATGGTTTGCTCGATAATGGATCTTGTCGAAATGTGGCTGGAGTTGTAGCGCTCCTCAGCTTCGTTCGATGGCCTCCTCAACGGTGTCAGTAGCCACGTCTTCAGGGGATAGCCCTTGTCTCCAAGTAGCCATCCGCAAAGTTGGTTTGGCGGACTGAAGAGCGGAGGCACACTAGACTGGCACAGGATGAACGAGTCATGGCAATTGCCAGGGTACTTGGCACAAACATGCAAAATGTCCTTCTTGTGGTTACACACCAGCTGCACGTTGAAGGAGTGGAAGCCCTTGTGGTTGACAAAAAGAGCTGGATTGTGATGGAGTGCCTTTAGGACCACATGTGTGCAGTCTACGATGCCCTGCACCCTTGGCAAGCCTGCCATATTTGCAAATCCAACCGCATGTGTGGTTACACTTGCTTGATCCTTGGAAAAGTTAATATAATTGTGCGCCTTTGCAAAGAGGGCATCAGTAACCTGCGTGATGCAAGTGTGTGCGGCCAACTGGGAGATGCCGCTGATGTCTGCTGATGATCCCTGGAATGAGCCTGAAGCAAAGAACTTGTGTGCGTTGGTGACTTTGACGGCCACTGGTAAGGAGTGTCCACCCGCTCCTCTGGGCTCCAGTTGTTGGTGCAGCATTGCGCAGATGTCAATGACTACCTCTCGCGAAAGTCTCAGCCTCCTTTGGCACTGCTGCTCAGTCATGTTGAGGTAGCTCATCCTCTGTCTGTAAACCCTGTTTTGGGGGTATCTCCTGCGGCGACGTGCTTCCCTGCGCTGGCGCCTTCTGGCCTGTGCAGCTTCAGGTGGTGAGCAGCAGGTTGGCGCTCCTATTGTTGCTGCTGCTGTTGGTGCTGCTGCTGTTCCGGGTTCTGCTGCTGCCACGGCTGGTCTTCATCCGAATCTGAGGTCCAGGAGGAAAGGAAATAAATGGTTCCCATGCTGCTGGTATATACCTCCGTTGAAGAAGCGCTCAGTAACTGTGGGGAGAGGGTTTTCCCAGGAGATCACAGTGGAGATGGATCTCAGCTTCAACACTTCCAAAATCAGTAGACCTGCAAAAAGTTCTCCAAGACCTGAGAAAACAAAGTTCTGCCACCTGCAACTGATCCTTGTTGAAAACTCCGTTTTTATGGTGGAGCTGCAGCTGTTAGGAAGCCAGCCACTTGTAAACCTGACAGGATTAGCTGGTGTGTTCCAGGAGAGACGTGCAGCACGCTGGAAATGTGGCAAAATTTGAAAGGCCTCTCAAAATGGGATTATAGAGGTCGTTAAGTAGCAGTTAAGTGCCTTAAGGGCCTATCCCGCCGCTTGGAGGCGGGACCGAAACGGAGTCTGTAAGCCTGCCTTTGGGAAAGTTGCGCCGAGGCGGATTGACAGCGGGATCGGAACCCGCCGCCATTTTTTACAACTTTCCCACCTGACCCGCCTTCAAACCCGCCTCCTCAGGGCTGGTAAAATCCAGCCCCTTGTGTTCTCCTCACAGCTTACTGTCCCACCTAGCTTTGTATCATCAGCAAACTTAGATACATTGCACTCGGTCCCTTCATCTAGGTCATTAATATAGATTGTAAATAGCTGAGGCCCAAGCACTAATCCTTGCGGAACCCCACTAGTTACAGCCTGCCAACCTGAAAATGAACTGTTTATTCCTACTCTCTATTTTCTGTCCGTTAACCAATCCTCTATCAATACCCCCAACCCCATGAGCCCTTATCTTGCATAGCAACCTTTTATGTAATACCTTATCGAATGCCTTTTGGAAATCCAAATATACTACATCCACTGGTTCCCCTTTATCTACCCTGCTAGTTACATCCTCAAAAAACACTAATAGGTTTGTCAAACACGATTTCCCTTTCATAAAACCATGTTGACTCTGCCTAATCATACTATGATTTTCTAAGTGCCCTGTTACCACTTCCTTAATAATGGATTCCAGCATTTTCCCAACAACTGTCAGGCCAACTGGCCTGTAGTTCCCAGGTTTCTCTCTCCCTCCTTTCTTGAATAGCGGGGTTACATTTGCTACCTTCCAATCCGCTGGGATCACTGTAGAATCTAGGGAATTTTGGAAGATCACAACCAATGTATCCACAATCTCTGCAGCCACCTCTTTTAGAACCCTTGGATGTAGGCCAGGTTGTGTGTTGCCATTCCTTAATTGTTGCTGGGTCGAAATCCTGGAACTCCCTGCCTAACAACACTGTGGGAGTACCTTTGCCACACAGACTTCAGTGGTTCAAGAAGGCGGCTCACCACCACCTTCTCAAGGGCAATTAGGGATGGGCAATAAATGCTGGCATTGCCAGCCACATCCACATCTTGTGAATGAATTTAAAAAAAGAGAGAAAGAGAGAAAGAGACAGGAGAGAAATAGAAAGAAAGAGAGAGAGAGATGGAGCGAGAGAAAGAAATAGAGAGAGGGAGAGAGAAAGAGAGAGAGGGGTGGGAGAGAGAGGGAGAGAGGGAGAGAGGGAAAAAGAGATAGATAGAGAGGAGGAGGGAGAGGGAGCGAGGGGGAGAGGGAGAGAGAGAGTTTGGGAGGGAGAGGAAGACAGAGAGAGAGAGAGCTAGAGCGGGGAAGAGAGAGAGAGAGAAAGAGAGGGAGAGAGAGAGGGGGAGAAAGAATGAGAGAGAGATAATCTCATATCCAGGGCCGAGATTGCCCTGTCTTCTCGTCACTGACCTTTTCGGATGGGCTGATAATTGCTATGCCACAGTGCCATAATTGGTCCACTGCAGGGCTTCAGTCCTAGGCTCTGAGCAACTGTGAGGACCTTAACCCTGTAATTCAGGGATCACAGAGAGCGTCAGTTCTCCTTCGAAACCTCTGATGGTGGATTTTTCTCCCCTCATGAAATCAGCTAAATGGTGATAGAATGTGAAATAGATTAAATAGACTTAATAAAATATTCATTTCAGAACAATGATTCGCAAGTAATGAAATTGGATAATGATGCCATTCATCTAGGCGTTCTCCAATGTATTTACAATGTCACTAGTTTGTGGTTTCTATGGTACAGTGGGTTAGTAAGCTATTCGTTCTCGGGATGTGGGCGTCGCTGGCAAAACCAGCATTTATTGCCCATCCCTAATTGCCCTTGAGAAGGTGGTGGTGAGCCGCCTTCTTGAACCGCCGCAGTCCGTGTGGCGAAGGTACTCCCACAGTGTTGTTAGGTAGGGAGTTCCAGGATTTCGACCCAGTGACGATTAAGGAACGGCAAGACACAACCTGGCCTACACCCGAGGGTTCTAATAGGGGTGGCTACAGAGATTGTGGATGCATTGGTTGTGATCTTCCAAAATTCCCTAGATTCAGAAACGGTTCCAGCGGATTGGAAGGTAGCAAATGTAACCCCGCTATTCAAGAAAGGAGGGAGAGAGAAAACTGGGAACTACAGGCCAGTTAGCCACTGCAGCCCGTGTGGTGAAGGTACTCCCACAGTGTTGTTAGGGAGGGAGTTCCAGGATTTTGACCTAACGACGATGAAGGAACAGCAATATATTTCCAAGTCAGGATGGTGTATGACTAGGAGTGGAACTTGGAGGTGGTGGTGTTCCCATGCGCCTGCTGCCCTTGTCCTTCTAGGTGGTGGAGGTCGCAGGTTAGGGATGTGCTTTCGAAGAAGTCTTGGCGAGTTGCTGCAGTGCATCTTGTAGATGGTACACACTGCAGCTATGGTACACCGGTGGTGGAGGGAGTGAATGTTTAAGTTGGCGGACGAGGTGCCAATCAAGCGGGCTGCTTTGTCCTGGATGGTGTTGAGCTTCTTGAGTGCTGTTGGAGCTGCACTCATCCAGGCAAGTGGAGAGTATTCCATCACACTCCTTACTTGTGCCTTGTAGATGGTGGAAAGGCTTTGGGGAGTCAGGAGGTGAGACACTCGCCGCAGAATACCCAGCCTCTGACCTGCTCTTGTAGCCACAGTATTTATGTGGCTGGTCCAGTTAAGTTTCTGGTCAATGGTGACCCCCAGAATGTTGATGGTGGGGGACTCGGTGATGGTAATACCATTGAATGTCAAGGGGAGGTGGTTGGTCTCTCTCTTGTTGGAGATGTTCATAGCCTGGCACTTCTCTCTCTCCCTGTCTCCCTTTTTCTCTTTTTCAGTCTCACACCCTATCCCTTTCATGTAGCCCTCTCACTGTGACACAACGCACAGACAGTGGGCCACTTTCTACAACTGCCCAATATGGGTACCATTCCACAGCTACACCTTGGTGCTTCCAACATGGGACATCACATAGAAACAGTAGCCGGTCATTCGGCATATTGAGCCTGCTCTTCCATTTCGTTAGCTGTGCCAGGTCTATCTCTGAGCAACAACAAGTCCCACTCCAGAGACTTGAGCACCAAATCTAGGCCAACACCTCAGCGCAGTCGGAGGTGCCGTCTTTCAGACGAGACGTCTGCCCTCTCAGGTGGACGTAAAAGGTCCTGTAAAAGCCGCTATTCCGAAGGCTTCCTTACAGTAGGGTGTAGAAATAGCGGAATACAAACAGAGAATGCTGGAAACACTCAGCCGGTCAAGCAGCATCTGTGGAGGGAGAAACAGAGTCAACGTTTCAGGTCGATGACTTTCATGTAGAAAGAGAATTAACTGCCTCAGCTCCAACACATCACCAGATATGAAGTCAAGTCCGATCCTAATGGTCTCAATCTGCCTGGATAGAACAGAATGAATTTGGGGCTGTTTAATTGACAAATTTGGTTCTCTCCTTTCCTTATTCCACATAAATGCTCGTGCTGGTTTGTGTCCATTTCGTGATTTTCAAAGGCTTGGCTGCTTATGGTGATGTTTTAGTTTTTGGTTCTAATTATCCAGGAGATTTTAATTTAATTTCTTTGCAGATTAGGAAAAAATCTCTTACTTAACTAAGCAAGCACAAATATATTGGAATTATGGCGAAGGGACTCTGCGGACAGGGTGGTTCACAAAGCACTGGGACAGTATTCTTTGTCTCTGCAAAGCAGGAACGCTGTGGAAAGGGTGAAATCAGGATATTTCTTTTGAAGTTATATGTCATAAAACAAACATCAGTACTCACTGATGCTGGGAGAACTGTAGGGGCCCTTCAGTCTGATCGGGATTTCCAAATATTTGTCAATATCATCAAATCACGGATTGGAATATATTGGAATATATTGAACAGTGTTAGCCACCTAGGATATATCGGCCTTGGATGGGGTGCAGTGCAGATTCACCAGAATGGTACTGGGGCTTAAAGGGTTAAATTATGAGGACAGGTTGTGCAAATTTGGCTTGTATTCCCTGGAGTATAGAAGATTGAACAGTGATCCAATCAAGGTGTTTAAAAGGATTCGATAGGGAGAATTGTAGTGGCCCTTCATTCCAATAGGGATTTCGAAATATTTGTCTATTCCATTAAATGATGTATTGGAATATATTGAACAGTGGTAGCCATTAGAATTACAGAGAAACTATTTCCTCTGGTGGGGAAATCCAGAACATGTGAGTCAGAAGGTTGTGGATTCAACTCCCTCACCAGAGACTTGAGCACAAAAATCTAGGCTGAGCACACCAATGCAGTGCTGAGGGAGTGCTGCACTGTCAGAGGTGCTGTCTTTCAGGTGAGATGTTAAACCGAGGCCCCGTCTGCCCTCTCAGGTGGATGCAAAAGATCCCACGGCCACAATTTGAAGAAGAGCAGGGGAGTTCTCCCCAGTGGCCTGGGGCCAATATTTATCCTTCAACCAACATCACTAAAACAGATTATCTGGTCATTTATCACATTGCTGGTTGTGGGATCTTGCTGTGTGCAATTGGCTGCCGCGTTTCCTACATTACAACAGTGACTCCGCTTCAAAAAAGTACTTCATTGGCTGTAAAGCGCTTTGGGATGTCCCGAGGTCGTGAAAGGCGCTGTAGAAATGCAAGTCTTTCTTTCTCTGTATTTATATTCATCCTTTTCAAGCCTGCTTTATGCAATGAGCTCCATCGTTGGGCGTTTGGAAACACTCTCTCCAAAAAACCATGATAAGAAATAAGCGTGGGAAACAGACACTGGGATCGACTCTAACTTTAGGGTGACGAACCGGCAGTGAGGAGGACGGAGCCATTTTGAGATCATTTGATTCGAACCGTCGCATCTCGGGCGGCAAATGGGCATCATGGTGGAGCCCGGCCCAATATCGGGTGGGCTGGAGGCTGCCCCGCCCACCGGATTCAGCCCGGCCCAATATCGGGTGGGCTGGAGGCTGCCCCGCCCACCGGATTCAGCCCGGCCCAATATCGGTGGGCTGGAGGCTGCCCCGCCCACCGGATTCAGCCCGGCCCAATATCGGGTGGGCTGGAGGCTGCCCCGCCCACCGGATTCAGCCCGGCCCAATATCGGGTGGGCTGGAGGCTGCCCCACCCACCGGATTCAGCCCGGCCCAATATCGGGTGGGCTGGAGGCTGCCCCGCCCACCGGATTCAGCCCGGCCCAATATCGGGTGCCCAACTGGCCTGCAGCAAGATAAGTCCGGGGGTGTGGGGGAGGGGTGCGGGGGGGCGGTGGGGGTGTGGGGAGGCGGGGGGCGGTGGGGGGCGGGAAGGGTATAAGACGCATGGAGGGAAATCATCCCCTTTGGAGGTTTGAAAGTAAAGATTGAAATTAAAAATAAAAAGCAAAAATAAATAAGGCTATTCCTCTGGTGTTTTTTTAAAAAAAGAAATGGTATGAGAAACCACCACATCATTACAGGAGAACAAGAGAAGGACAAGTACGATGTGATCTGTACACTAAAGTCTCACATTTGAGTGTCAAGGTGAGAAATGTTCCTGGAATTGCAGAAACGGTGACGTAAAAGCTAATTTCAACTCGAGCAAAGCTTATTACATTTTGACACTTCCCGCAGATTGGGTAGATTGATTCTGGCTGGGATGTGGGGAGATCACAGCGCCTGCAAGTTCCTTATTATGTGGGACATGAGTGTAACAGGAAGTGAGATATCCAGATGTGTCAGCTTTGCTGATTGTCATTTGCAGTAAAGACCGTGTGGTGCATTTTCTCATATACTGCCGTGATACCGTAGCATAGGACATTGTAAGTAGCTGTCATGGCCTTAACAACAACAACAAAAAATCCCCCATCTTCACAAATCAAGCTTTTGGAAAAACACAGTCATTAATTTTGTGGCTTAGGGAGAAATTCTTTGAATTCAGGCAGGTGGTTCCTTCATACAGTTATCTGCTTAAACAGCCACTCACTGAGGGGTGAAGTATGGTCTAGGCTGGGAGCGAGACACGGGCTGGTAGCGAATTGGCAACCCCGTTCTACACTGCGCCCGACTTTCTTTTCATAGAATCATACAGCACAGAAGGAGGCCATTCGGCCCACTGCGCCTGTGCCGGCTCTTTGACAGAGCTCTCCAATTAGTCCCACGTCCCAGCTTCTTCCCCATAACCCTGCGAATTAGTCCTTGTCAAGTACATGTCCAATTGCCTTGGAAGCTGCAGGACATTTAGGGATGATAGAAACAAAATTGGTTGTGGTGTTAAAGGGGCTGCTGATTCGCTACCAGCACATTTCCCGTTACCGACTTTCATCCCCAAGGGGTTAGATTTTTGACTTTGTGTGATAGTGTAAAATGGGTGACAGTGAGTTGGCAGCCCGCTTTACATCTTTTACCATTTTCATTTCCATTTAAGTCAAGTTAAAGCGTGCTGCCAACTCACTGTCGCCCGTTTAGCGCTGTCACACAAAGTCAAGATCCACTACGTCAAGCGTGTCTGCAGCGCTGACTGAGATAGCGGTAGATCCAGTTCTAGGTCCAGTGACAGCTCCCGCAGGAGCGAGCAGTCCAATGATAATCGATCCGTGAGGATCACACACGCAGTTATTGTCTAGGTCCTTGAGCACAATATTCCAAACTGACACTCCAGTGCAGTACTGAGGGAGTGCTGCACTGTCGGAGGTGATGTCTTTCAGATGAGACGTTAAACCGAGGCCCCATCTGCCCTCTCAGGTGGACGTAAAAGATCGCACGGCCACTATTCAAAGAAGAGCAGTGGAGTTCTCCCCGGTGTCCTGGCCAATATTTATCCCTCAATCAACATCACAAAAACAGATTATCTGGTGATTATCACATTACAGTGTGTGGGAGCTTGCTATGTGAAAATTGGCTGCTGCGTTTCCTACATTACAACAGTGACTACACTTCATTAGGTATAAAACGCTTTGTGACATCTTGAGGTTGTAAAAGGTGTTATAGAAATGTTTTTCTTTCTTTAAGCCCCCCGTTGTTATTTTAATGTCAACGGTAACCCGTTTAATATTACGCCAATTCTCCAATCTATGCTGTGTCTTGAGTGTCTTAGACAAAATAGTGAGCCCAGCTTGTGTTGGGTGGGAGAAAGTGGGAGTTGATGGTATTTACATGAAGTAAAAAGTTTGTGGTCAGAAGAGAAAGAATGGGTGCAGATCAAATGAGCTACCAGAGGTCATGTCCAAATTTTTGAAAAAGGAATGAGTGATAAGGGACTTCAGTCATGTGCAGAGACTGGAGCAGCTGGGGTTGTTTTCTTTAGAGCAAAGAAGGTTAAGAGGAGATTTGATAGCGGGGTTCAAAATAATGAATGGTTTTGATAGAGTGAATAAGGAGAAACTGTTTCCAATGGCTGAAGGGTCGGTAACCAGAGGACACAGATTTAAGGTGATTGGCAAAAGAACCAGAGGGGAGATGAGGAAACATTTATTAACTCAGTGAGTTGTTGTGATCTGGAATGCGCTGCCTGAAAGGGCGGTGGAAGCAGATTCAATAGCGACTTTCAAAAGAGAAATGGATAAAGACTTGAAGGGAAATCACTGACAGGGCTGTGGGGAAAGAGCAGGGGGGGAGTGGGATTAATTGGAGAGCTCTTTCAAAGAGCCGGCACAGGCACGATGGGCCGAATGGCCTCCTCCTGTGATATATCATTCTATGATTCCATGAAATAGAGATAAAACATTTCTTTTTAAAAACAAGTGAAAAGTATAGAGCACAAATTAATGAAAGGAAAAGAAAAGATGTCAATGAGACTGGATGCAGTGCGAGTATGAGAGGGAAGAGATTACGGCAGTTTGTACTATTTTATGCCCTCCTTCAGATGTCGCCCCTTCCTACAGTCCTGCTGGTGAATTGATATTCTACATCATTCTGTTCCAACAAACAGTAGCACTCCTGTTCAACAGACTGTGAAAATCAATTTAATCTCAGCTGATCATTGTATCTCTTCCTGAAAGGGGTGAACAAAAATGAGAAGTCGCACAACACCAGGTTATAGTCCAACAGTTTTATTTGAAATCACGAGCTTTCGGAGCACTGCTCCTTCGTCAGGTGAAGTGAAGAAATACAAATCAGATACAAAGCATATATAGACAGCGAACAATGTGTTTCTGACTGCCCTCATTGTTCACATTGTTCTCATTGAAACACATTGTTCTCTGTCTATATATGCTTTGTATCTGATTTGTATTCCTTCACTTTACCTGACGAAGGAGCAGCGCTCCGAAAGCTCGTGATTTCAAATAAAACTGTTGGACTATAACCTGGTGTTGTGTGACTTCTCATTTTTGTCCACCCCAGTCCAACACCGGCATCTCCACATCATGAAAGGGGTGAGGAAGACTAGACTTGGGAGAGCTGGTTTAATGTATGATCCAACTTAGTACATCTATTTGTAAAGCCTCTTGGGGCATTTTCTTTATGTCCAAGGCACTATATAAATACAAGTTGTTGTTAGTGGCTCAGTTGGTAGTGCTCTCGCCTCTAACTCAGAAGGTCATGCGTTCAAAGTCCCACTTCAGAGACTTGAGCACAAATTCGAGGCTGACTCTTCAGTGCAGTGTTGCAGTACATTACAACAGTGATTACACTTCACAAAGTACTTGATTGCTTGTGAAGCGCTTTGGGATCTCCTGAGGTAGTGAAAGGTGCTATAGAAATACAAGTCTTTTCTTTTAATACATTTACCCAGTTTAATCCAGAATTGTTAAAATTTCATACTCCGTCTTTATTTGTTTGCAAATGATTGGGAGACACACGATTTCTTTCGATTATCTGGAGCCCTCATATGCCGTTAGTGACGGTCCAATCAAACCAATTTCGGAAGATGCCTAGTTACTTGATATACTAATAAAGCTTGTCAAAATTCAAGGTGTCTGCAGAAGAACTGAAGCAGGTAGAGATTATAGCGTAAAAGAAGTACTTTTTTGGGGCGAGAAACAGAAAATCCCTTTAATAACACCAGCAGACTTGTTTTTAGGTTAAATGACCTCCAATATGGCAGGCAGGAAGCATGTGCTCATTACAAGCTGGAAGTGCACTACCCACCAGCAGGCTCTCGGTTTAACGTCTCATCCGAACGACGGCACCTTCAACAGTGCGGCACTCCCTCAGTACTGCGCTGGAGTGTCAGCCTAGATTTTGTGCTCAAATCTCTGGAGTGGGACTTGAACCCACAACCTTCTGACCCAGAGGTGAGAGTGTTACCCACTGAACCATGGCTGACGCAGTAAAAATGGCTGCGCCCATGTTCTAGGTGTATTGTTCTTCAAGCTACCTCTCACACCAGCTGGGATAGTGGTCGGCGATTGGGGTGTCCCTCAGTTTACATACTAATCTCTTCTGTTTTTGAGGAGAAGACAACCCATTAGCTATTCCTTCAATGCAGGTTTCTCAGTCCTTTCTCTTCATTACTATATCATTCTACAGTGCCTCAGTCCCCAACCATCAATTTTCATGCACCTCAGGAAAGATATACTGGCCTTGGGGGAGGGGGGTGGGGGGTGGTACAGCGCAGATTTACCATAAGGATGCCATGGCCGAAAGGGTTAACTTATGAGGGCAGGTTGCATAAACTTGGCTTGTATTCCCTTGAGTTTAGAAGATTAAGGGGTGATCTGATCGAGATGTTTAAGATGATTAAAGGAGTTGATCGGGAAACTATTTCCTCTGGTGGGAATGCAGAACAACAACATCAAAAACAACTTATATTTATGGAGCACCTTTAACGTAGTAAAACGTCCCAGGGTGCTTCACAGGAACTTTATCAGACAAACTCTGACACCGAGCCACAGAAGGAGATATTAGGGCAGGTGACCAAAAGCTTGGTCAAAGAGGGAGGTCTTAAGGAGCGTCTTAAAGGAGGCGAGAGAGGTAGTGAGGCGGAGAGGTTTAGGGAGGGAATTCCAGAGCTTGGGGCCTAGGCAGCTGAAGACACGGCCACCAATGGTTGAGCGATTAAAATCAGGGATGCTCAAGAGGGCAGAATTAGAGGAGCGCAGATATCTCGGAGGGTTGTAGGGCTGGTGGGGATTACAGAGATAAAAAAGAAAGAAAGAAAGATTTGCATTTATATAGTGCCTTTCATGACCACCGGACATCTCAAAGCCCTTTACAGCCAATGAAGTACTTTTGAAGTGGAGTTACTGTTGTAATGTGAAAAACAAGGCAGCCAATTTGTGCACAGCAAGGTCCCACAAACAGCAATGTGATAATGACCAAATAATGTGTTTTTGTTATGTTGGTTGAGGGATAAATATTGGCCAGGACACTAGGGATAACTCCCCTGCTCTTCTTTGAAATAGTGCCATGGGATCTTTTACATCCACCTGAGAGAACAGATGGGGCCTCGGTTTAACATCTCATCCGAAAGACTCCGATATCTCCCTCAGCACTGCACTGGGAGTGTCAGCCTAGCTTTATGTGCTCAAGTCCCTGGAGTGGAACTATGACCCCACAACCTTCTGATTCAGAGGCGAGTGTGCTACCAGCTGAGCCACAGCTGACACAGATAGGAAGGCTCGAGGACATGGAAGCATTTGAAAACACAGATGAGAATTTTAAAATCGAGGCGTTGCTTAATCGGAAGCTAATGTAGGTCAGCGAGCACAGGGGGTGATGGGCGAACGGGACTTGATGCGAGTTAGGGCACGGGCAGCAGAGTTTTGGATGTCCTCAAGTTTACGGAGGGTGGAAAATGGGAGGCCGGCCAGGACTGCGTTAGAACTGTCAGGTCTAGAGGTAACAAAGGCATAACCAAACAAGGGGGCATCATTTTAAAATTAGAATGAGGTAATTCAGGAATCAAATCGGGAAGCACTTTTTCACACAAAGGGAAGTGGAAATCCGGAACTCGCTCCATCAAAAGGCTGTGGATGCTGGGGGACAATTAAAATTTTCAAGATTGAGAGCGACAACATTTTGTTGGGTCAGGGTATCAAGGGCTATGGAGTTATGGCGGGTAAATTGAGTTGAGGTACTGATCATCCATGACCTAATTGAATGGCGGAACAGGCTCAAGGGGCTGAATGGCCTCCTCCTGTTCCTATGTCCGATGCTCTATCCTACCAGGTGTTAGTTTCCACACAACACATCAGAGAAACATCAACAGGGTCACCATGCCCTTAATGAAAATTAATCTTTCCTGACCCTTGTGAAACCAGTTAAACAAATGTTCCATAGAAAGTTTTCAAATAGCGATGAGTGTCGCTGCCCCGTGCAACTCGTAATACAATCTGTGTTTGACATTTTCCCATCCAATCCTCGCTATTGATTCTGAGTTCTCACTGGTTACGTGGCAGTGTGCAGTCTGATTTGTATTGCAAGACGTTCTGAGATGTGGTGAGTGGTTGTAACTGTCAAGTGATAACTTACCCCTTTGTACTTTGTATTGTATCACCGGAGACAACGACCATCTGTCCGAGCCTGTTGCCCCCACAGTGTGAATGTTTTCTCAGGTCAGGAAGAAATTGTGCTTCTGAAAAAGAAGTTTCAGAAAACTTCTTGTTTGAAGGAAACCTTCAACAAAGTGGGAAGCATTTACAAATCGGACTGGAACTCTTCCTCAGTGGGTCACCTGACTATCTTGTCCTTTGGATTTCACAGATAAATATATAATATTTACCAACATATGAAACTGGCAGGCAGGAAAAGACCAGCTGGTCTATCAAGCTTGCCCCACATGATGGCCAGACTATCATGACTAAATACTTCTTCCCGCTCCCCC